>CAEFZP010000852.1:0-424491 GCA_903064625.1 Mallotus villosus
GCACTATTCATGACCAAAGTTACATTTTTTGTAGGAAAAAAACCTCATCAAGTTTGATATCATGGCCAAATCACGATGAAACCACCTCTAAATGAAACTGCATTGCAAACAGCCATTAAAACACACAACATAGTATGCTGTTTTTCTTTAACTAGTTACGATAACAGTAACAGACTTAAAACCCATTTTATTCCAAAAACTACACTTTTTCAAATGTATTTCAGTAAAACACTTTTACCAGATTACCTGTCCCACACGTCATCTCAGCTAGATACAAGGCCGGGCATTGTTTTTGCTTCACAATGACTCACTTCAACAAACAAATGTTGTCAAATCAATCGTACTAATCTACTAATGTATGTGGGATACTGAGTAAAGTTTTTTATTGAATGACACCATAACTTGCCATAAAGACCAGCAGTAGTAGAATTGCCACATGATAAGATGCTAGAACTGTAGTTTAAATATGTTTGTCTGAGATTTCCACACTGTCAGACCGGAGAAGGGCACCATTCAATTACAACTCATCCATCTGTGTAAATTAGGTGTTCCATTTACTTGCATTTCTCCAATCCTCGAGGTCACACCCAAATCGTTCTAATCTTACACTTCCCACTCCTCTCACTGGCTATCCTCAACCAGGTTCTCTGGCCAGTATCGGTCCTGCATATATTGGCTGGAGTTTGCAGGGTCAGGGGGGGCAGAGGGACCCTTGTCCCTCAACTTGTCTGGAGAGTTCTGTTCCCAGTCCTTCTCTACTAGCTTGTACAGGTCCAGGGCTGCCCGGGCATCCTCCACCGAGCAGTGGCCACGCCTACCCACCTGCACAGGAAGAAAATGTAGCTGTTGTCAAAGATTTAACTGATATCCAACATGCATTATTGAGCCACAATAATGACACCCATACACACTGCCAAAAGAGATCAAGGTTCTTGCATACAAGCTTTACAGAAGAAGTCCACTAGGTCTGGTCACAGTCAAAGCTAAATTCGGTTACACCTGACACTTCAGCTAAAATGTCTATCATTCCGAAAGCTGAACCCAAAAATGGCCACTTTTGAACTTTAAAACATGACCAGGTTACGATATGAGTGGTCCTCACCTGGATCTCTCTGTCTAGTAGCTTATTGGCCAGAATTTTTAATGAGATGCAGTGTCTGACAGGGGTAACCAGCCAATTGCCTGAGCAGGCGCGTACTGCTAGTGTCCCTCTTCATGTGACATGGATGGTTGAAGTCCAGGGCCTGGAAGTCATTATTGAGGGCATGGCCCACTACGACTTTCCCCTGTATTATCTCAAGTATCTGGAAAAAGGAGAGGTATGTTAGTATACTACTACTTCAGACACTCTACATCTTGTGTGTGAATGCCTGTGTGTCAGGAAGAGGCTTAAGAGTGTACAGTTGGGAGTTGGGGGTTGGAGAAGGTGGACAATCAGGCCTGAGGAGTAGCCTAATGACAAGGAACGTGGCCTATTCCCTTACCTCTGCCCTTGCCTCAGAGAAGGGTAAGGCATTCTCGAGGTGGTGCTTCCGGATGCCACTCCAGCGAGTCCTGTAGTCGGTCACTGGCTGGCATGGGCGGATATACTTGTCGTAAATGACGTTGCCATGATAGTCCAAGAGGCTGCAGCGAGCCAGTTCACTACAGCGTCCACCCGGCCCGGTGCCCACCATTTCGCAGTCCATGGCAACCACCATGCCCTGGCACAAGCTGTTGTAGGGCGAGCTGCGTCCGCTTGCCGGAGGGCTAGTCTCGGACGAGAACCCACTGTCCACCTCTCTACACTCTCCGAGAGCTGCAGGCAAATGCCTTTTATTTAAAGTGTACTGCTGGTTTGTTACTTCGGTATGCCTCAAACCAGAGGTCGGGGAAACCTTTACAGGAGATGATAATGGCAGTACAAAATTAGATTCATGCATCCATGAATCTTCGGAGTTCAAAGTAGATGTTTCAGACTCTTGTTTTAGATTATCTGTGAGCTCTGAACACAACTTTTTCTTTTTCACTGCTCTAGTAATGTCCAGCTTTTCTTCGTCGTGTTCTATTTTCCTTCTTTTAAAATTCGTAATTTTATTTTTCCTTTGCCGTCTCTTCCTTGCTTTGGAATTCTCCACAGCATGTAGTAGCATGGTTTTACTGGCAAAATGTCTGTCGTTGATAAGTTCCCCATGAAGAGTTGTTATGGGGTTGTCTCCCATTAGAAATTCCTGCTTCAGACATTGCACTGGCCATACAATGTTGGTGTCACATCTGCATAAACACAGGGCAAAGGTTGAACATTTTACATTTATAATAAACATTTAAAGACAATGAGTTGTCGATGTCTCAAACCACATTTCGAGTTTATTTGCCATTTGTAACAAGTAACGCTACATTGTCATTCGTGGGTCACATTCCTTTAACATCTCTTTTTTATTGATACTAGGTCATGACTGGACATGTGTAGCACACCACACTATCACTAGCCAATAACAAGCAACTAGCAATAACAGTTGCGTTATTAACTAGCCAGTAACTATAACCCTCTATTATTTCTGTACGGAGCCATGTGTAAAAAAACAATGATTTAACGAGTCAAGCCGACGTCCGTTAGCCTTTTGCTATGCTAGCTGGATATCTTACACACTTAGCGTTAGTGCTACTGATTATTCCACATAAATTCGATACGTGCTTTGAGCTGCTTAACTAGAACAACGTCGCTGTAAATTTATTGTATCAATCGTATATACATTAAAACCATAATATTACAAGAAGCTGGTTACCTTTGTCGACACGTGTACTCGAGCAAGAAATCGAGTTTCCTACTTCCGACCACAGACCGTATGCTTCCGACAGGTTCGGAAAACATCGTTATGATTGGTCCCCTCCCTTCCTCGCTGACTGTTCATGCCGTCTTTAAGGCATTGTGGTCGTTGATGCCATCCACAGGAGTAACCTACCCACTGCAATCAAAACCAGTTAAAAGATTCAGCTTGACCTTCAAAATCTCTAAAATGCAGTTGTGCTGTATGTGGTAAAAAACCAATGTGCAAAAGGCCTACATCTACACATGTACACATGGAAATTCTCTGGTCAAAACGAATTATGATTGGTCAAAACACCATACAATATTCAAGATTTGATTTTAAATTGTGCAATTTGTCATTAACAAAGAGTTGTTTATCAAAGATAATGAACAGGAAAGCACAAAACACCTCCCACCGATTTGAAATATAGGAATGAAAGGATAAAAAAAACAAATAATCTTTCTTCAAAATTGGTTTTGTGGGCCTTTTTATTTCACAATCCTTCCAAATGTACAAAAACAAAGATGTGGTACAAAACAGACAAACGGAATTCACCATAAACACCCCTCATCCAGTAAAACAAAACTAAGCAATAAATGACTGGAATTGGTCTCAAACCAAAGTGCATCAGTCTGAGGTACAGACCAGGGGAAATAATCTTGATTTGAAAGCCGTCCCTCTTCCATACATTTAAATCAGGTAGGCTCTGTCAACCACCCTCCACAGTGTTCCCACAGCAGCAGGACCCAAGGGAGGGCCCTTCATTGCAACTGGGGTCAGAGCATTTCCGTAGTTCACTAAAAGATTTGTAACTATAGTTTAGTTCTCCATCAGGATATTTCCCTCCGCAGGATGTTGGTTCAGTGATGAACGGTATTTATAGCTCAATCTTCTTCTTTTTAGGCTCCTCCTCGGCCACCAGTGGGTTGGTGGCCTCCTTTTTCAGGTATGCGATAAAGTCATTGACCTCGCGGCCTCCCTGAAATGAAAGCAAGGACAATGACATGTTAATGTGGTCTAAAGGCTCTACCTTAGAGGGGGTATTAAGCCCCAAATAAAGACAAGACATTTAAGACAATGCAAGAACTATGAACTCCATATGAATTAGGACCGACCTCATATTTCTTTGGGGTTTTCTTCTGTCCAGCTGGAGCAAAATAGATGGTAGGGAATCTGTAGGAAAACAGAACATAGTGATGAAGAGTAGTATCAATATCTCATGTTTTACACAGACCACTTCAGCCCGCTTAAGATACGGCTTTGATTCATCAGAACAATACAGCCTCAAATATCATTTCCAAAAGAAAAGGCTGAACTTACCCCCTGACATCATACTGGGATGGCACATCATTGGCTGTGGCATCCATCTTGGCAATGACAATGCTTGGATCACTGGACAACTGTAAATTGAGAAATAAGTTATGCTGTTGGGTGCAAACAAAATTCAGGAACACAAATATTACAGGCAGCCATGTTTTCAATCCGACCCTCACCTTCTCTCCCAGCTCTATGTATTTAGGCTCCAGTGTCTTGCAGTGGCCACACCAGGGAGCATAGAACTCAATCAGCACATCCTTGCTGTCATCGTTGACAATGGCATCAAAGTTCTCAGCCACCAAAACCTTGGGAAGAAACATAGGAAAGGAATGGAAATAGGTCAGGTTTAGAACACAGTTACTTGAGATTAACCCAAACACTTGATCTACACCGATATAAACCCTAAACCTACCATACGGTTAGACCAGTGGTTCCCAACCCTGGTCCTCAGGGCACCCTGTCCGGCATGTTTTAGGTTGCTCCAACACGTCTGATTCAAATGAATGGGTCATTATCCAGCTTATCCAGCAGTTTGCTTAAGACCATTCACTTGAATCAGGTGTGTTGGAGCGGGGAAACATCTAAAACAGGTAGGACAGGGTGCCCTGAGGACCAGGGTTGGGAACCACTGCGTTAGACGGTGTAGTATTGGCTCAACATTCTAAATGTAGGCATTTCAAAAATACTTTGAACTGAAATAATTCATGTAGTTGACACCTCAACCTGCCAAGAATCTAGCAGTCACAAGCACAGCCTTCCTCACCTTGACTGGTCCATCGTTGTTTTCTGGTACAGGCTCAGACTTGAGGTAACGCTTCAGCTTCCCATCAAAGTAGTCCTGCAGGAAACGCTCCAGGGCTTTTCCGTCACGACTGTATGGAAACACACCAATATATTAACTTCAATTTCACCATGATTGAATGCTTATCAAGAGCAACTTTTTCTCCAGTCAACCATTGATAAGAACACTGTGTGGTTTGGACACTTACGTGAATTCCTCAGACATAACAAATTTGTCTCCGGCGGCAGTGCGGATAGCGACCACGGGCACCTCCCCTGAACTGGCATCTAAACCCATCTCTGAGATGTCATGGCTAAAGCTGTTCTTGCTGGCCACGGCAAAGTTCAGCTTCTCCCCCCGATCCAGGAAGCTTTTCGCCACTTTCATCACTCTGGGAAGACATGGAAGCCAAAATCGGGTTATTTGTTGAATACCATGGACTAAAATTGAATGTAAAACATTTAGTTTTTCAATCTTCCTCTCAAGCAGACCCCACACCGCAAGATCATAATACATTTTACAGAATATGTAAGCAATCTACACATCTAATCAAGTTTACATAACCATGGAGTTATAAACACTATGGTTCTAAAGAAAACAGACACAGATCTGTGGGGCCGGCAAGATCTATCGAGAAATGCATCTTCACAGTTATGGGTGGAGTGTAGCCCTGACCTATTCCTCCAGTAGTTGGAGCCCTTAGGGGTTTTTCTCGTAGTCCACATCATAGTAGGCCACCAGCAGGTCTTTGCCCTTCAGTTGGTCCTTGTTATCTTCAGTCATGTGTGGGCAAATACCAAAACTAAAGGGGGTAAAATAAAATATATTTTTTTTCATTCATATTTTTGTTATTTATATATATATATATATATACACACACACACAGACACATAAACATTCATAAAAGGCATCAGTAACGATTCTCTACAATTACAAATATAACCATATTAATTCTCACATGTTGTCCTGAAGGAACATCTTTATATTTGCACTGGTGAATTTCTCCAAGTCGAAAGATACGGTGCTTTCTTCAAATTTGTTGCTCAGACGAGGGGGGCGGAACAGAAGAATTCCCCTGTGAACCAACAGAACAGGTCATACAAGTGTCCTTCTACCATCCCATCTACAGTAACTGGGTCAGCAACACGCATTTGTACAGTAATCTAGTCCATGACCTGGGAGTATTACCAAACTTATAACATTGCCTGCTAATGTTTCCCTACCTTCATTTAAACCCCAGTATGTGACAAGCAGTAACTTAAGTCAATACAATTAAACAACTACTTACTCTCCCTCGATGTTGTGTGTCTGGAGAAGCTCCTCAGAGTTGGTATGTGCAAAGCGGTAGGACTCCCTAAGTGCGCTGGCTGCCTTGAGGAACTCTCCTTGGGCAGGGCTTCCCCCATCAGCAAAGAAACCTGGACACAGACATAGCAATGGCATTTCATGATGTGGTTCTTCCTGACAAGCAAGCATGTATATTGAACCTCCAAACCACACCTCTTAGCGTAAAGCACAGCAGTAGTTAAGACATCTTCCGAAGGGACGGTCCTTGCAGCCACTTACCAACAATACTGGCATCACGCCCTCCAGCATACTTCTCAAACTCTGCTACTGTCTTGATTTCCACAGAAGCTGGGCCTGCCTGCTTCTTTAGATGGCCGACAATTCCATCTGACAAAAGACAAACAGGAGAAGAGTGAGTGAGAAAGAGGAAGAGGACATGAGTGGAAGAGTGTGAGAGGGAGCAGGATAGAGGGACGGAAGGGGAGAAATCCAAAATACCACAGCATAAACATAAGGTTTAGGACCCCAGTGTGTTTCACATACCTGCAGTTCTAGGACCATCATAGGCACCAGAGTCCTCCCCATCTCTAAATATCTTCAGTGTTGGGTAGCCGCTGACCTTGTATTTCGAGCACACGTTGCTGTTGGCCGTGCAGTCAACCTGAAGCATAAGGCTAGTGATTAAAATGTAGGGTTCAAAGTGTGTTTTAATAATGAGAGCAGAAAAAAATCAAGGATATTGGTGTCCAACATTTGGCTAACTAATGTGAATTGCGGGGTAGCAGTACCTTAGCCAATGAGACAATGCCTTTTAAACGGGTGGCGGCTGCGTCGAACTCAGGAGCTAATCGTTTACAATGGCCACACCTGTGAGAGACATGGGAGAGCGAAGGGTTATGGATGTCGCGCACAACACAAAAAGCTTGTCCATGCCAGCAGCTATTCAGGTTTGTGAGATATCTAGGCAAGCTACTTCAGTGAGGAATTTGATACTACCAAGATGTATCAGATACATTAGATTCTGAGCTGGTGCAATTTAATGCAGGAAACACTGTTGCACAAACTGTCGTTTATTATCATTTGGAAAAAGTACAGGTATTTGGTCCTGCTCCTCTTTACAATCCCTTGCCATCTACATGTATTGATAATTGTCTAACCTATGTGTGTATACAACCATATTTATACAAATATATCCATATATATCAAGAACGTGTTAAGTATGCAGTTCGAGTTCATTTCTAGATGCTTTCGATTTGACATCTTGAGTCTATCCTATTCAAGTTTGACAACATAAATGAACTATGGATGAGTCTCAAAAACGAATCAGAAATGGCCACCCAAACTTCACTGACGAATCAAAACGTTACAACAGCGACAGGCCAACCCCCTGGCTAACTTTCCTGGTAGCTAGTAGCTGGCTAATTCACACCTTGAAAGGAAGCCATGTTAGTTTACATACTTTAAGTAAACAAAGTAAGTGCCAACATAATTATAGCCATCATACAGTCCCTTCAAAACTGGGATGAACGGTGAAGACGCCATTCCATATAGGACTTTGTCAGACTATTCCTATAGCCAGGAAGACCAGCAATAAACTAGCGAGGTTGGAGCAGGTAGTCTAGCCATCGTGACACCCACACAAAGTTAACCAATGCAATGACAATTTAATGATTGAAACAGACTAACAGAACGTGCAGCAGGAGAGCAGGTTAAGCAAAGAAAGTGTGTATTTTGCTGGTCCTTTGCACGTTAGCTAGTTTAGCACTGCAGTTGCAAGCAAACTGTCCTAGTAGCTAGAGCTAGCTTGTTTCTACTTCAACTACGAAAACTGTTAGAATTTAAGTGTGTGTAGCCTACTCTTCCGAATCCTACACTAGAAAATACTACCTACACATTCTCACGCGCAACTATTGTGTGCAGACACCTGGCTTGTTTACTCAAATTGTTCCCGGAAAGCTGGAAACTAAGTATCCATAGCTGTCACGTCGTTACTTGCCGCAGAATTTAAACTAGTGCAGCTAGCTTGTTGGTAACGGCTTTTGCCTTCATTCACAGCCATTACCAAGCACCCACAACAATTAGGGACAAACTTACCATGGCGCGAAGAATTCCACAAGGATAAGCGGGTGGTCTCCGATATTACTGTCAAAATCGTCATCCGTGAATTCAATCACATCACTGGCCCAGGCAGCCCCGGCGAGAAAGGCGAATATGATCAATTTCAACATTGTATGCCGCGCAAATGTCCTCACTTCAACAAACTAAAGCCGTTATTTCAGTATGAAATATTGTGGTAAACGACTACTATAATGACAGAATATGTTAATTGATTTTCTGTCATAGACCGAATGTCGGATGCAATACTAGATAAAGAAAGAGAAAGCGTCGGTGGCAATGTTAAGGATGTGCATTACCGGGGCTTCTGAAAGTAACCAAAGTGTGGCATCTCACCATTGGATTTTGAACAGCGTCATTCTACGTCCATCAGCCAATCAGAGTCTGGCACACATGGTTTCCGTGTTTCACTCATACAAATGATTCAAGCCCCTACCGTAATTTTAATCGGAAACATAACTTTTACACCACACCTATGATCCATGGCTCTGGTTGATTACAAATATGCAAAATGCAAAAATCGAATGGAAAATATTTTTGTTTCAGTTTTCGTATGCCTAAAACACAATTAAATTAAAACGTTGTAGTCCATTGCAAAAACAAACACTCGAAATGTCACGCAGTAAAGATCTCCATAGTAACTGTACATACTTTGTTCATTATGACGTCTTATATTGTGAAAGTTCATCACTGTTTTATCAGAAAGTTACTTCAGTTAGCAGTAACGCTTCTTGCAAGATGGTTTTCTTTTGAGTGGACATTACTTTGACATTGACATAAACTGTCAGAAAATGGGGAACTGAGGTGAGATTTTTAAAGATTGTCTAGCATTGAACTTCATAAATCAACTAATAGATACTATTTGTTTGTAAACATTCTTGAAATCATTGGAGATAATTGCATGTCTAAAGATGTATTCTCCCACAGGAGCCCCAAACCTCCCACAGCAGTCTCAATAAGAGTGCCAAACCAACCCATGAGAAGTTTCTTCCCAGGGCAGATGTCGTAAGGTCCAAGCTCATCCAAAACTTTGACTTACTTGATCTGTTTCAAGTGGAACAGAGAGGATGTCCCAAATACTGTACAAAAGATGTGTTTGGTGGGTTCAATGAGAGAATTGTGGTTGTCTTTTCATAAATGTTTTGCGTGTGTACATTTTTGCATAAGACTTTAAAAGCACAGTACTGTGTATATATATATATGTGTGTGTGTGTGTGTGTACATGTGTTCCTTGTACAGAAAAGGATCATTACAAAAGCCTGATGGGGAAGGACACACACCAGCTTGTGCGCTTTGAGATCTCTCCTCAGAGAGGCAACACTGTTATTACCACGGACCACCGTCGCCAAGGACGACTGAAGAACTGTCAATCCAAGTATCCACCCTTGAACATGTTCGCACACTGGATTATAGAGAGTATCCTTTCAGCCTGGAATGGAAAAACCTTAAGCATAAGATCATGGACTCGAGGACATTTGATCCCCTATCCTGCTAGGGCCATTTGTTAAGTGGATACATTTGATCTCCTGATTATTATTGATTTAAAATAATCCTTGACTTCATGTTTCCAGGTAAAATGTTTTCAAATATCATTATTGTCCTCATTATTCTGAACACCGTTATACTGGAGATCCAAGCAGGTTAGAACAAATCTGTGACACATTTTAGGGTGCTTTTACTATTTCAAGTCCATACCTGTATTGTTGATAATATTTACAACAAACGTCACAGAAAAGTTTTTTTTTGCTCCAGAGATTTTTGACAACATGGACCCCAGTCTGCACATGTTAAAGCTGGTTTTGAACATGTTGGACTGGAGCATTCTGGCCATCTTCTTCTTAGAGATCTTCCTAAAGTGGATGGATAACTTCTGGCTGTTTTGGAAAAGCACATGGAACATCTTTGATTTTGTTGTCACCGTAGTGGTAAGAGTCTGCCAACCCTCATTATAGGTATACCGTAACAACCCCCCCAGTATAATATGGACTAGTCTTCATCTACAGGTTTAGTGGCATTCCCATTGTCTAGCAATTACCTTAGAAATGTAATTTCCTTTTTTCTACTTTTTGTTTTCCTAGTCAGTTCTACCAGAGATTGTTAAAGCCATATATGGGGAGGATGGCACTGGAATGGTGTTTGTGGAGCTTCTGAGAAAGTTCCGTATCCTCCGTACCCTGAAAATAGTCACCAAGTTCCGACAGATTCGTCTCATCATTTTGTCTGTCTCTAAAGCTTTTAAGGTTAACACCTTGTTTCTACTTAGAATACACAGCGCAGTTCCAAGGACTGCTACTTACACACTATTCCCCAAAATTAAATTAGTATAATAGATTGTCCTGGGTAAATAAATAGCCCAAAGCTTAAACCCACATCAGGAAGTTACAAAGTGACTTATTACCTAATACTTCTGTCCGCTTGACTTCCTTCAGGAGATAGCAGAGTAAGCTTGTGTCTGCAGACAGTCATTTGTTTGCTGGGTTCAAATGTAAACATGAAGATCTGATGGATTTGATTGGAAAATATTGTTATCTACTTCAGTGACTATTATCAACACGGAAAATGTTTCTGTGGATTAATGACAAATGTGTGTGTTTGTGTTTACAGGCAATGACATTCATTTTCATGCTCTTGATCGTGTTTGCCTACATTTTTGCCGTGATCGGAGTGATCCTGTTTCAGACTTACACACGCTCAGATGTTGAAGGCCTTATCTACAAACAATACTTCAAGTAAGTGGGATATGGAGACTGTGTTGGGCAATATACCTACATTACGAGGAGTGGTAGAGACCATCATTTTTTAAATTGTAATTATAGAATCCTGACACGATAATGTGGGAGGAATATAGCATGAATCTTCTCATATCCTTTAAACTCATTTAATAGTTTGTGTATTCGTTGTTTCTTTTTTTGTTAATTGACAGCATTTTTATTTTCTGTCTTTTTTACAGAGATATCACCAACTCCTTCATCACACTCTTCATCCTCTTTACCCTGGACCACTGGTACGCCCTGCTCGCTGACACCAGAAAAGTTGCCGAACTGGACCAAGCCATCTGCGGGCTGTACATTATTCTCTGGCTGCTCATTGGCTCCTTCATATTCCGCAACATCTTTGTGGGAATTATGGGTTGGTATCTCTGTGCTTACATTTTGGCATTTATTTCTGTGTATTTTTCTGTGTATTTTGAGACTTGAGAATGTACAAGTATACTGATTTGTTGATTGTCCCTCAAGTGAACAACTTCCAGGCTATACGTCAAAATCTGTTCAAAGAGGTCCAACAGATGGAGATCCAGGCTAAGGCAGATATGTTTAAAGCTGAGATCATCAACAGGTGAGGGCAAATATGTAAACAAATATAATCACTTACATAATTTCTGTAAAAAAAAACTCATCCAATTTATATTATTTTGTTTTGTAGGAGAAGAAGCCAGTTGAAATTAGCTGGGTAAGATTACCTCTCAATATTTGGCCTACACATATTTGGCCTACAAAGTCATTTTGCACATTTGAAATACTGTATATGAAATATGATCACAATAGGAAAATAAACATGACGTTTGAATTGTAGGCAGGGCAAAGTTGCAGATGTACCCGGACATCTAAAGTCAATTAAATCTAACCTTAACGACAATGGTGAGTCATTGCACGATAAGTTAATGAGTAAGGCTAATAGTTGAACTGGATATTTTTATATTACGATAGTGTGCAAGTGTGTTTTTGTGTGTGTGTTTGTCCAGAATGGGATACCTATATGGAAGAGAATATGATGGTGATGCAAGAACAGGAGGAGGATGAGAAGGTCACTTGGCCCAGGGACTCACTCTTCAGGTACTTTGAGCTGATGGAGCTGCTGCAGTACAACCTGGATGAACGCCAGAGGCTGCAGAACATTGCAGGTGAGAAGGAATACACACAGTAGCCCAAATTAGGTTTCAAGAAATGTCCTTACAATTCTAAATAATGCCTACTTAAGGGCGGGCATAGGGTAGGTGTCGTAGCCTAGACTTACACTGGAACAATCATTTTAAATCTGTGGACACACAAGGAAACACCTACTTTATTCTAGGTTAGGCTTGCTCTGTGTGTGCCAAGGATCATGTGTTTTTAGTATATAGTGCCCCACCCTCTGTACTTTGACTTGTATGTTGGAGTCTAAAAGGTAAGGGTGTTACGTTGTTGTAAGTATAGAGTAGGTATTTGAGTAGTAGAATTATAACAGTCTAAATCAACATCAGTATACTGTACAAACACACCCTCTGTCTGTCTCTCCACAGTCCAGTCTCTGCTAAACCTGCATGACTCTTAGGATGCACCAACTCTGGCTCAATTCGCCATATTTTTTGGAAAATCCAAATGAATATTCTAATCATAATATGCTTCCCAGTATTTTGTGTCCAGTGTTCATTTCTTAGCTGTAGTTCTTTGAAAACAAATATTTGTGAGTGCCTTTTCTAGGTATTAATGTGTCACAGGGAGGTAAAAGAAAATCCTTATGTTGTGTGGGTGTAGAGAGGTAATTGGTCTGGTCCCACCCAAAAATCCCCCACCCACTTGCTCTTTACTCTCTACATTTACATGTATTCATTTAGCAGACACTTTTATCCAAAGCAACTTCCAAGAGAGCTTTACAAAAGTGCATAGGTCACTGATCATAACAAAACATCGCTAGTAGCCAAACATGAAGCATACATTGTGAAAAGAAAATAAGGGCCAATGGGAAGAACCATAAGAGCATGTAGTTCAACCAGTTACAAATGAAAGAACAAGGCCTTTAATGCCATTTATGACAATGCAAATTTAAAATATCTCCCTTTTTGGAGCAGTAAACATAAATGGCATTGTCGTTTCAATACATGACCAATAGAGGGTGCACATACATCTTCTATATCTGTGTGTCATTTGTGAGCGTACTAACCTCAGCTCTCTTAATGTCCCCTTTTTACTTTCTCGTTATAAATCTCCACTCTCCCTATCTTTCAACCCCAGTCAGAGAGCCTCAGTTTGCCTTCTGCTCTGGTGTCCGCCTTTGGTCAGATGTCCATACCAGTAGTAATCTCATGAAGGGTGACAGGGATGCTGGCTGCACTGTTTACAGTTGCACTGTGCAACAGGAAATGCTTTCCATTTTATGTGCCCATTTTAGAAGGGTATAATTGAGTTCCAATGAAGGATGGAAGGAATTCAGGGAGATAGACAGTTCTCGTGTTGTTTTTCATTTCACAGACACAGTTAGCTCAAGAACCTAGCTATCTGAAGTGCATTGTTACGTAAATATGAATGACATAATTATAGTTTTATTAATAATGAATATTGGGGGTGAAAGTATTACACTGTAACCTGATTGTAAACCATGACACACAACATTCTGTACTGTGCATTTGATGAAGGCCAAACTATGTTTTCAGCTCAGATGGGATTTGGTGGCTGTACCGACACAGCCCCCTTATCCTTCTGTAAGATTTTTCCATGGCAACATGCACCTCACCAGTTCTCTGCCTAATCTGAAGCCAAGACCAAGGGGCACAATGCTTGCAATGCTTCAAGGAGCCACACTATGGTGAATAAGTGTGTGAAACCCTTTTCAGGAGCAGACAGACTTCTTGGACAGTGATAGTTCTTATTCCTGTAACCAAAACACTTCCTGCCTTAACGGTCTTCATAACACAGTCTTTGTGGTGTAAGCAAGTAAGATTAATCTGACCTCAACATGCTCCCTCATTATCCGAGTGTTGCGCAAAGGATTACGTCTAGTGAATCCTGTACATCAGTAAAACAAACGCATGCTGTAACAACACATTTGATATTGATCGATACAATGATTATTACAATTAAACAGTACAAACCATCAATGTAATTTCCCTTTTGACCATAAGTCTTGGTATAGCAAAGAGATTTGTTTGCACAATACTGTTGTTATGCTAATAATTCAATATTTTTACCTAATGAAACCAATCCCTACCAGGCTGATCTCAATCACGCTCCACAGCCTGGTTACCATGGCACCCACTTACTGTAAGTCACTCAAAGCTTCCCTTTCATGCTGAGGTAAAAATCAGCTCAAAAATGATATATTAGACATGAATGAACAATGGCAAAGAACAATGTTCTATATATGTCTTTATTAAAATATATTATAGAATGACATTCAGTGGTTAAAATGATATTGCTTTGACACCCACAGCACATCCTCAAGCACAGAGCATGAGTGATTCTTTTGACTTTACTTCACCTGTTTCTGATAACCACTGTTACAAACCCCAAGGAACCTGAGTCTTTTCGGTCATACATGGTTGCGCTACATTCTTATCCCTTCATAGACTGTAGACTGCAACTAAACATATACACAATTATCTATGGAGGTAGACTACCACAAATGTATGTATACAATAGTATACAAACAAGTATACAATAAGAGTCATGTTTATACATATCCAATAAACAAGATAAGATGGGAAGTTAAGTGTGTAGGACATGCTACAGCAGTACCAGGTAAACAGCACAGCAAGGGTAAATTGGAGAACAGGGTTGCCATTGTAGTAGTAGTGCATCAAAGATGTAGTGTTCTGCTAACTGACAGCCATTTTGTCTTAATGTGCTCCAACACAATAGCATCCTGTTTCTATTACATTGTGGAATACTATCTAAAAATTATTTCTTGACTTCATACAAAGTATATCTCCACACAGCCCAGTGCTGAATATAGTTCTACACAGGGACTGAAGCAAGTTTGCAAAGTACTACGCTGATGGCTGAGTAGGTGTGTTGTGAGACAGGGTAATGTCAAGCTGCAGTTTAGTTAGGGGTTGAGGAGGAGTCGAGGAGAGGGTGGAGGGGTCGAAAAGGAAATGGCATAGTCATCTGGGTCAGTCTACTTGAACTGGCCAATGGGTGGGGGCACCTTAATGTCCTGCCCCTTTTCCAACTTCTTCTCACAGTCTACCAGGTAGTTGACTCCATCAATCACGGTCTGCACTAGCTGGACCTACAAAACAGGCATTTGCGTGCACACACATACACAAAGAAGCAGACAAACACACGCATGCACACACAGTGGGTGATGAGTAAGAATAGAAGTCCTGTTATTTCCTCCATGCCGCATCTTATTTGTCCCCATCTGCGATGAGTGTTTCCCTCTTCCAGGACTAGGAGAGTGGAAACATTGTGAGATGGAGTACTTACAGAGGAACAATAGAGAATAGCTTCTTTGTTACCATCTATGTCGCACACTCACATGTAGACATACTCATGACAGCATAAGTGGGCACAGGGTGCAGGCTGCACAACAGGCTAGCGAGCACACAAGCCAGTTTCTCTCCTTTCCTGAGATTTCTGGTACATTTCCATGGCTTTGTCCCAATAGTCTAAACTGGCTTCCTCCCGTATTTTTTCCCTGGCCTGCAACTTCCACCTTTGTTTCATAATGTCAGATCATTTTTATGCAAATTGGTATATTACACTACACATCACACAATATTGTAGTCATAGAATGATACATTAGCAACAACAGGCAAGAGAAATAGGACAAAAAAGGACGCTATTTTAGATGGTTGGACTGCAGCCTGGGTCTGATCGGTTCTGTTCACCTCAGATTTGCCCAGGCGGTCCAGGTTGGAGATGTCAAAGGTGCTGCCAACGGCGGCGGAATCCACACCCCCTGTGCCTCTCTTCTGCAGGCGAAGGTTTTCCAGGATCTTAGCGAAGCGAGGGTCCTGGAAAAGGACAGAGGGACAAGAATTGTATGCAGCTTTGTGAAGTCCTTGTGTTGTCCTCCAGTGAGAGGGGGACACGTTAGACTTGGGCTTGGCTTTTGCAGAGTGAGGTGCTGATTGTTGAATGAGTCGCAGCCGTGCGGTGGCTTGGGCCGCTGTCTCTGGTGCTGGGAGGGCAGGGAAGTCTCTCTGGGGATGCCACGGTGTGTGTGTGTGTGTGTGTGTGTGTGTGTGTGTGTGTGTGTGTGTGTGTGTGTGTGTGTGTGTGTGTGTGTGTGTGCGTGAGGGCCTTACCTTGCTGAGGCGGGGCAGGTTGACATGTACTCCAGCACGCAGGCCGGTACCCAGGTTGGAGGGGCATGTGAGGATGTATCCCAGTCTTTTATTCCACATAAACTCCCAGCCTTTCTCCTGAATCAGCCTCTCCACCTTAGAACAGTGACAGTAGGAAACTCAGTAGGAAACTAAAGGCAATGGCTACTGGCTGCAAAAATGAACCCCAGCTGTAAGTCTTTAATCAAAAAGGCTGCAAATTCACATGGAGGCTATATAAGCCACAGTGCACACACATACATTTTACATCTGTGTTGCTATACTGTTGGTGAGGCTTGTTTTTTTGCTTGCCCGCAACTAACAGTATACTGAACTGCAACACACCCTCTGATGGGGTACTTGGAACACGTTGATACATAATTTATGAAAGATAATGTGTGTGTATGGATGTGAGCGTGGGTGTGTATATTGTGCTACTCTGATCATGACAGTGCATATCAGCTTATATTACTTGTTTCAAGCCGCTGCAGAACCTCTCAAACACCCTCTTCATGTTGCCACCCTTCTCCATGGAGATGACCCTGGTGTGGTCCTCCTCATTGATCCAGATAAGGAAGGTCTTCTCATTGTTGTGCCTAAAGAAAGACAAACAGAGGAAATGGTTAAAAAAAACACATCATTCCTTATATAAATATTCACATAACATGTGCCTTATAGAACCACCTCAGAGATGCTGAGGTGGTTAGTTGTCAGACAAATGGTTATTTGCTCTCTTCAGTTTAGCCCTGTGTTGCTAACCCAGTTTGTTAGGACCAGAAGATAGAGGACCTTCTGCCCTTGAAATATATTGAGATAAAACATGAATACGTGTGTTATTCAGCCAAGTGAGTAAAAGCTCAATCAGATGTCCTAAGTTCTATTTACGTAATGTTGCGTCTAAAGTTATTCAAACAGAGGGCAATGCACACTCATTGCAGTGGCAATATTTGATCTTCTGAAAAAACGATAAGAGTTCATGGGTAAGGGAGAAGTCTGGGGTGAGGAGAGCGGGAAAGAGATTGATCTTGGAGTGAGTCTGACTGGCATTGCTTTAGGCTATTACTGGGGCCCGACTTAAACATACTGCTGAGTGGGCACTATCTGCATCCCTAATGTGCCTTAATAGCTTTACAGGATAGCCACTCGTTGTCAGTTAAAAACATTAAGCTACTAACATATACCAAAAATGACACACATTGTAATACAAAAGATGATTGTAATCTTTTGTAAATTTTGGGTCAAATTTACAATATCAATGATTTTTAAATCATGCTTACCAGATACCACGGGCATCTGGCCAATCGCGAGCCATCCCTGAACATGTCAGGAGTGGGGACACTGGCTTATCGAACAGGAAGTGGTCCTACACAAACACATTCAAAACAGGAAATGAACGACAAGTCCTCCGGCCTCACCAGACAAAACGACTCATAATTCTCTTAACAACTCGCTTCCACCACACCTGTGTCTATAAAATTGTGAAAGCACAGCACAAGTTTCTGCCACTTACATCAATGAGCTGCTGCTGTTCCTGGTCTGTCATCTGGGTGAGGCTGTAGTATTTTCCGGTTAAGTCCCCCTTCAGGCCACTGAGGGCATCCACCACCACCCGCTCGACCTCCCTACGCTCTGCACGCGTGCACGCGGGGGGCAGGCTCAGACCTCGGATGCTCCGTCCTGTCCTCACCCTCGACGACAACACATAGCGGTCATCGAATTGGCCTGAATGGATCTGACATTGAGACAACATTTTTACGATGTGTGCTTAGTGCTGTTGTAATGTGAATCAGGTCTTACTATGCCATAAAAAGTTGACGGGATGAACAGTGATACTGGCCAACTGTTCTGTTAACGTTTGGCAATCCATTGTTCACTCTTTGACCTATCTTATCTACCTTGCTGGCGTCCAAGTCAGTAGGATGGATCATAGTGTTGGGGTCGTAGCCATTGTGCCTTTCCTTTATGACAGGATCCAAGAGGTCAGCAAATGCCTGTAATTCACGCCCCCCCCCAAAAAGGTGGTGGTGATGATCATTGGAATTACATCATAACTCACATTTAACTGGACTCAGATTGCACTTCCCCATTGTAAGCAAAGAGTATGTTGTAAAAGCAATTAGGGATTGAAAGTGTTAAATAAATCAGCAGTTTAGCCTGAAACCAAACAAATCCTTCTTTGGTGTAAATTGCTTTATTCTCAAGGATAGTCTGTACTGATGCTATGATTTTAATAGAATTTGAACCTTGAAACACCGGGTACCAAAGCATTCAAGGTTAGACATAGGCTACTGTATTTCTAAAGCTACTGATTAGGTGGACTGCATGGTGTTCTTCAAAACAAGATCTTCAGAATCTCATTTTGTTTCTGTGACCAAGTGCCATAGTGAAAGTCTATAATAAGAATTCATCATCACAATAATAGCAAAGTGGTGTAATATGTTCCATCAAGTCGACATTCTAACCTCATATGATTCCTCATCCCCTGCCACCATGCCCACAGTCTTGATGAAGGGGTGCCCAGGGTTGTCCACACCAGTTTGGATGGCCTGGTCAAGGGTGAACCCATTGGGTGTGGCCTTGTCACACAGTTTGGCATAGATGGCAGGGGTCAGGTGGCTAGCCATGCAGTTGTTATGCTTGCGGAGGTCGGGGTATTCCGCACTGTAGTATGGACATAATTACACAATCTTAAATATTGGCCATGCATAACTATGATATTAGTTTGTAGCTGACGGCTTTGTTTAGTAGCATATCTTGGTGGATTTACGTCAAAATATTAAGGCTGCATACACATAATATTGTAAACATTATTACTGCGTAGGCTATAACTTCACGGTCCAACCTCCATGGCTCTGCTTCTACGCTAAAGCCTACCTGCGTCTGCAGTGCCATCAACACCGCTAGTATCGGGCTTTTCCCGATCCTACATGCATGCTCGGGTGTTTACAGAGCTCACATCAGAAATACATTATCAGCCTTGTATGTTTCCCACCGACATTTTGGAGTCACGTATAATATAAATGCGCACAAGCTTTGTGCTAATGTCTTATTTTGTCTATTTTTGTGTGAAGTGTAGACAATGTGAAGTGACATGTAGCCTATTAGGCTGAGGTTTAATGCAATATATAATAACTCTAGCAACAACCTGCGCTTCTCAAGAAACGTAGCCTATTCCGAAAGCTATTAATCCTTCGGGGGCATATGAGGACATATTTGGCCATTCATCTAGCCAGCCGACACACCTGACACTCCACAGTTTATGATGTAGCCTACAGGCAGTAAACATTAGGCTATATTTTTGGTAGCCTAATCAATAAGTCCCAAAATAGCATCTATTTTATTAAGTCAATGCCAATGTCTAGTTAGGGAAAACACATTCGCCATAGCCTAAATGTAGTTGTATTATAGGTCAAGTTGGCTCTACCACAATAAGATAATTTTACAGCAGTATGAAGGCAACTGTTGTAAAAATGAACGTAAAACCGTCAATTTACCTGGCGGGATACACTCGCCGAACGGGCGCACCGGCGGTGACATGGTCCCTTTTCAGCAAAACTCCCGCTGTCAAAGACCCAGCTCCAACTAATGACAGAATCCCAATATTTCGTTTTGAAGAAATAATTTTAGTGAAGCTGCTTGCCATCTTCTTTTCAATTTAAGTCGGCTAGGGATGAGTTGAACAGGAGCTTCTGCCTCCGGAAAAACCTAATCTGAGAACGGAGAAGTGTTGCAGAGACTGCGGGTGGTGTGAATGCAGAAGAATCCAACTGAATTTTGTAATAAGCCTTACGGCTCATAAACCCCAGCATACAGTAACCCCTCCCTTCCGTCCAATCCAATTAAACCCCACATAAAAAACACAAATGCAATGAAAATGCGAATATGATTTATTTAGTCAGTTTGTTAAGTGAATACTGAATGGCGTGCACACGTTATTGACGTGACTTAACTGTTTTGGTGTGAAACATTTAATTGTTGATCAAAGCCTACCGAAATGCCATACCAGGAGGCGCCAATTGCGCAATACCTAATCAAGCAGACTACATTGGTACTGCATGAAGTGGGTTACTTTGTTATCTTACAGCCTATTTTAGATCTTAAAATGAAAACGTCTATGTCTATGTAATCCTCTATATTTACAAAAACTGCAGTTAATAGATCTTACGACACGATTACAAGTAGGTAGGCTACTTTCATTATAGACTACATCCTTTCAACATTTATGACCGCCTTAAATTTGAGCTTGTTTATCATTCAAATAGGCTACAAAGTATTTGTGTAATACTGTCACCTACTACCCAGTTATAGTCTGGCAAATGTATTGGAAGGTGTGGCTCTTATCTTGCTTAATATAAATTCCGAGTGCCTACCTGATACTCGTCACACATCTCATGGCTCGCTGAGATTTAACGTCCGTGCGCAAGTACACAACTAACAGCAAAGAATTACAAAATATTTGTTTAAAAACCTAATAAACATTTTATATTATTGCTATGGATAACAGAATATTTGAAATAAAAAGTTATTGAACTGATGTCTGTTACTAATGTTGAAACATGAAGGACATTACTGTACTTTCATGGTGTCGACCTTTGAACAGGAGCGACTTCCAGATAAGTATATCAGGTGCTTTTTAATCAGCAAATAAAGTGGTAGGACATAATTAGTTTTACAAGGCTACAGGTTCTTAATGCCTGATGCGCGCAAGACTCAAACAATAAAATAATTCTGTTCAAAAGAGAACATTTACAATATCAAGTATAATAAATTGAGTATGTTACTTAAGAAAGATTGATTTTTATTTACAAATACATTGAACAATATGTTACATATTTACATCGGTGTCCCCCTTTCACTTAAAAGTTGACATTAAAAACACACAAACAAATCAATAAATTAACAATTATCACCCTTGCCTCAAAATTCAGAATGCGACTTGATTGTTGGTGATCCAGATCAAATTAAAATAAAAGATGGTATTGGAAGGTTCTTGAATCCACAGGACCAAATAAAAACGTGTATATTTGCATTGCATCATTTATATAAAATAAATTGTCTTCAACCCAATGTTAGGAAAGACCCAGCCACTGATGTTTAGTGATGAAACCAAAATGTACTAAAAAACACTTCACGGTGGCATTTTTTCTACTAGTGATTTAGGCAGTATGATAGTTATATATATTGGGGCACTGCAGATCAGGGTAACAATCTTTTCCTGCTGTAGCTCTTGCCTGGTACTTGATGTTTGGCAGGTTGACTGAATGGGGAGAGCTCTACTTCATACTCTACTCTCTTTTGAGACAGAGTTTCACCTGAAACAGAAAAAAAAACACTTGATTGATAGTTGATAGTAGAACAGGTCTATAGGTACATTTACCCTTTTTTAAATTACTTTAAAAAAAAATCATTTAATTGTACTTTTACATTTTAGATTTCTCTTGGAGGCAGAACTTTGTTTCCCTTTAAACAGCATGGGGGACTGAGTAAGGGCTAGGATCCCACTGGCAGACACAGGCTTCCGTACTTTGGAACTGGGTGTGGTTACCACTGTCAAAGACAAAGACAAAAAACAACACACAAACCAACTGCAGTTAATAATTTATCAATTACCTGTAATCTCCAAGAGGAAAGGAATTATGTGCCAAAGTAACATTTTGATCAAATATAAGGACCTACCAGACTGGACATCCTTTCCAGAAGTGAGGAATATTTCTTCACCTCCCAGAGGCTCAGCATCATCAGACTCAAGACCCAGGCTCTCCATCCACAGTATGTCCTCTTGCTGGTTGGTTGGCGATGTTTCGGATATTTTAACAGGGGAGGTCTGATTGAACCTTATGCTTAATAGTGGGGCTTCATTGGCTGGGGGGCCTTCGGTTTCCTCAGTCTCCTGTAGCCTGTAAACTCCTTCTAGACCGGCATCTTCCAGCATCTCCAGCTCCTCCATCAACTGTTCCCCTTTTGGGCCACGATCCTTGGTCCCTAACACCCCAGTCTGGGCCCTCTTCTTGCGGGGCCAGCTGTTGAGGGATTCTGGGGTGGACCTCCCATGGCTCTGGGGGGACGGGGTCAAGGGGAGGAGGTCAGCCATGCCCAGTGGGGACATGGTGTAGGATTGGCAAATGTGCGTCTGGATGCTTCCACCCTTTCCTGGGGTGCTTTTGGCTGGGGTCACATGGGCACAGAGGGATGGTGAGACACAGCCTGGGTCTCTGTGTTTGGTGCAGAAGGCCAGAGGGCTTTCCATGTGAAGAGGTTTCACACCACCCGAGGGGGTATGAGCTCCTGATCTGGGAGCACCATCATTTCCCTCATCATTGTTACTGAAGGAATCTGTGCGTCTAAACTTGAGCTTTGGAAGACCAGATGCCTGCATTTCCAGTTCTACTTGGTATGTAAGAGCATTTGAGGAGGCATTAGGTTGCGTCTTTTTGCGACTAGGAGTTCTAGGTGAGGAGAACCGCAGAGGTTCAGTGGAGTATCCCAGACGCGCTGCTGCCTCCCTTTGCTGGCGGTCAGGAGTTTGCCGAAAACCGTAATTTCGTCCAGGTGTGGTATGCAGTGATGGTTTGGGGGAGGCAGCCGTGAATATGAATGTTTTTGGGGACTCAGTCACATTCCTGGAGTAGCTGATGTTCATTTTGATACCTCCAGTGAACTGGGTCTTCACGACAGCAGCATCAGAAATGTCAATACTCTCCTCCTCTGTGGTTGCCGTGCTAAGCTGTGAGGAGTCACACAGTTGTGAATCTGTGTTGGACCCTGACTCGGTTTCCCCTTCAGAACATTGACAGGACTCAGGCAGTTGCTTTCCGTCAGGCAAGTCTAACTGAATTGTTCCCGAAGACACTCTATGACTGGTCTCTGCACTTTTACAATCAGTGCTAGCTGGCACTGGTACTAGGCTTTCACAAGACTCGGATCTCCTGGTACCTACCCTGAGATTTTGGCAAGACCTAGTCCTAGTCAAACGGTTCCCTGAAGATGAGGAAGCAGTAGCATCTCCAGACTCTCTCAGGGAAGGTTTAGTGGGAGTCTTTGGTAATGTTTCAGAACTTAATGATGTGGTGGAACCCTTTACAATGGTGATTAAGCTCCTGGATGGAGACTTGAGCTTCAAGTCTTTGACTGGAGTTCCTCCAGAGCGAGTGAGCATGCAGTGAGCAGGACAGGAGGTCTTACTGGGGGTTCTGTTGTTCAGCATGGGTGGGGGAGACAGGCCAAGAGGTGTGGTAACAATGATAGGAAAAGTGTTTTTTACTGGTGTGTTCGGCTCTCCAAATACCTTCTCAGATGATTGATGGCAATCTTTCTTAGAAATCTCTTTAGAAACCACAACAAGTTCTGGACTCCTTGGTTGTGATAATTCATGGTCATGTATTGGTAATTTTTCTTTCTTGAACCCATTCCCCACTCTGTTTGGACTACTGGGTGGACAGCAAAACGTGTTGGGTTTTCCCAATAGTCTTGGGGAGCTTCGAGTTGAAAGAGTAGGAGACTCTGGCACCTTGAAATCCATGTTTTCTGCACGTGTAGGTTTTTGTGGCGATGGGGACCAAGTGACACTCTTCTTTGGGGTTCTAGAACAGGGGCTCTGGAGCAAGCGAGCTCTAGCAGGTGACATACACTCCAGTAATGGTTTGACTGGTGTTCTTAGAATGCCTTTTAGGGGGCTTTCCTTATGAGGCGTTTCCAATACCAGGCTCCTTCTGGCTGGAGATCTAAATGGGCTGCCTCTTACAGCCATTCCAATGAAAGGCCCTTCAACTGGGCTCTCTGTAACAGAGAGGGCCTGAACCCTGGAGGAACGAGGGGTCTGAGGTGTCCTGGGGGTCTGAGTGGTACCAGGTGTCCTGCTCCCACAAGTGGCCCTGCCATGTTTTCCTGGAGACTTTGTTGCTGTTTTGTTGGGAGACTGTGAGAGCAAGATTATACAACTTTATATAAATTATTTGTATATTTAATGTACAAAGCACTAAATGTAATAAGCAAGTATTAGGAATTGGTCATCTCAGACTGGATCAGTATTACCATTAGAGGTGGTCGAGTTGGGCCTACCTCAAAAACGTCAGATTCTGTGGACAGCTTTCTCTTGCTGGCCCTGGTTGCATAGATCTCTGAAGAGGTTGAAGCAGAGGGACCACCAGGCGACTGTGTGGCCCCAAAAAGAAGGCGTACAGGAGACTGAACAGCCATCAGATTAATCCCAGCTGTTAATTAATGACAAAGAAACGTTAGAAACAATTAATCTGGCCAATTTTGCCAACAAAAGATTCATGAGAAAAAAAACAGTTGAACAACTTCCGGAACAATTAATCTGCCTGTGGCAATCACCATATTGAATTATTCACTCATACTTGCCTGTTTTGCTGTCACTGGGGGGAAGCTGCGAAGAGGAAAGCACCCTGTCTAGGTTTCGGGAGCTAGGTTGAGTGGTTGAATAGAAGATACTGGAATGTCTCCTTGCAAACGTTCTTTATTCTTGGACTCTTCCTGAGGTCTGCTGCAACAGTTAAGAAAAAGGACAGTCTAGGAAACATTTCACAGCACCATAGAAATCAGCATATCCACACACACTTTTATAAACAGATGTGGCATCAATCACTGACCTTCTGCGGGCTTCACTGGGGACTCCTCTACAATGCACTGTTCAGTTGGGACAGATCTCCTGAGAGTAAAACATTGTAAAACTTTCACTCAATTTGTCAGGTAAACCGTTTTATTTATTTTTGAAAAAGGGTTAGGTAACCACATCAGTTGCTAAATATCCTCTTGCTATAATTCTACTGGCTAATGGCTCCACAACTAACCTGCCCAGTTTCTGACGGTGCAGCAGACGATTGGACACCTGCTTGTGAAGGGGTGTCTCAGTCACTTTCTTCGTCAGTAATTTACACCGCTCTGAAAAGGCAGATTTCCACATTACATATTTGAATGTCGACTGTCAGTGTAGGGATAAACCACGAGAGGAGCAGTTGTAAAGTATCCGTAACCTTTTCTTCCGGTGTCACTCAGATCAAATTTTAAAATTGCAATTCCAGTGTAGATGCGGCCAAATGACAAGACTTGAGTGACAGCATTGACACAGTAATTTGGATCAGCTTGTTTCAAAGGGTTTTAGTTAGGGAGGAGCTGCTGCCTCGGTAACTAGAAGCAAAACACTATAAAGTGGATACTTAATTTTCAGACGAGATGCGGAATTGTCTACACGTTAAATGAATGAATAAACACATTTACTTATCACCCACGTGGACGTGGAGTCATATCTCTAATAGAACTGTGAAGAGGATTTATCCATGGCACATCATCAATATCCCATTCCCTTAAGCCAGACATATTTCAAGATTGAAACGAGCTGATGTATAATGTAACAGAAAACATTCTTTACCATCATCATCCGTGTCTCGCACGCGCTTGCGTTTCAGTCCCTCCACAGCAGAGACAGACTGACTCCGGGGAAGCTTAGCTTTCTTGGAGGGGGAGATGGTGTCCTGGTTGAACAGGTTCCTCCTGACCTTGGTGACCTCTATGGCATTTTATGAAATGGAAGTATTTATTCTTAACAACTGATCTTACAGCAGATACATTATGTAGATTCTAGATTAGAATGGATCTATATTTACTACACCTTGTGCTGCTTGGTTCTTAGGTGGGACTGGTGGAGGCGCAGCAGCTGGCTTTTCCACAGCAACACAGACCTTAGGTTTGACCTTTTCATAGAACATAAGATTAAGTTTAAACTTTAATGTTATCACAGTTATGTTGACCTACAAAGCTAAAGCAAAAATTGAAGGAAGCTTCCCAGTTCTTATCTGCATGTTGAACACACTAGTCATGATCTGTAAGCCAAAGGTTACACAGAAGCGATTCAGCTCACCACTCGGGTAGATTTCCTGGGCATCTCTATCTGGCGGAGACTCTGATTTGCTTCTGTCATACTCCTGTGTCGAGTGAGCATCCCACTCCTTAAAGACATGGGCATGTTCTTTTAGCAAACACGGCTTCTTTAACGTTCAACTTTAAGGAAAACTGCAATTTATCAACAAAGCATATATAAAGACTGCTAATCTATTGTCCAGTAATGAAACTAACCAGCCATCGAAACCATGCTATGAAGTATATATATATATATATTTTTTTTTAAGTTGAGTACATTTTCAGCTAAAGATGCCTCACCTTTTCCTACTGGTGGAACGGTCACGTAGGTCCAGTAGTCGTTCCCCACCGAGAGAGCCTAGACTGTGGGCAGCGGAGAGCTGTGAAGAAGAGGAGCAGGGAGATATGCTGTCCTTGGCCACAGACTCATCGCTGAAGAAGTCAGAGGGGAGCACTGCCATTAGTGCACCTGGCAGTTGGGTGCCCAGACTGTGGTAGACATCTGCAAGGACCCTGGGGATGGCTGTCAGGAAGCTGTTAGAGGACAAGCATACTTAAATATAAGTACAGTATGCTAGCTTCATCTGAATTGGTTCCAAGAGAAACATGTTGGTTAGTGATAATGATTGTGAGTACATGGTTCCATTGCTCTATTAACAACTGAGAACAGATGCAAAAAATACTTAATGGGATATTGTGATGCACGATGGTGGTTTGACAGAACAGGACACCCACCGGGGGAGGATTTCGTCCTGCAGTAACTTGGTCAGATACTCTGGGTCTTTAGTTCGGGAGATGATCCTCAACATATCAGCCACCTGGAATAAATAATCCAAAAAGTCAAATTGAGTCATTGTCTCAATGTTGTTACTGGTAGCTATTTCTGTTATCGGGCTATGATTAGCTATTCCTACTTCTTCAACCATCTGCTCGGTATCCAATGAGTCAGACTGCTCAGCGGGGCGGCACATCTCAAACCTCAGCACCGTCTGGAGCTTGCACCTTTGAGAACATGCATTATAACGATTAGAACATCCTGTTAGAACCCTGCCCTTTGTAAATATCCCCTGTCAGATACAGTTGTACTTACTCTCTGACTTTGATTTCACCGTCTGCGGCGTTTTCATAAAACTGTCGGATGGATTTACTAGACTTAAGCAGGTGCTGCTGCACAAACAAGGAGGTCTGCATCTGCCAGGCAGAGGGAAAGATTACAACATCAACGTCAAACACAGGCCATTTGTCTTAAATAAATACATAGATTGCACGTTAATCACTTAAAAGCTTAAACAACATAATAAAATGTCAATAAACAGAGAGAACAGCCCCAGTCTTACAGCCAGTTCTGGGTTAGGCGCTAGGAAGTTCTTCACAGCTGTAATGAGGTTCCGGGCTCCGGTGAGTACGGAGGACTCTCTCTCCACCACTGTCTGGTCGTAGCTGGACTTCAGGTGGGACTTCAGATCCTCCTCACTCTTAAACTCTGGACAGTACAGGGTGATACGTTGTAATGAGTAATTCGATTAGATAAAAGTATTATATCGACAAATAGGCTTTCATTACTAATGCATTACATCCTTTGCTTTATTAACATGGAGTAGGGAATATAGGCGTCACACTAAATATATGTTTATCATATGGCTTACTGAGGGTTGTGGATGCGCCACCCTTGCCCTTGTCCCCAGAGCGTCTCTTCCCCAACTTTTCTGGCCCCCTGCCCTCTGTCCCTTGGGGCTCGGTTTCAGCCTGGCTCTTCTGGGCCTCCTTTACATTCAGACGGGCCACATTGAGCATCTGCAATGAGCGACTCATTGTTTTCATCTTCTGTCTCACTGGCGTGCGTTGGGCACCACCTACAGGCCAGAGGAGAGAACCATGCACAGCAAATCAGTTTGAAAAGTACTTTCACAGCACTATGATCAACCATGGTTTTCCATGTTCATGCTGAGAATAACTGACACAATTGATGACCATACGGATTTCCACTTCATATACCAACGACATGCATGACAAAAAAAGTGTGTAACCAGAACTACCAAAGAGCATCATCAAAGAGCATACAAGATAAGATTTTGAGTACATACGTTTCCTGCCTCTCTTGTTGGCATGGCCTTGTGAGGTCTTGTAGAGTTCTGCCAGACTGTTGACCAGATCCTGCTGGACAAAAGGCAGCTCCTCTCCCTGGCCTTCTTCTTCCACCAACTCTGGCACTGCATGCAGCAGCCTGGATACAAACACACAAATCAACAAATGCACTGAGGACACTGTCATGATTTGTGACATTTATAGAGAGCAACCACACAGTATTTGAACATATATTTGTATACACACTTTCACAAATAATGAAATAAAGCACGACAGATAACTTATGAAAGTCTACCTTATTGACTCCATGAGGTGAGAGCTGACACCTGATTGGTCGGAATGAGGGAACCAGCCCTCAACAAGGCTAGTTGTCAGAGAGCTGGACCAATGACTTAGTTCTTGCTGCACCCAGTCGGGAATCTGGGGATTGTTCACCGGGGCTAGATGATGCACAAAAATCACATCCAATTATTCATCAACAGTCATCAATTTATGGCAGGCTAAAAGTCAATAATTAATTCACTCTTCAGTATCTCACCACTCTCTCCTTCTCTGTCCATGATGTCATAGACTACTCCAAGAACACTGCTGACCACTTCAGGTAGGTCTACAGATGCATCAGGGGCAATTACATCAGCAGTAAGGACATCGTTGTTGCGGATGAGCGCAGGATGAAAAACGGTGAGAAGGGCTGTGAAACTCGACAGAGGGGACAGGACGGCCGAGCAGATCAGGCCACTGGCACGCACCTCAGCAAACTGTGGACGCAAGATGTCCCAGTATTTAGCAGGGAGACAATCAATTGTGTGTGTGTGTTGAGTAAACGTGGGAGAAAACCTAACATCTTTCTAATGAATTTAGACCAGTAGTGTTAAATACTAAACCAAGAGATAAGTCATTGCTTTTTAGGGACCGTTTTCTCTTTTGATCAACATTCTCTACATAAGGCTGAATTAATTAGCCATGCTGTAGTACTACTATACAGTGCATAAATAGTTCAGAGATGGGAAGTCATTGTTGTGTGTTGAGCAAGTATAACTGTACAGCATGTTTACCATATGCACATCCTGAGTGAAGAGTTCACGCAGAAGTTGTTTGAAGGCTTCATTGTCGTGGTCTGAAGGATCAGGACTCTGCAGCACCCAGGACTCTGAGGCAACCTCGGTGGAAGAGTGGGCTTCCCAGCCCTGAAGCACCCCCTTCAGACACACCGTCACTGGGGGGAGGAGGAGGCCCCGTCTCCTTGCCATGGGTTCCAATGACATACTGCAGGTATATGGAGCATCACCTGTGTAGGTGGAAAGGAGCACAGGTAGGGGGAGTCATAACAATGAAAATCACATATTCCACTATAAAACAAATTCCAGTCATGTTTACTTGTGTTTTGGTCTGGGGTCAATGTTTTGTGTTTTGGTCTGGGGTCAATGTTTTTAGTGTGAGTGACAATGGCTTTGGCAAGTGACAGACCTTGCACCCATTGCAGCAATCCTCTAAGGACAGGGAAAGCCAAGCGGTTTAGTCGCCGAGAGGACAAAAGGTATCCGATACTGGCGTCTAGAGGAAAGGCCTTCCTTCCCACTGTAGAAGCAGTGGTGTCAAGGCCAGTGTCCAGCCCATGAGATGAGTTCTGATGACAGCAGAGATTCAGCAGTGTAACCAGGGGAATCATTCTGCCCCCCACCTTAATCAGCACCTCTGCTAGTCTGTCAGACCCAAGATGGTCTGCACTTTTCATCACCTAAAATAAAACATTTAACAACAGTTTAACATTAGGTTACTAGGACATCACTGGACTTGCTCTCTTGCAAACTTGGAACCAAATTTTGACTAGCCACTAACCTGGAGGTAATGACTGCTGTCTACCCAGTGAAGGATAACTTGACGATGGATAAACATTTCGGTTAGTCCTTTTGGTAGGATAAACTCTGACACATCTGTGTTGCTATCACTTTCAGGCAGACAAATGTATGCGTCCATTTGTTCCATTGAGTGCGGGCATTCGGACACGAGAAATAACACATTTCTCCCACCACCTGACACGTCCTCCTCCAGTTGAGAAGAACCCTTGGTTGTTCGATTTGACTTCCTAGGTCTCAATGACAGTTTGGTGGGAGATGTTATGTCCGGTCTGTCCCATTGGAAATCCAGCAGCGCTTCTTTCAGTGCGTTTTGTATGGTAACAGATCGGTTACATTTCCTTGGAAAAGTGTCGGTCTTCTCTCTTGCCTCGTATTTGGATTGAAACTCTACCTCAAAGTCTTCAAAAGTTTTGTCTCTGAGTTCTTTGAAGTCCGAGCCTCGGGAAACGAGATTCGCATTTCGCCCCCCCCGTGACCGAATGAATTTGTAACCCCAACGCACTTTGTCGAATCCATATTTGTATCCGAAATGTAGCAGAATTCTTAGAATGCCCTGTTTTAGTAGGTGGGTTTTGCCATTTTCAGTAGAACTTGAGACATGTTCAGATCCTTGACAGTTGACATCAATAACAAAAACGACGTTGTGCAATGCCATTGTTTGAAAACAACATCAGATCCATTTACGCCTGTGTAAGCTACTGACTAAGCTAGGGCTAAAGTTAGCTAACGCGTCTTTTCTTACAACGAGGTCTCTTCACCACAGCGCTTCAGAAAGTAACACACGTGCACACATTCACCCGGCACGTTAATAAAGTCCCATTAATATGTCACGTCTCCTTGTACAATTTAAACATGAAACACAGATTATCTAACAACCAAGTTACTCGAAAAGGTTCGCCATTTTCTATACAAGTCAACTCTTCGCGCCCCTTTTGTCGAAGTTCCACCCCTTTGCTGTGATTGGCAGCCATCGAATTTGGTCTCTCGGTCCAGCCAAAAACAAGCCGTAATAATTTATTATAATAATGTGTACTATCATTGTTGATTACCCAATGTGTTATCTGTATAATAATGTGTGTTTGAGTTACTAAAATGACAAAACGATATTACGGCCCTATTTTGCGTTTGTGGGTTGCATAATAGAAAAACCAATTGCCACAAGGTACACGGACCTCTCTCGCAGGCCCTGGATAAAGCTCACTCGAAATTAGACTTACGACCTCAGGTAAAAAAAAACACAACAATGAAGAAGGGCTGACTAAAAAGGTTTTCTGATGAATGTAAAAAGCACCAATACCACTTCATTGTGTGTTTCGGTTGTACATAATTAAAGGGTAACCAGAGCTCTGTATAGTAGCCTATCATAGGCGTATACCCTATGTGATACAAATGCATGTGAATTGAAAATGATGGGGGGGAAATTGGATGTGAATGTTGTGCTGTTTTTCAATTCATCTAGTATTTCATCACTTCCGTTTGGCAGGGCGGAAAAACGTGTTCTGATTTTCGATTGGGATGATTGTAATTTGTGATTCAAAAGTAAATAAATAAACAGATTGACTATGGGTATTCACGGAAATTGCCTAAGTATTATTGCACAGATCCAGCACAGACTTCCAGATTTTTTTCCAGATTTTAACATTTAAAATGGCTTAGCATGACTAATAACATAATTATTAATACACATGCACATTTCATCCAAATCCAATCATGACTATTCTGTCTGACAGTGTATGGACAGCTGCCCCATAACCTAATTGTACAAGATTTACAATTAACATAGTCTGCCTTCACAGCTCCAGATGGGGCTTGGACAGTGCAGACTCCGGCTGTTTGAGGGGCAGGGGCAGAACAATTAAAAGGGCTGCTACTGCACAACATGGGGCCTCACCAGTGTAACAATGGGAATGGGACTACACCCCAGCCTCACAGCCTCAGTTTGAGAAAGCATGCCCTAGTCGGAACATTGTAGGGGAGACTGTTGGGCACAGCATCTCATTTTATCCTTTGGAAAGGGCACCATACAGCTGTGACCTCTGTGGGAAAACCTTTAGCCGGGCTGACCAGTTGACGGTTCGCAGGAGGATCCACACTGGAGAGAAGCCCTACAGCTGTGATCTCTGTGATAAAACCTTAGTCCATCAGGCCATTTGACAGTTCACTGCAGGATCCACACTGGAGAGAAGCCCTACAGCTGTGACCTATGTGGTAAGACCTTTAGACAGAGCGGGGAATTCACAGTTCACCGCAGAATCCACACTGGAGAGAAGCCCTACAGCTGTGATCTCTGTGATAAAACCTTTAGACCATCGGGCCATTTGACAGTTCACTGCAGGATCCACACTGGAGAGAAGCCCTACAGCTGTGACCTATGTGGTAAGACCTTTAGACAGAGCGGGGAATTCACAGTTCACCGCAGAATCCACACTGGAGAGAAGCCCTACAGCTGTGATCTCTGTGATAAAACCTTTAGACCATCGGGCCATTTGACAGTTCACTGCAGGATCCACACTGGAGAGAAGCCCTACAGCTGTGACCTATGTGGTAAGACCTTTAGACAGAGCGGGGAATTCACAGTTCACCCCAGAATCCACACTGGAAAGAAGCCCTATGCTGTGACCTCTGTGGTCAAACCTTTAGCCAGGCTGACAATTTGGCAGTTCACTGCAGAATCCACACTGGTGAGAAGCCCTAAACCCTGTTAAGACAGCTGTGACCATAGAGGTCACAGAGGCTTAAAGTCTTAAGTTGTTTATTTAAGTCAATGTGTTCTTTGGAGATGAAGTAAATACATAAATGCATGCTCACATTGGCAGAATCCTTTTGTCAATGAAGGTACAAGAATGTCCCTGTGTGATGCTGTTGAAAGCGACCAATCATAAGAGGGTCAGTGCCTCCATAGGTTTTCAGCCCCCAAACTGGCAAAGGTCCTGACTCGCGCCAGGAGAAATTTCATTTCGCGCGAGCAGATTTCACATATGAGTGCATGTGCCCTTTCGCTCAATATATGGTTATTTATGCCAGAGGTACGTAAAATTGTGTTTTGCCTCAGGTTTTAACATTTTTTGAGACCTTATGTAATAGTTCAAAGTTGCAAATCTGAAAGCAACCAATGATAGCATTGTATGCGTTGCTAATGGCGCCATTGTGTCCTGAATTTGTAACATTGTGCAGAGTTTTAAGATCACCAAGTTGATGTATGCTAGCTAGCCCGCCTATTCGTTTTTCTGGCTTTACTAAAGCCTTTAATAGTAGTAGGGAGGACAAACCCGTTTACGCGATAGGAAAATGTAGACTGATGTCAGCCTACAGAGTTGTCCAGTTTTCTCCGTATGCATACTTTTACGGACGAATTTACAGTGTTATACATTTGACCCTTGTTGGTCATTGGTTTTTGTATTTTGTAACCCATGTTGACAAACCAGATTACGGGAGGATTCTTAGTTATCGTTGTTTTGTATTATTTAGGCCTACGCGCAATAGATAAGCCTATAATATGATTAATATTTAATTTAAAATTTAGCAGCTGCAATCTAAAGTGATTTTAACAATTAACGCATTGTTAATTTGCGTTTAATGCTTATTGTTTATTTATTTTGTAAATATATTAGGCTACTACTGTAAATGACGGAGGATTTTTTTGGCCAGGGTTATGGAGACACATCAGTGTGAAACCTGTGGGAAGAGCCTTTCCTCATCCAGGAACCTCAAGCTGCACATGATGATCCACACTGGAGAGAAGCCCCACAGCTGTGACCTCTGTGGTAAAACCTTTAGCCGAGCTGATCAATTCAGAGTTCACAGCAGGATCCATACTGGAGAGAAGCCCTACAGCTGTGACCTCTGTGGGAAAACCTTTAGTCATTCTTCCAGTTTCAGAGTTCACAGCAGGATCCATACTGGAGAGAAGCCCTACAGCTGTGACCTCTGTGGGAAAACCTTTAGTCATTCTTCCAGTTTCAGAGTTCACAGCAGGATCCACACTGGGGAGAAGCCCTACAGCTGTGAACTCTGTGGGAAAACCTTTAGCCGAGCTGATCATTTCAGAGTTCACAGCAGGATCCATACTGGAGAGAAGCCCTACAGCTGTGACCTCTGTGGGAAAACCTTTAGTCATTCTTCCGGTTTCAGAGTTCACAGCAGGATCCACACTGGGGAGAAGCCCTACAGCTGTGACCTCTGTGGGAAAACCTTTAGCCGAGCTGATCAATTCAGAGTTCACAGCAGGATCCATACTGGAGAGAAGCCCTACAGCTGTGACCTCTGTGGGAAAACCTTTAGTCATTCTTCCAGTTTCAGAGTTCACAGAAGGATCCACACTGGAGAGAAGCCCTACAACTGTGACCTCTGTGGGAAAACCTTTACCCGGGCTGATAAATTCAGAGTTCACAGCAGGATCCATACTGGAGAGAAGCCCTACAGCTGTGACATCTGTGGGAAAACCTTTAGACAGAGCGGGAAATTGACAGTTCACCGCAGAATCCACACTGGAGAGAAGCCCTACAGCTGTGACCTCTGTGGGAAAACCTTTAGACAGAGCGGGAAATTGACAGTTCACCGCAGAATCCACACTGGAGAGAAGCCCTACAGCTGTGACCTCTGTGGGAAAACCTTTAGACAGAGCGGGAAATTGACAGTTCACCGCAGAATTCACACTGGAGAGAAGCCCTTGAGTTGCCCACAATAAATAAAGGTTGTCTTTACAAAAACGTAATTTTGAAATAAGTAAATGTATTTATTTATTTAGGTCAATGGATTCAGCTATATATTAATATGATTATATATTTTTGAGAAGAAAAAAAAATCATGAGTTTATTCCATATCCATATTTATTTATGTATTTACCTATGCATTTATTTAATTTGGACTAAAACGCTATTCCATACCTCTGGTGGTCAAAAAAGTAAGTGTAGCCTACTTGCCTTATTTAGACATAGACATAATATGCCCTTACTTCAGAAGGCTGCTAGTAGCCCATGCTCCACTAAGAATAGGTTAGGACACTTTTCCCAGACTACCAAGTTAGAAAAACAAGTACTTTAATGGCACCAAGAACTTGAGTTGTCTTTTTCTATCTAAAGTGGTGGTCAAGTGGTTTTGACAGGGCTTTGGATGTTTGGCAAGCTTTCTACTGCAAAGTGCACTGCAACCAAATAAGGAGCCTGGCTAGCCATGCTAATCACTATCAGTTCTTGAATAATCAGGCCTAGAGACAGTGTAAAGGAGTTTGTGAACATAAACTGAACAGTAGGCTATCAGTTCTGGTATTATTTAAAATATTTTAAAGTCCAGCAATGTATAATTCTGTACTCCTGGTAAAGGCGGAAGAAATCTGGTTTTGGTCCTAGTGGGTCTGTTTGGGTTGGACAGGCTTATGAGAACCATCTGTGTTGTTTTATTCAATGTGCGTCATGGCCTCCTTAAGCTGTCATCGATCTGCACAAATGATGGTTAGAGAGGAAAGATGTTGAAACAAAATGGAAGGGTACACTCTGCTACCAGTTTTTGGTCCAACACAGGGGATTGTTGTGGTCTGTTCTGGCATAGTGAATGAAGTGTGGAGGGAAAGTTAACATCCCATATCGGTCTCTATCTCTCATTCTCTTGTTCTCTCCCTCTCTCTCTGTTTCTCTCTCTCTCTCACTTTCTCTCTCGCTGTCCCTTTCTCTTCCCCTCTCTTCTTTCTCTCACTCTCCCTAAAATGGAAAATTCCCCCGTTCAGTGTCTGGCTTTGATCTGATGCTTCATGCTTTCCCCTGGGGTTTCTCACAATCCTCTCTTCCAGTTCAGCAACTGGTGAAATAGATGCATCCATCAAAGTATGTACACGTACACAATATCAAGAAAAAAAAAGCGCAATCTTTGCTAAGGTGCATACAAGTATTGATACTATATTAAAAGATGACAGTGTCTTTGCATTTATACACGTGACGTTGCATTGCATTGTGCACCTGATGTGCTATTATCTTTAAACCTAAAGACCATGTCTATATACAAAGCCCTGTAGGAAATTCTGACTGTCATTGAGAACAATTCCTCTCACTTTAAGACATTGAAGAGGTTGAAACTGTGGTCTTTGGAAACGTAACTCTGGAAGGAAAATAAATAGGTCGCCTTCTGTCTGGCATTGACATTCACCTCATATTTGTGTCGGAATAGGGGGATGAGGGCTGTCAGCTGACAGAAGACAGAAAGAGGGAGGGTGAGATGGGGAAGAAAGAGAGAGATAAAGATACAAAAAGGGGGACTGGTTAGTCCCACTAGAGGCCCCTCAATCGTTATCCAAGATGCTGGTCAGGGATCCAGACATTTAGATGAGCAAGCTTTAAAACTGACACATGCAGACACACTAGTCTGTCGGAGGTGCTTTGTCAGAAATTTCAGTCACCTTCTAACATATGCAACTTCCCCTTAACCAGTATTAGCCGATCCTTAAAGGGATATTACACTTAAAGTTTCACCAGATGTTGTTATATGGCAAAGGGGATTCACTATCATAGGCCACGGCCCATGTCAGATATATAACAATATGATTTAGCAGTAAGCCTTAATCCTAAAGGAATGAGGAAAACGTATAGAGCACCCTGATATTGCAAGAAAGCATATGTTGCGAAATATGAAATTGACATGTATCTGAAAAAAATAAGAAGTATTTTGTTAAAAATAAAATTATTAGTTGCTTGTTCAAGGTCTTTTTTTGTTTTCTACAAATGTGCAATAAACATCAACAAGTTCCTATAAGTGGTTAGAACTTCTAAGAATATCCTAGCATCTCTTGAGCCCTGATTGCCAACCAAGCTAATTGTGGCATCCTCACAGAAGGTAAATGGGCTGGTGGTTAGTCACGTGCCATCATCAAACTCCTAGTCCAATTAATATTCAGACAACCTCATGGACTACCTCTTCAGTAAAGCCCTTAGTCCAATGCCCACTCAACCTTCAGCTTAGTTTGATTATCTCTAGCTATATTCCTACCCCTCTGTCTATGTATTGTTCATATAATTCACTCTCAATATAAATTCACTAGATCAACAGGAACATACAAACCATCACAATAGTAGACAACTACACCACTTCATTAAAATAACTTCAGTCGTGGCCCAATGGGCTTGAAGCAGGCTAACACAGGTGTAGTTAATGAGCGTAACGAGGCGCGCTGCCCGAGTGCCATACCTGAACTATCTTCACTCATTTGTTGGGCACAGAACATTATCCATAGAGTTGTCAGTGTCAACAGAACCGATTGACAGATACAATACATGTCTTCAGAGTGCGAATTATTCACTGACAATCCCTGACAACTTCTCATAAGAAACTCACTCATGCACATTTAAATACTGAGTAAATGGATACTCTTTCTTATTTAAGTGTTTTTAGGAACTCAAAGCAGTTGGTGGACGCTGTTAGGGTTCTGGTCATTTTGCTTTCCAATCTCTCCTTCCCTTTGTATGTGCCTTTCTCCAGACAAACAATATAGAAAAGTGTAAAGGGAAGATGGATTTCCCACTCAAGAAAGAGAGGAAGCCCATTTCACCAGTTGGGGTAATTAAAGGTTGACTCAGGAAGTACCACTGTGTCATAGTCTGTCAGGGCTTCTGTTTTGGGGACTTTGCAGTGGCTTTTCAAGTTATTTTATTGGGAAATATTTGGCTGTTTGGAAATGGAAGATAAATCAAAAAAACAGTAGGCGTGAGCAGTCATGATGAGGCTGAATGATGGTAGCCTGGGTCTTGATCTCTATCCATCTGTTTGCATGGATCTCCAGGACTCAAATCTGTCTGTCTCTCTCTGATCAAAACTGAAAATAGCATGTTTATGTAAGAACACCAAATGTTGCATAAGCACTACACTGGGAAGTTTTTTCAAATATTCCTGCTCTCTAAAACATAATGTATTTTAATTGAAGCTCAGCAAACAGAGAAGCAACCAGAAAAGGGACCAAGTAAATGAGTAAACAGCAGACACAGAGCACAGTGAGCACCTCCAAGTAGAATATACAGGTGCTGCTCATATTATTAGAATATCATCAAAAAGTTGATTTATTTTACAAATTCCATTCAAAAAGTGAAACGTGTATATTATATTCATTCATTACACACAGACTTATATATTTCAAATGTTTTATTTTAATTTTGATTATTATAACTGACAACTAAGGAAAATCCCACCCCCCCCATCTTCCTCTTCACAATACCCCATAGATTTTTAATGGGGTTAAGGTCAGGCGAGTTTGCTGGCCAATTAAGAACAGGGATACCATGGTCCTTAAACCAGGTTGGCACTGTGTGCAGGTGCCAAGTCCTGTTGGAAATTGAAATCTGCATTATTAATTGAGAATATTCTAATTATATGACGAGCACATGTATATATATAAAAAACTAAACAGCCATAACAGCCAACAGGGGCCAAAATATCAATAAAGTGAGTGTTTTGGTAAAGGAAACATTTTGGTGTGGTGAACATGTAATGAAACATTCCGAGATTTTGCTGACACAATTTTGACCATCACAGTTTGTTCACGCTGTCCCATCTCCATGGCAACAGTATAAGAAGTAGGTTGCGGGAGAACAAGGGAGACATGAGGGATGACGTGGAGAAGGCAGTCAACATGGCACAGGACATGAGAAGTACATTTCACAGATATAATATAAAATATACTTTCATCTCTCTCCATGTCTTTCTCACACACAAACTGTTTCCACCTAGTGTGCATGTGTGACGTACATCCATACTTTTATTGTCACACAAAATGATCAACAGATGCTGTGCATTCACACTTAATTGCAGCATCACTTGAAGTCCTTGCTCAACACAATGGGCCAGTGTTTGTGTCCTTGAGTAAAGTTGAGCTGAGGCACTGGCCTTTAAAAACGCTTCCATCTGTCCCATGTCTTTCCACCTCTGGACGTCTCTGGCTGAAGCCCAGAGCAGGAAATGTTTACAGTACAAGACTGGAGGGGTTACTGCTGCTGACAGTCAACATGTGCATTCATTTACATATACTTTGCTTGGGGCAGAATATGATGCATGAAGATATTTGAGAAAAGTATCTATTAATTAATGGATGACAAAGGGTATATATTGTCAAATATTTATTAAAATACATAAGAAACAATCAACATAAATAGCTGTAAAACAAGAGTATAACGATTTTTTTTGCTGAAATCAATCAGGTGACTTTACAAGTCAAAAGAATGAGCAAAAGAACATTGATAATTCCACTATGTTATGTTAAGAAAATACATATCTGGAAGCGTATTATGTTCCTACTCTTAAGATTTGACAATAGTGTAGAACATAATACTGGTGTTGAGCATAGACATCAAAGTGAAGAGTTCTGACGAAGCTCTGCGTGCTATGATTTTTCAAAAACCTCTTTGTCACTTGTCTTTGATGAGTGGTAACTTTACAAAATCTGATAAGAAGCAGAATATACTGATACAAAAAGACATGAAAATAAACGTTGACCATTTCCATCCTTTTGAAAATCCAAGGACACGTTGCATTTTCGAGACTGTTTCAAGTTAAATCTTGTTGTTTGAAGTAATCTAAGATAGCAAAGGAATACATCTCAGTGGAGTATTGAACACTGCGTCTCTGTACTTCTCTATATGCAGCTTTAGCAACATAACCAGCCAGTATTAGCATTACTGGTAGAGTTATTTACAAAAGAACACAAATGCAAAATACAGTAATATACATTGATATGAGAATATATATATATTTCTTTTGTGGAAAGTGTTGGCCTTTATTTTTTTAAGCCAATGGCATCTACGCTTGCTGGAGCGGATAGGCCAACAGTTCAGTTCAGTTAATTAACTGTTAAGCTAATTAGTTAGTTCTCGGTTTCAGGTGAATGTTGAAAGAAGGGGTCAAATGGGAGTGTGCAACCACCAGGAAGTGGGCCTGTGCTTCTCCCCTTACTGGGTGGAGTCGGAGTCACTGGAGTCCAGGCTGGCCTGTGTAGATGTGGTGGTCCGGCTGTTGAGGGTGGCGGGGCAGTGGAGCGCCTGTGTGCTCCTCCTCAGGTTCTCCAGCGACTGCAGGAATGACCGGCGAGCTCTCTCCTCCTCCAACGGGGATGCTCCTTCCTCCTCCACCTCTGCAATCTCAGCGAAGGTGACAGGCTGGGTTTTAAAGCGGGCTTCCCGGGGCCGGCGTGGACGGCTTTTACCCCGGGCTGGGCCCTTCGGGACAGGCAGTTGCTGAGGGAACTCCTCCATGGCTGAGGCTAGCAGGTGGGCTGGAAGTACGTGGAAGCTGGAAGTGTCCAGGGGTATCTGACGCACAGTGGCCATGTTGGCAAAAGGGCCTCTGAACCAAATTTCAAAAGATCAAGTGTGCACTCAGGTTTGAAACCGGGAGTGAAAAAAGGTCTCAGATGAGACAAAAAAAGAAACAAACTATTTCTGTCTTTCCCCCCACTTACTTTGCAGTTTCTTTTCTCAGATGCCTCCGCTTCAATCTGAGTCTATCTTAGAGGACAGTGCGAGAAAGTTTCCAGTAATAGCACATCAAACTGTAACGGTATATCAGTGCCTGTACTGAAGAAAGGCTTTTAGGTGTCACGGTCTGTTCTTCAAATCGTTCAGTCCTCGTAAATGTGAACCAGTCTGAATCTTTGAATCTTTTCCCCTCCACTTTATTACTGTCTTTGCTTCTCTTCCTTTCCCTCTCCGTTCGAAGTTGTGCCTGTCTCGGTTTGTAAATGCTACTGCCACAGAAAGCTCCAGTGCATGCTTTTATAGTGCCTCTCTACCCCTCCCTCTCTCTTCCCACTCCTCTCTTTTTTTGGAGTCCCTCCCTCGTTCCAACACTCTCAGTCATGGTTCCGGCTTCCATAGCAAATGGTCAGTGTCAGGCTCTTAAAATAAAAATGTGTGTGTGTGAGAGAGAGAGAGAGAGAGAGAGAGAGAGAGAGAGAGAGAGAGAGAGGGGTAAAAACAAAGAGGAAAAGGGGATTAACAAGGTGGTGAGAGAGAGGAAAACAAATACTGAAACAAACACAAAGCCATGGTTGGGTAGTCTGTCTCAAGGTGCATACACAGTCCTTCAGTCTAGACTTATGGGACATGACACGTGTCAGCTGTGTAGTTGGAAGGTACTCATGAACATGGAGTATACCTACCTCTTACCCACATGGAATATCAGCAAAATGTGCCTGGACGTTAGGATGTATAAAGTGTTGCCATGGCAACCCATAGACAAACATTGGAGCCCCCCCCTCTGAGCACCCCAAGATTGGCTAAATAAACATCATCACCTTCAGTATGACATAGTGAAGATGACTATATATTTGGATTTGTCTGATGACTCATCAGATTATGTAAATCAGCCTCCATTCATGTTTGGCAGTGCAGAGGTGACATGTTATTAAAGGGCTGACCTCCAAAGGGTTTCTCTGTCCAGGAAGCAGGGTCACAGCGATAATGACAGCGTCTAATACGGCTTCTTTACCGTCAGTCTCGAACAGAAATAAACACACATGCCACAGGGGTTATTAGTAGTTCATGTTAAGTTGCAAATAACCCCCCCATGCTCTATATTTGGTGCCTCCGTAGTAAGGTTTACCCCCCTTTTCCATCTCCCACCAATAGTCACCAGTTGTCAAATGACATCAGATGACATGACAAGAGTAAGTATGTGACATATATATATGACATACATTTGAGCATGTGTGCACACGCACGTGATTGACTGCATGGGAATAGATTGTGTGTGCGCAGGGGCGTGTACTGTATGTCAACACTCATTTTAATTTACGGCGTACCCACCCACACTTGTGGACGAATGGAGCGGTGGCTCTGCTCTGTCCTGGGGATTGGGACAGGGTTGGCTTCTTCCACTGTGGCACATGGCCTTTTTCTATTATGACTTAGCGATGGCTCCATGTGCTGTTGAGATGTTGTAACCCTGCTGTGAACATAACAACAGAGACCTAATCTTGGACTGTGCCAAACATGGTCTCTCCGCCATGAAGGTGACACGTTGACATGCAACTGTTACATGGATAAAATCTCAAGCAATGTCTAGATACAAATCCATGAAGCTATAAAAGAACATGGCCAGCCTTATGTTGACAGCAGTGTATTTAAGGGGTCTTAAAGATATTGTGATATTTTAAAGATATCTTAAAGATATTTGCTAAGTAGACTGAAAGAGCAAATCAAAAAGCAAATCAAAAAGTCTGGAGCCTTGGGCTAGCAGCAGTGACAGCTGGGTAAACCTCAGGGCTTTTCTCAAGTCTCTTTAAATAGACACTGTTGTCCTCCTATATGTATCTATTGATCCCCATTTATGGATCTCAAACCTCTATTTATTTAGTTCAAGTTCAGCAGCGGAACAGAGCCAACCAAATGTATGCAAATAAATAGAGTAATAAAAAAAACCTGCTTGTCCTTTCTGAGCTGAGGGCCTTGAACTCTTCTCCCTGCAGAAGAGTTATGAAACTTCTTTAAAAGTCAGCCAGGCAGACAGATGGAAACAGAATCAAGCATCCTTTTTGTTTTTGTTTGTGAAGGGGCATCTAGATTTCCATTTTCCATTTGGCATGGAAACTGGGTGTAGGGGTGTGGGCTGGTGGTCTACACAGTATGTGAGGGTACAGTTACATAGCTATATTACTAACTGGAAAAGATAATAGCAGCAGGGGGGCAGAGAGGATTGTTTTTATTTGTCACCTCAAGGCTGGAGAGGGGCATGCAGAGGGTGTGTGTGTGGGGGGGGCTGTGTATAGTGGTAATTAGATGGATGCATAGGATCCAGGAGATATCTACGTTCACTGCACACAATGCGCTGTGTTTCCTTTGACATCACAGACTACACTCAAGCAAAAAAAAACACAGCTCAACATCTGACAATTTAATTTATGGCGTTTAATGTCTAATACCCAACCTCACCAAACCGCAGTTTAGAAGGGAGGAAACAAAATATATTAATGTGCTAAAGACCAGCCTGACTTTTTGCTGAGTCATTGCCAAGGATAGAGCATTGCTGAACCCATGGAATGCAACATCATCTTTGTACCTTGTTAGTCCAGTAATTTGTAGGTAATCAGAAGCACAGGGTGCCTTTTATCCAGTCTAGCATGTGCAAGGAAGAAGAAAAAAGAAGCTATTTAACAGGTCCATAAGGTCAGAAGTAGAAGACATAACCACAGGCCACATTCCGGACCCAGGGGGTCCCCCTGCACCCACTGTAGTGGTCCGAGCATGTTACCATGGCAAGTTCCTGGGGCCAAACATTGTGGGGTGGGGGTTGTAAGGCTGTCAGTCACAGTATAAAACTGTAGCCAGTACAGGCTACCTCTGAGTGGTACGTGTAGGTGTGTGCTAAAGAGTACGCTTTTGTCCCGCAAAGAGCAGTTTAAAACTGTTGTCAAACTATTTTAAAGAGTTTGTACTTATATGTCCAAATGTTTTTGCAGGAAAACTATTAAGGCGACGGATAGAGGGAAGTCCTGGAATGGGTAAATAAATGTCTCCTTCAGGATGCTTTTGGGTATCGTCCTCCCTGAACCTTGCTCTGATAATAATTGTAAGCACAAGACTCAGGCATATTTATGGAGATCTGAGGTCAAGAAGGACCTTCCCACGCCTGAGAAACAACCCTAAACCTAAGCTGTGCCATAAAAAGTCTACTTTGGTGATGTATAAGACTAAAAAATGTGTACGCAAAAAGCTTTGTATACTCTAACATTCCAGTAACATCATCCTGACGTCAAATCAATCATCGTTCATAAAAAAAAAGCTGTCTAATGAGCTTTCCATTGAAGCCAGAATACATTATACATATCTGTACCTACTCTACAAAACACATACAGTACTACACCTCTGAGAACCAAATTGTTGATCCGTGTCAGAGTGACGCCACACCACAAGTCCTCAACAAGTCATTTAATGAGCACTCTATTAGAGTATGGCTAGTGGGAAGGTGCCAAAACTCACACAGGAAGCTGAATCACTCACATACTGTCAGAAGACGACATTGCTGAAGACTGTCTCAGGTTATACAGTACATCCAATATAATAATATGAAGCATAGTAAGTCTGATTAGAAATCACACATTCGTGCGCATGCTTAATTAATTGTAAAGCTAAACAACTTTTCCAAACGGTGCAATGATTTAATGCATTGAGGCGGGTCAGATTGTAAGCCTTATAGGATATGTGAGAAATTATAGTCTGAGTCCGTTAAAACAATGTGACTTCAAGTTAAAGTTTTGGGTTTATGTCAGAGAAATTAAGGATGTAAATCTTTATTCGGTATAAATGAATCAGCATTCCTTGCGTGCACAAAGAGGAAACCCCCCAAATGAACTCTAGGTAAAACTAGGCTGACACAGGCTGACCCTTATCTTACTAGGGATGCCATAAACTAATTGGCTATCGGTACTAAGTAAGCCAGCTGGTTAGCCTAGGAGGGTCAAAACCTCTGTAAACTTCCACTCAAAGAGACGCACACACATGCAGGATCTATGCAGGGGAGTCAGCCAATGAAAGAAGAGACATGGGACTGTTGCATGATTGTGGATGGACCAATGACTATTGAGAACTGCGTTGTATAAATGGTCTTGCATGGAGACTGGTCGGGAGACAACTTTGTATTACCATACCTTGTCTCCTTGCTACATGCGCAAGTAAATAAACTGCATTGACTCCAGCGACTGTGCACTACTTGATAAAGATTAATCGAACAGTTTATAACAAAATCTGAATAACCAGCAGATTGGAGAGAACATAATCTGGCACCTCGACAAGACAAGAAGGATTTCCAGATCACTTACAGTTGTACTAGTCCCTCTCTCCCGTCTGAAGCACAGAGAGGACATCATTTTTTGTAAATATTGAAAAACACAGATTGCATACACCCAACAGATGTTCATTATACATAGACACATCACTGTCATCAGTACACAATATCGGTTACAGCAGGAATACATGGAATGAATAGTAAGATATAATATATGCATAAGTAAGGCAATAACTCCTATACTGATTGTGATCCACATAAACACAAATTATTCGATTTTTCCCACAAATGCTACAGTATGCCTTTCAAATCAAAATCAATTGAACAGGAACAAGAAGAACAATCTACTATTCTCAAGGAACAGGTGGTTTAACAGAAGTTCCTCTGCATTGCCTGGGATTGCCATTTTGAAAGAACCGTTGGCTTTGCGAACCACATTTGGTTTTCGGAAGAAAACCCCATCACAGTGGGTAGAACCTCTGCCCAAACTATTCAGTTCAGCTGTTTGAACTATCCAGTTCTTGCAGGTTTCAGGGGCATTGGGGTCATCAAACATTAAAGGGGTTGATTGACAAGACCTGGGATTGAATCTTGAATTCAACAAGGGAGTGCTGAGAAGACCCATGAGGCCTAAAGGGGGTAGTTGTAATACTAAAGCGTATCGGTCACCACATTCCCAGACAGGCTTCCCAGCAAAACACAGCGTGGGCCACAGAGCATGGACGCACATACTGTACAGTAACACACTTGCCTGTTTGCCCTTTCCTTCACCCTTACACACACACAGACCCAAGTGCCAGTGCAGCACAGAATACAGACATACACACAGTATATGAAGCCGACCACTTTATAGTGTGTTTCTGGTTAACACAGCAGGACCGACTTTCTGTTTATTGTAAACCTACTCGAAGATCCACAAACTACAGGTACCCTCACTTGGGTTTAAGTCTTGATAGAATTCTCTGACACAGTATCTAACCAAACACTGACCTTTGACTATTGTGAAAACAATAGTCAGAACTTTCACTTCTAACACTAGAGGTCAACGCTAACACCTCCTGGGGCCACGCTGATCTTAAGCCAACATCTCACCTTTAATTTACAGCACTTAAATGAACGCCGTCCATCTTTCGGCCTACATTAATGACTAGCTCTCCTTGAAGCTTTCCTGGCATAGCTAACAGCCCCTGTGATCAAAACAAAAGTGTGGATTGCAATAAAAAAAACATGGAAACTTGATAGTCCTGTACTACAGACCTGTGGTACCAAACAGTTTTCACAATCAATACACACTCAGCAGCCAGTTTATTTGGTAGATCTTGTATCAGGTCAAAGACCCTCCTTTGGCTCGAAAAGAGCCTAAATTCTTAGGGGCTTTGGGAAATATTTCACATGGGTGTTAGTCCACTCTGAAGTGATGGAATGACCTAGTTGTTGCAGATTGAACTGTGTAAAACTAAATTATTGCAAACTGTTGTCTACCCAGGTTTATAATCTACATAGGAGTGTAACATATTCATTATTTACAACATCCTTTATCCATTGTGCGCTGCATGGACCTTAATTAGGGTTAGCGGAAAAACTCTCCCATGAGGATAATGTTGAAAACAGGCGTCAGGATCTTTGAGCAGCGTGTCAGTACAGTAATTATGCGAGGCATCCAGCTATGGGAATTCTTACGACATGTATTTCCCAGTAGATAGCCTACAGGATGTCAAAATTGACAGATCATGCACAATATATAGACAACATTATGTAATACTTTTTTAAGGGTGCAGTAATCATCCATTGGATTTTGTATCAGTTTTTGACCAGTGCCTGTGAGGTTAGTTTAATCTTTCACCCTTCTGAGAACTAACCCTTTACAACAGTGCTTTTATTGCATAAGTAGGTTTTAGTTGATCCTCAGGGTGGTGAAATAAACAGATCAATAAAGGTCTACAGTCAAATGTATTTAACCAACCACATTTGCATGGCTTGTAACTACTAAGCAAATCATAGCTGGTGAAAGATTATGCAACATTTATTTTCTTACCGAGATACTGGGAGCTATATTGGAAGCTGTTGACGGTAAACAGTCCCAATCCCGGACTTACACACTGGGGACGGTTTCCTGTAGCTAAAGTGCTGGACCTTATCTGTCTTGTAGACACAGTTTCCACCACAAATCCTTCCAAGTCTAAATTTGGTAACATCAAGCAAACAACAATCCCAGAATAGCATGGACTGCCTGGTTTTCTCTCTCTCTCTCAGACACACACTAAACACAGACACCCAAAGAGAGTTCGACACCCAGTTCGACCAAAACTACCTTTTATGCAAACCTCCAAACTTACAAAAAACATGCACGTACAAACTCTAACCCACAAAACTCACCTACCGACATGGGTGCACACACCCCCTCCAGTCATTAATTACAGAGTGAAGGAGGTGCCCACTAAACCCATTACACAGCTGGAGACTCTCTATCCCTCTCCATAATCAGAACACAAAGAGGGCCATGCAGTACGTCCAGTATTCAGGTCAGCCTTGAGGAGGGGAGCAGGGGGAGAGGGGGCAGTACTTCTGGTCAGTTACCAATGTATTTGGGGAACATAATATGACTTGAAACTTAAAACCTACACAAGTTGGTTATTGTGATTTGCACACAAAAGCGCAGGCAGAGAACCTTGGTGAATCTTCACTTTCTGTATTTTAATATACGTTTACTGGTGTACTGTATACTGAACCAGAGTTTCGAAGAACAGGCTTTTATTTACTTGAAAATAAGACTTGAAATAAGACCACTGTATGCCAGTCCAGTTGCAGTTCATGTAGAACAGGGTATGTACTTCCCTTCTGCAATTATGTCAAAGGGAGGTGTTTAAACATATATTAACTCAGGCGTTGGCCTATAAGAATTAGAATGGACAACATGGTTCGAACTAGAATATTTTTTTTAAGGTATTTTACATCAATCTTACAAGATGTTGTCATGGTTTGGTATCAACAGTCAAGGATATTTCACTTGCAAAATACTGTGCTCTTTATTTCACAAGCATCCAAAACAAGAACAAGATTGCCCTGTGTTACTAAATAAATAATGACAACTCCCACAAGGTCCATATTTGGTTGAATTAGCCACATTAATAGTTACTACATTTTATAGGAGTTTTATTATCCCGATTAGACTCCCAAATGAGGGGTTGTAAATGTGAGAACCTCGAACATTCTCATAGTCTAGTCCAATCATTTCTGAGAATGAATCGTAAACCATATGAATGATCACAGTATAAACCATCATCAACATGAATTTCTGCCATTTAAAAGGTTAGGATTTGAACAACTTGACTGATGCAGATTCCAGCAAAGTTCCTAATAATAAGGCAAATAATAATGGAGGAAAAATATCCTTGAACTTATGCGAGTGTTCTGTAATAACGCTTCCCCTGATTCCAATGATCCAATAACATGCCCTTTCATTAGTTTCAAGTTTTCCAGGCTTGATTGAACTTCATTCTTGCTTCATCATTACGTTCTAGTCTATTCACCTCCCGCTACTCCTTTTATAAAAGTCTCTGGTGACGCTGTGTGCTCAGTGTTGGGGCTGTACTCGTGGTCAGAGTTTGTCCCCCATGTCTACGTCCTGCTGGTTCAGGGTAGATGGTTCTGAAGGTAAGGTTGATGCGGGGTCCACGGCTGTGATATTCTTTAGCCACTTGATGCTGTTTGAGACACACACAAACACAAAACAATGTTGCAAAATGAAAGATTTTGTAAAGAGTGTGAAACTCATACAGTACACTGGAGTCCATGTTCTTGCACTACAGATAGTATTTAAGCTACTTAAAATATTTTGTGACAATCACTATCATGCTTCTCATAGTCACATCTAAAATAATGTATTTACCTTATTTATTGTATATAAAAAAGACACTTTTGTAGCAATTCAAGTGGATTTTAAGGATTGAGAACAGTATTGTTTTTGTAGAATGTCACATAGATTTGAACCTTGACCAAATCTTCCCGACAGTGCTGCCTGTTCCGGTGGCCACAAAATACTTTGTAAACACGCACACTCGATACACGAGGCAAACAGACAGACGAATCCTTTGGCCCACTTATGCCTTCTTTCAACACAGTCTCTGGCCAGCTTCTTAAGAGACTGGAGTATGGTCTCTCTCTCTCTCTCTCTCTTTAAATCTCTCCATAATATAACCAAGCTTATTTATTTCCTTTCTCTGTCACTCCTTGCATGCCTGATTGCAGAGTGGGGGACACTTTTCACCTCCAACCAAAAGGCACACAAGTAGTTGTTGATATAAAACGGTCACAATGAAACCACTCTGAACAAAGATAATGGATACATCTGGCTTAAGGAGTCACATTGACGGTTATGCAACAAGATCTATGCGTTGAAATATTTGACGTATTTTCAAAACAATCTGAATTGAAATAGGGAGCCGAAGTTGGTGAAAGGCTCGGCTGTGTGGAACTAGGTGTGTTAAGGTGAACTTTGTGTGTTGTTGTTCACTTCATTGTTTTTAAGAGAGAGAGAGCGAGAACAAGATTTCTCTCTGACATATGTCCCCATAAAACAAGAAATATTCCTCTCGGTGTAAAAGCATAGTAGTGCTTGGTGTCCTGTCCAAGAAACCAGTAATATTAAGTGTCTGTGTGTGTAGGGGGGAGGGGGGGGGGCATACACATGTACATGTAAGAAGAATAACCACAGGAGGTTATTCAAATTGCTGAGAAGCAATGAGAAGTATGTGATCACAAATTTTTTGCATGAGGCTGGACAGACTTGAATTGACACTTACACTTTCCAACTTCCATATACTACACCCAAATAGAGCAAAGGTGTGTGTCTATCATAAATAACAATATTTATCCCCAGACATACTTTACCACCATCTCCTACACAGTGACGGACAGACAGTATAAGGCAACAACTCTCACACATATCAGACAGCTGACACACAGCCATACATGACCTCCTAACTGTTGCAAACAAATTACAACTATTATGTCTCAAGTGTTGGTTCTACAATTTCATGGCTACTCATTATTGATCTGTTGGTCTCACAGCTTCTTACCTCGGCTCTTCGGATACAGGTCACTCCCTCATTGCAGATAACTTGGAGAAAAATGTGCTGGGTGGTCTTGAGAAGACACTTCCTGTCAGTTTAAGCTTCCAGCATCTGAGCTTTGCTGAGGAGTGGTGTGTGTGTGTGTCTGGTCGGAATTACACTCCGGACATTCTGTTTGCAATAACCTGCCCTCCCCCTGACACACGTACTTCACACTGCGCGTTCTGCTAATCAGATCAAAAACAATAATCAGAGACAAAACACAATGTTCTTTCCTGAGAGTCTTATGTGAGGGCTAATATGTCTTCCACTGTGGACTAACACATATCCACACAGAATGCTGTTTAATTAAACCCACACTTCATGAACACCACTTAGAAATTTCACTACAGTAAAGCATACCGTAATAATAAAGTAATCATTTCTGCTTTTGACCACAGCAACATTCAGCAAGTTTCAGTATGTACTTAGTTGCGGATGACTAGAGTCAATCAAACCAAACCAGTGTGAGCCCCATGATCTACCAATTGACCTACCCTGAGACAACAGCCGTGTATCGAGTGAAGTACAACTGTAAACCCCGTCTTTGGCTCAGTTGCTAGGATGCACCGGGACACATTGTCAAACGGATGATAGGCCCGTGTATGGTGTTGTTGAGGATGTGTTCCTATTCCTGTACCTGATTGGTCAGACCCACCTGCCAGTCGTCCTGTGTGGCGCCCTCCATCAGAAGCAGAGTGCCATGAGCTAGAGGCACCCGCAGTTTCTCCATGTACGTGTAGTCTCCGTTCTCCTCCTCTCATGCACACACACAGACACACAGACACACACACATAAACAGGATTATGACGAAGGTACCAGGTTAGTCTCAAAGGTACATGCTGTAGCTGTTCATATCACTGGAACTGGTCGACAATGTTTCACTGCCGTCTACGAAGAGGGACACCATATCTCAGTAAGTCAGTAGGTATTCTGGTCTAAACATGGTTGAGGACAACATTACAGACAAAATAATACCAGTCCCAGATAAATTGTTAAATTGTCCTCAAAAAAAGAACCCCAAGAACAATAAAATTGACCTTAACTGGAAATGTTTTTCTTCAAACTAATAGGAGCGAACATGTCTGTCACCAAAACTTCTCTTACTTGAAAGCCCCTCTGCTAACACACACACACACAACACAAACACACACACGAAAACAACACACACTCCCACCCTTACTGGGGGAGGCTTCTTGCGGAGGCTGAACACCCTAGTGTCTCCCAGGCTGAGGGAGGCTATGGTGGGCTTGGTGCCCAGGGAAGCCTCGTCGTCACTGTGCCAGCCAATGCTGTCGCCTTCGTTTCGGTACAGGTTGCACAGCAGGGAGTTGAAGGAGGATCCACTTGCACTGTCCACGGCCTGTCGCAAGGTGAGGAGCAGAGGATGCCACTGTAAGGGGGGAAGGACGGAGAAGTGGGATGGGGGTAGGGGATGGGTGTCAGCAAAGAGGAATAACAATATGATTTCCATGATGGCGGATGGACGTGTTGAACCATTTTTAAGGTCCGGTAATAACATTTAAGACAATTCTGTCTCTCCGTCTCTCTTACTTACTTCTGTCTCTAACTCCGTATTTTTCTCTCTCTCCATACCTGTGTGTTGGCCTCCATAGTGGAATGGGCATAGGTGTAAGGCAGCTCTCCATACCAGCAGGTCAGCCTAGGCTCCCCATAGGACTCACCTGCCACAACATCCAGCACAGTATCACTACATAAACATGGTCAGAGGTTCCAGTCTAACACGCATTTACAAACTGGTCTGGCGATGCCAGGCTAGAGCCAAAGGTCTATAAACAAAGAAAAGGATGGGGGGGAGGGAGGGATAGTCTGTGTCACATGTTTTGTTGTTGTTGGTTGTCTGCTACTGAGCTTTGCTTAAGGGCATGTCTGTGGTTGGAGTCTAAATGGTGGGGGCTGGGGTGGGTGATATTTGACTCAACTTTATTTGGATGAGTCCCAATGCAGTTATGTTATAACTCATTGGAGACGTGAACAGTCATAACAGGTCTTTGATCAGAATAATCATTATGGCCATGACATGACAAGCCTTTAGATACTGAAATAATGTTAGTCAAGTAGGTACATTTTAATTATATATATTCTTTTTTTTGAGGAAGCAAATTGGCATCAAATCATTACAAAACTGCTACTGAGAGTTGTGGTACGTATGGAGCAGTATAGTAGTTGGATATCCTGGCTGATTGACCCATTGAGTTCAACAGAAAAGTAATCCATACCAACATTAAACCCCAATAAGAGGTGTATGGTGGTTTGATGTTGGTTTGCTTGGTACTAGGCACTGTGTTTGTATATACTGTTTGGGTAAAACATGAAAGTCCTAATGCCTTGTAAAGACTCCTCCGAAATGTGCCTTTCACCCACCCTGTCTGTAGTTGGTCTTCTGGGACCAGGGCAGCTCGGCTAACAGCTTACTAAACATCCAGTCTGCCTCCTCCACTGGCAGGAACTCAGTGAACAGACGCAGTCTGGGGGACACAAGGCACTCAGTTGTGAGGGAGGGCGATGGATGGCTGGGTAGGAGGACACATGGCTATACAGTACACTATTGCTTTACAGATTGTGGCAGATGGATTCAGTAGATCCATGGCAACTAGCATACTTTTACCAACTGTCTGTTGGACACAAGATGGGGATCTTTGGGTGAGTCACAAGACAATAAACACCCAGTGACCTCAGGAACATCACTGATTATGAGGCCAATACACTCACCGTGACACTCCTGATGGTCCATTGCTGACCTCATGATCACCATCTTTCCTTACCATGGAAAGAATAGAAGGCACGTATAAAAGACAGCTACCTATTCCGCTACATAGAAAACATTGCTAAATGATTGGCAAACAACATGCAGTATAATAAATACCATACTATCTGTGTCATTTTACAAGGTCTTCAGTCACATTTCACAATAGGGTTACTTATTTGTATAAAAAAGTATTTGAAGTGCAGAAGAGATGAGTACAGTACTCTTTACTTACTCTATCACCTTCTCTGGGGGTATTAGCTTGACTGGCTGTTTTGAAAGGGAGGAGATTTGAACTTTGCCAGTGTATGAACTTTTTACTCTCACTCGGAGAGTACAGTAATACTATTATGAGGCCTAATACTTTATAATAAATCATTTTACCTGGGTGGATTGATCGAACTCAAATGTATGCTGACCCACACCCCAAGATGGTTTAAGGTTGGCAACAGGATTGCTTGGAAATGCACATCCTACCCCACCCCGAAAATAAAGAAAACGCTGACTTTGTGGAAGATCAATCACACTTAGGTACTCTAAGAAGCACAGTTAAATGGGTAGCATAGTTGGCAAATTACCTTCAGTTGGCCTTTGTGGTTGTTTTGGCAGTGGTTTGGCCCATGAGCCCTGGACCCTGGCCCGCTGACGTTTATCCGACATCACATCGGGTTCAGGACACTGTCTGGTCAAGACCCGAAATATGTAGACACTTGACACAGTAAGACTTATAAGTAGATTGTCAGCAGCATGTCAACCACTGTTTCAACAGTCAAGTAACATGCATTCAACTAGCCTAACTAACTTGTCTACCGACCGTTAGTTAAAAGCATGTCACTTGTCTGTTAAAACAGTGTTCGATGTCAACTGATACACTGTTGATATGCTACTGAGTAGCTACATCGTGTGCCAACAGATGGACTTTCCAAATAAAGTCAATGACGTTTTGTTTGCTTGCACTGCTCCCCAGTGGCAATAGCGGGTGGGTGAGTGTTTGATACGTTCGATGTGTTATTTAGATTCAAGAGACCCTAGCCTTTTAAACTATATACTGTATATCCACCCACAGTGATTGCATTTGATTAGCCTATATTAAAAAATAACGAATGACATGTTATGGACGAAAGTATCAGGAAGAGCCTGTTTGCGTCAGGTATCTAGCGTTAGCTAGCGAACAGGCAAACAAACACGAAACGGTGCTGGAAATATGACAATCCAAACAGTAGGCTACTGTAGTGTAACTATGAGTTGTGTACAAAACAGGCACGATAATGTTGCGATATTATGCAGACATCCACCGTACTCACCCTATCTGCTACAGAGGCAAATGTATTATGTGGATTTCTTGTAAACTGTGTGACACATAGATATATATAGAACACAATATTGTTCTATATATATCTATGGTGTGACAGTAAAGTAATGTAGGCTACTGCAAAACATGTCCGTCTTGCAACATGAACTACAAATAACGCTTCCACCATCAGTTTCCATAATTTACATGTTTTATTCAGGGCTCTCAAGACTCACGCATTTCAACCATTTCTCACGCTCTCACGCAACACCTTGTATTTCACGGTGAGATGGATAATTTATCCCCCCCTCTAAAACATTTAACCGTTTTTTTCACATTGTAAAATGTAAAAGTTTTCATCCCAACTGCACCCCCTGCATCCGCGGTAAAATCGCCTAGGCTGTATTAACCACGGTACAGCCTGTACGCGAAATAAAGCACAAATAACTATTAATTGTTAAGCATTTTTATTGTAGAAACATCCTGGTACCAACCAGGTCCATGGAGCACACTGTATTCCATCCTTAAAAATTCATGATACAAAAATAGGTACAGTTCCACACCTGATAACTCGTCATTTGAGGCAACATGGTTGATCATTGGTCAAAACAAATCATAAATACACCAATGCAAGCAAAGTAAACTTACCAATACAGTCATACATTATTTGGTAGTAATCACAAAGGCAACAATGTGTGTGTGAGACCATGTTTTTGGGTTAGTCATAACTCCATAAATCCCTCTGTCAGAGTCATTCTCATTAAACATGACCAATACCAACATGGTTGTTAATGAATTGGTTGTACCAACACGTTGTAAATGGAATAATCCGTAGGCCTAAATGATGAATAAACAATTTGTCAATTACGTTACAGTGCACATAGAAACCTAATAAAACTTGGTTTGACAGATATGGAGTAAAGCGAGAAATACATCAGTGCAACAAATCCCACCACATTGCTTCTTTTCTTCCCAAATATAAAAATTCACAGGTATGCACAAAATGCCAACACTGATGATCAAAGATGACTGAACAATAATGTTGATAAATTATAGACAGAGTAGCCCTTTTTCCGATAATTTAGCACTGCAGCAGGTAGGGCATCCATAAACAAAAATTAAATAAATAGTTTAAGTTTTTTTTTAAAGATACCCACCACTGATTGCCTCTGCTTACAACAGCAGGGTCAACACAAATCACCCTGATTTAAAGAATTCTCACCTCAATAGCGTCATATAGAAAAAATATTAATTATTATTTGTATTAAATCCCTTAAGGCACGGCCTTATGATTTGGCTATAGCCATATCTGGAACCACTTCATTTAAAGATGTGCTTCGTTACATCCCAGGGTCAATGGTTCTCTCTTAAACACACAGACATTAGGGGCCATATTTAGAGGCCCCAACAATGAACTCATTCATAATATTAAGAGAACTAAACACTCACACTCTCTTTGTTTTTCAAACACATACACTTTGGTAGAAATAGACAGCAACATGTCATAGTCATGGAAACGTCCTCCTCTAGTGTTCTAGGTTCCTATTCGCTCTTCAGAGCTCCGTTGTTCTGCTCCCTCAGCTTTCTCCTCCTCAAGTAGCCAGTACGCTGCAGACGGTTCATCCTGGCTCCAAAGAAAATGACTAGATGGATGGGCACCAGGACAGTGGTCAGCCAACCCTAAGAAGAACAGTTGCGGGAGAGGGCGGTATTACAGAAACATCCTTATTTATTTCAGCAATAGCCTATATGCGGTGAAACTTGATAAGGAGTCAGGATGATACGAGCATTTAGAAGTAGTGGAAGGAGAGACACGGGTTTGAGGACACCAAAACAGTAATCTGATTGACCATTTAAAAACTTTTCAAAGTACCACTCAGTTTGAAACACATTGGATGTTTCCTATTCCAAGAAAAGGGATTTACCACTCAAGTGGAAATAACGTAAATTTGAGAAATCAGTTTTAGAGAGACAAAAGATGGATGTATTTCTCACCATGACGGCATGAGGGAAGTAGCCGTTGGTCTGGCTCTGCAGCCCCACGGTCATGAGCTCAGCCGCCACATAACGCTCGGGGGTGGGCTTGTCCAGAGTGGGCTTTCTGATGCGGGTCATCTTGGTGGCCACAAAGAACGGCAGCACGCTCTGAGAGGGAAAGGGAGACTCGGAGTTAGCTCACAGCATGAAGGAGTCACATTGTTGATATGTAAAACCGGTGGGGGGTAGCAAGCAAGCAAAATGTATTTATAGAGCACTTTAAAAGCCAAAGTGAACACAAAGTGCTGTACAGTAAAACAATAGATGAATACATAAAAGCCCTAAATACAAAAACTCACACGTCTCATAAAATACAAATACAAAAACAATAACACACCATACACCTGCTTGCGGAGGGGGGGGATTAAACTGCAATGACTTCCCAACATCTATATGGGAGACAATTCCTCCTCTTCTAATGTAAACAATCTTATAAAAAGGGTTCTTAAAATGTACGGTGTATGTTCCAAATCAAACCACAAGAGGGGCTACTGCGTGAATTAAACTTAAACAAACATAAAAGCCAAAAGCTTCAACGTGGTCTGATGTACTAACAACAAATGTCCATCAGCAAGCAGCGCGGGCAAACAAGAAAACAAAGTGTCATCTTACCTGGATGATGAGTCCCTGTCTCCTGTACTCCTCCTGCAGACCACGAGAGAAGAAGTCCACAAACGCCTAGAGAAAAGTGGAAATGCTAGGTAAACAACACGGACAAACAAGTCTGGGTTCTAATGAGCATGTGAGACGTGCATATGAGCGGGTGAACTGGGTTTATGAGTAAGTGCATGTGAGAACTAGTGAATAAGTGAAGTGAGTGAGTGGTTTAGTAAGGGACCCTTGTGAGTGAGCAACAGCAAGTAGATGAGTGAGTGACTGAGTGAATCAGTCAGCGTCCAGGTACACTTGCCTTGGAGGAGGAATACACAGTCAGCAGAGGGACAGGGTACATGCCGCTGGCAGAGGAGATGTTCAGGACCGCACCTTTTGACCTGAAACACAGACAAACACCAGGGAGGAAAACAGGTAAGGACTCTCCTCAATTCTATGATGGACAAAACCACCCCCCCCTTCCCCACACACACACACACACAGGGCAGAGGACAAACACTAACGTAATCACGATCGTCATGTGCGTTGCCATGGCAGCCGCTTGCTCGCTTAGCGCCCCTTTTTGCTGCAGTGATGTAGCAGAGCGACGCGGAGGAGAGAGGGAGAGACAGAGAACGAGGGGCCTCACACGGCACTAAATGTGCCAGTGCTCTGATTGGCTCCCACCTCACCATGTGACCCCCCACCCAGCCAATAGGGAAGGAGTGCAATTTGTGTGAATTGAAAGCTTGTCAGAATTAGGAACAAAGAGAGAAGGAAAGAGGTGGAGAGGAGCTCAGGCTGGTTGAAAGTGTCGTATCTAATAAAGGTCTCTGAAATACTCGTTTTGTGAAAGATATCATCCCTTCAACTGTCAACTTAAAGTTCCAATGAAGGGAGTTTGTGCCTTCCTCTTTGTACAGGGTGACAGCAGACCTGCCTAACAGGTTTGCAGCACACACACTTCTTAGTAGTGGGGCTCAAGCACACCATGTCAAAGAACCCAGGGAGAAGCATGTTAGTGTTATCGTACCTCTCAGCCATCCTAGGCAGCACCAGGCGGGTCATCTAAAAGGCCAAGGAGACAAACATTAATGTGATAGCGGACGTCAACATGAACCAATAAAAAATTTGCACACAAAAGTACAGAATATTTCAGGTAGACGGTGAAGTATGGAATGCAATGCCATCGCTCAGTATAACTGCTTTCAGGTAGAAAGTTAGCCAAAGCCAGGCGTAACAGACATAAGGAAAACAAACAATAACGGTATCACAAGAGCCGACCAGGTGAGATTTAGACAGACGCTGCTTAAAGATTAACTACAGGGGCATTATGGGAGATTTCTTCATACTCGTACATACATCAGCTGTGTGGGAGGTGGGGGCGCAGAGAGAGAGAGAGAGAGATAGATAGAGAGAGACAGAGAGAGGAAGCGTGGGTGGAAAGTACAGACAGCGTTGGTGTTCTTCACCGTTGCTTTGGGAACCACTGGGAAACTGCAGGTATCGCAGCAGCAGTGAAAGAAAAGAAGAAAAGAGGGGGGGTGAAGAGGTAGAAAAAGAGACGTCCAAAACAAACTGTTCGCATGAACATTCTCAACCAAAAAAGTTTGAGGAATACACCAGTTTTGTTTGTTTTACCTCAACAGTAAACATGTGTAGCTCTGGAAATAAAAATAGCACCAAAAACGAAAGACTTTCAATATACACGTGTTCAAGCATAGAACTGCCTCAATACATGAATAACATGATTACCTGGCACACAGAGGTGATGTTGACATTGATCATGTTTGTGATGAACTGGAATAAAAAGCAAAACATACAAATCAGAACTTGTCTTCGAAATAAAGTGACACTTAAGTCTGTGTACAGCATTCCTAAACTGTAAAATTGTATTTCAGTCACATTAAGGGAGCCCAACTTGTTCAAAACAGGTGTTCAAGATTGCTTCCCCACCATTTCATCATAGAATTGTTTGGAGAGAAACTTACGTTGTCCAGATCAGGAATGTGCAGGAAGTATTCAGGATAGGGGTAGGAGATTCCAACATTATTAACTGTTTACGAAGAAAAAGCATGAAAATAATTTAGACAATTGTTCTGAAATGGCAATGATTCCTGCTGAATCAAAATTGGTGCAGTTACTATTATTTGCCTGCAGGTGACAGCAGAAGTTAAGAAATGAGAGCAGGACATTCATAGACAACCACACCTTAAACTAGAGAAGCACATTCACTAATCACTGGCTCGCTCAAAAAAGAACAAGGAGTTCCCTGAACATTCCACTGTTACACCCAAGTGTGGTGTAGAGATGCACACACGCACCCTCTTTCTCTAAAAATGTTTGGAATACTACACGTCAATTAATTATAAATTGGTTTGCAATCCTGAGAGGCAACATGTCCAACCAATGCATGATTCTTAATCTGAAGTCAGACTACAAGTCTGACAGGTCATTGTGATGGGGATTTAATCATAAATCAAGATTAGCCATTAAAAGCAAATGAGAGATTCTCACCCAACACTCCAATCTCCAGCCCAGCCAGTCCAGCTTCAATCTTGGGGTAGATGTCACTTTGCCCAAAATCTACAGCAATTGTCTTGGTCTGCACCTTGTATTGTTCCTCTGTGGAGCAGAAACAAGGAGAACATAATGAATCACTTATTGAGAAACAAACCTTAATGTTGCCTTACCAATACAGAGGAGAGTAGAAAGCCTGTTGAGCATGAAGTGGTTTGTATGCATTTTAAACGCTTCAACCATCTCCCTCTTCTGCAGCATAAGTCACATACTTCCATACCAAACATGCATAGGATGTGAGCAGTGCAATAGATATGCTACACTTATGACCCGGCCCAGAAACTAGGCTTCTCCCTGTGTCAACATCACACATGCAAACCCCCCCCCCTCAAAAAAACATGACACTGAAACAAATGAGCTGGACAAACACCACTACTCCAGTCAAACAGGAGGGGACACTGTGCGTCAACAAATAAGCACAAACGTCCTGTTTTGTTCTTTCTTCCCCTCTTCCTCCCTCCCTCGTTCCACCTGCCACAATTAGAATTTATTGTCCAGACTCGTTGAGTGATGATGAGTGGCGGAGAGAATTACGAGAGGAAAAATCCTCGGATGTGCCTCGGTAAGGAATATTTGTTCACAGGCAGGGGCGGCAGTGAAGCAGAAATTACATTTCAGGGCATGGCGAGAGGAAAATCAGAGCAAGCAAAAGGGAGGAGGAATCAGACCACAGAGAAAGAAAAAAGGGTAGATTGTATGAAACCTCCCCAAAGTCGACAACCTATTCATGAATCTATATTTAGCCTGTGCTGCCATTGGTCATTGAGAATCCGTTGGAAAAGAATCTCCAAAGATCGACGCAGCACGACAAAAGGTAGCAATTGAACTCAGAGTTGCCAGATTGGTTTAGTGAGTGAGTTTGGGTTGCCAAATTGAGGAGAATTCAATTGAGATATTGATATTCACTAAATATTAAAAAAGGTACAAAATAAGAGTTAGGTATTTTATGTGTAGACAAAGATAGTTTAAGGATTGAAGATAGTTTAGGGATTGCAGGTGGGTTGCCAGGTTACACGGGGCAGATTTTGGTATGCTGCGCCCCTTGCTCGTGACTACCCCTCACCCCCCTGTTGGGTTGAGGCACGACAGAGGAAAATTGCACTGTGGGTAACAGCTGACAGACCAACCCGACCTGATGACCTTAAAAGCCAGCAATTACAAGAAACAGCATCAGCCATCAAAAAAGGGTATAGCATGTCAAATTAAATCCTGACAAATGTAAAAAGAACCATTTTAATTTCAGCTACCCAAACAAAGAAGCTATCCTATACACCTAATTTTAGCCAAAGTTCTAGACTTTCTATTCAAACCTTTGAAACCTGTACCTGGAGTTTAAAAGTCACGAACTTGGAGCAATGATATGCTTAAAGAAAGTTACAAACACTGAAAATTAAGCAATCGTTCAGTGACTGGAGCACCAGGGCCCAGGCAGAACTCTGAGGAAACAGTGGAACACGGCGCGCGGACCCACACACACACAAACACACACAAACACAAACACGCACACAGCTGATGTTCTAGTTACTCATCTTCCTCTCTCAATGAGCTGGATGGAGATAGCGTGCGTATGGCTGCACTCTACCATACAGAGTGCGAGAGGAATGGAGCGAACAGGCAATCAACATCTGTGTGTCTCACACCAATAATTAAAGGCACAAACAGACAAAGTCAGACAGACTTCTCCCAACAGTGCCCTTCCATGTCCGCACAATTGTCAAAACTGAAAACACACTACACCCCATTTGAGCATTTGTAGACAGAATGGCATGTGGGGGGTAAAAAGTAAACACAAATATGCTCCCCCACGTCCTTGGCCCCCACGTCAACATCTCAGTGATGACGTAGATGGACTAGCCAGCCACATGGCTCCGTGCACAACAGATGGCAAGCATCACCCTCGGTTCTGCCAAACCACACTACAAGTCACACACACGCATAGAGATAACTTACCAAGTGACCTGGCCACGTCATCCAGCTTATCCTGAGTGCGACTGATGAGCATCATTGCAAAGCCTCGCCGTGCAAGCTGGGGAAAAAGGGGACACGGTCAGTACACCAACCAAGAGTGTAAAGCATTTGGTAACTTAAAGATCCTCTATACCTACAGACAAAGCAGCTAGGGTGTAATGTTATGTTGGAAAGTGTCTACAAGCCTACAGTATAAGCCTCTGATGATTAGGATTGAGTGCAAGCCACTATGAATGAGTCACATGCATACCCTAATGTCAGGGGAGTGCCAGCTCTGCGTGCATGTATGCAGTAGTGGTGCTTATAAACTTGGGACCACTGCTCTTGTAAGTGAGCCTCTGTTTAAGTGTGTGTATGTGTACACCTTTTCCCACATTAATAGGCCTTTAAGAGTCCTCCCTACTGTGACCTGTGAGTGCAGTGTGTGAGTGGTGATGAGTCACTGAGCTTTTCCATGAAGAAAATTTAATAAATAAATAAAGGTCCAGGAGCCTTACCTCCTCCGCGTAGGATTTCCCAATTCCATCCGTAGCTCCCGTCACAACTGGAGAAACAGAGACAAAAGATTTGAAGGGAGGATGGGTCAATAAAGGGTAGCCTTTGCTTCAAGGTTTACATTTACTGACCCTATAAGCCACACTATAAATTGAACATATACAAACTGATGCATTTGATGCACATTCTACCTGAGGCACCACCAAACATGCATCGGGTACACCAAACATAATTTGATAATAAAATCACATGTTAAAAGAAGTACCATTGACAAAGTCATCCAACTCCCTAAGGTCTTATTTGGTTGGACATGCCTTGGCTTCCAATTACAATAATAGTTTACTTACATAATGGTATGTAATGTACGAATGAGGAACATTGAAACTGGCAAGTCTGGATTTGTACATGTTTGTAAGGGGAAGAGATGCCAATCACTCATCAACTGCCATTTTCACTGATGTAAAGATAGTATATTAAGGAAGAATAGTAGAGCAACGCCAGAGTCGATAACACAGATGGTACAAAAGGAGAGAGAAAGAGACAGAGACAGACAGAGAAAAGCTCATGTACTCTTAGTGTTCTCTGCTTCCCTCATCTTGTCAAGAGAGCATGGCTCCTTTTAGACCCTTACTGCCCATCACTTCTAGTCCCTGACTGACTGGCTGAAAGAGAGCGAGACACCGAGCGAGACAGAGACGGAGTGCAACATGACAGTTATAGGAGAGGATTCAGGGGAAGCATTCGCATTCGGCTCTCACACACAAACACCCTCCTGCAGCATGAGTGGCACAGCACCCAGGACTGATAAAAGATTAATATGGGACCATAGACCATTCTCTAGCGCCGAGCAGAAGAGAGGAAGAGGAGAAATGAAAGAGGGGAGGGAGTGATGACGAACGTGGAGCACGAGAAAGGGTGGAGGGAGGGGGTGAGTAGGGATCCTGGGGGTGGCTAAAAATAGAAATGGAGAGAGTGAAAGAACCGAGCAAGTGAAAGGGAAGGGGGGGAAATAAATAGTGAGTGAACGAAAGAGTCAGGATGAGAGGAGGAGAGAGAGTCAAGTGAAGGCGCAAAATTCCTGGTCATTTTTTGCTGTTGTCTGAGATTCTGGTTCTTTCTCCTTTGACTGCATTCCGACCATCAGTGTAACACAAAACCTCACCCGTCTTGGGTTCAGGCACGTACAAACATACTCACCTGTATGACAGGCATTGTGTAAGTGTATGCGTGCGTATGCATGGACAAGCCCTTCATTTTAACTGATCATATTGTAGTTGCATACTGGACTGTGTGAGTACATGTTTTTTGCATGCATGCTACACAGGACATATTGTAAGGAGGAATAAAGAGGTATTCACTGGATAAAAAGATGGAGTGGGAGACTTTACACTGTGTGGGAGAGAGAGTACCAGAAAAACATCGCCATTTTCTTAGATAACTCACTCTGCTTTACTGAGACAGAGAGGGAGAGAGATAAGAAAGACACATGGACAGAGAGAGACAAGAAGAAATGGGGTTAAGCCTTGGCTTTCTTCATATAACGTGTTTTTCGTTCCATACAACTTAGGATACTGAAGTTCAATTAAAAATGTACGTGTCCTTTGTGCAAAGCAATGTTGTACTAATGAATGAACTTACTAATGCCACACACATTTTTCTCAAATTAATTTGTTGTCAGGCAGGTAGGAGTTAAAGATCTTGTGGTGACTAAAAGGCTGCACTCCTCACATTCAGAAAATACTACAAGTCATTTTGTGCAAAGCCAATATAGCTCAGCCTGTACAAATCATAGCCAAAATACTGAATTAACAGTAAATATTCTTAAAGGTGTTCAGTGATTTGTTGGGTTGAAAAAAAAAGAAAAGAAGCCATATGTACCTCCCAGCAGGATTTATATTCCCCTCACGGAAGTTTTGTATTACGTCGGTGACACTTTACAGACAGGGGCTACGCAAGCAAGCACGTGAGTTATACCACTGTATCATCCGCCTAGCGTCAAACACACAAACAGGAGCTGACAAAAGGTGTGTGCGCGTGTACGTCTGAGTCAATAGGGAATTGGTGTGTGTGCGTTTGAGTACAATAAATAACCCAAGTGTAAGTGGGTACGTTTATTAATGTTTCTATGTGTGTGTTTGTATACATTGTTCTGTATTTAAACACAAGACCCACCGTTTTCATTTTGTGCTTGCATTCTCCGCCCCCACCCCCCTTCCTTCCGAAGCCTCAGACATGAAATAAAAAAAACACTCTGGGTCGTGATGTCCTGTAGGGGGCGTGCGTGCTCTTCTCCTTCCCTCCACTGCATGTCAGATTCAGAAAGTATTGAAACCCACCCCCTCACCCTCCTCCCTTTCCCTCCCCTCCCCAGCCCCCATTGCACTGCGAATCTGCCCCTGCCGCTGCCTGCTCAATATTCCATAGGCTAAAAAAAGCAACAGTACAGAGTAAAAATAGCACTGCACTACCTCGTCTGGAGGCTGCTGCAGCACCTGAATACCAACAACATCCCTCCCCCAGCGAGGTCCTCCATCCCTCCTCCCCCAGCAAGGACCTCCACCGCACCCCTGCCCAGCGAGGTCCTCCACCCCCCCTCCCCCAGCGTGGACCTCCACCCCCCCCCCTCCCCCAGCGAGGTCCTCCACCTCCCCCCCCCCACCCCCCCCCTTAGAGAAAAGAATGTTCAATCAAAGCTGCCACACTGGAGAATAGCCACAAAAAAAACACAATGGAAAAAGGGAGGAAACCAAAGAGTATGAAGAGCAGATTGATTTGAAGGGTAGCCCATTTCTATCTGAGCCCATCTCTATCTGAGCCCTTCTCTATCTGAGCCCATCTCTATCTGAGCCCATCTCTATCTGAGCCCATCTCTATCTGAGCCCATCTCTATCTGAGCCCTTCTCTATCTGAGCCCATCTCTATCTGCTCCAATGGTGGTCTACGTTCGCAAGCATGTCACCATATGGCACAATGTTTGAGAGTGGATGTTTGTTCTATTGCTATCATATACTGATAATGGCAAACTACTCCAATGAATCCTCCCAATTAAGACTCTCAGTAAGGGGAGGCAGCGGTCCTCATATGCCCCCGCTCTTGTTATGTGGTGTTATGTAATCTGTCGCACCCCTTGCTCACACCATCAACTAGCAGCCCCTTCTTTCCAGAGTGTGTGTGTGGGGAGTACTGCAGCAGTAGATGATCCAAAGATCCACCCACCTACAGTACCATACACACAAGGCTTTAAATAGCCCTAGGAAGAAGTCACATGGGCAAACTAAATTCGGAAGCAAAAAAAATACAAATAATCTGATTTTACCGAGGGAGTGGGTGAAGACAAAAAAAAAGTACTCCAGAAACACCCAAGATAGAAGTGGTGTGTATACTTGGGTTTGAGGGGTGAAAATAGCCCCTTCAAGGTCATATGCTTGTTTAAAAATCCGTTTTTTTCCTTATCTAAAAGTAGTAAAATATATGTAGGATTTGACATTAAAGAAAGAAAAGCTTAAATCGAATCATTAATGTAGGTCTCAATGGGTAAACCTTGACAATATTTGTTGCAAAATTCATTCAGTTATCCTCATTACATTTACAGGACACAAAAGTAACATTCTTTTATGGACACATGTCCTATAAGAATGGGATGCAAATCCTATCGGAATGACATAACTTCTATTTAAATTGATTGAGCTCCAGAAACAACAGTTAAAGTAACACAGCAGGAAAACCCAGTTAGACAACATTATGAGCCTCTGGCATCAAGTTGTGAACTTCTGAATACCTAATATGTCTGTCAAAGACAATTACTTTTTAACACCCAGGGCTAGCAACCAAGACCCAAGGGTGTCATACAAAGATTAGGACAGATAACCAAAACTTAAGCCCAAAGCTGCATAAGGTCTTTAAAATGCCTTTCTTGGCTGAAGAATTCTGTGGAACATATTTGTACGATGCGTTCTGTACAATGCGTTGCCAAGTATCAATGAAGACAAGCCTTGACACAGAGCAATATGTTTTAAGACTAGCAGAACACATGTAGGACAGTGATACCCGTGAGTATGAGAACAAATTCCTGCTATTAAAATGATGGAGGTTGAAAGAATGTCCTGATGACGAAAGAAAAAGGAATGTGTCATTACAGAACGTTTACAGCATATCAATGGAAACCAGAGCTTCATTATTGTTTGTTGTTTAGTTCTACTCATCATGAACTAGTAAGACAAGTCAACTGAATAGCAACGGCGCTACAAGCACATACCAATACATCTAGAATATTAAACAAGCACTGGCTGACTAAAACATGTGTAACGTAACATTATTTTTGTCACGGTTGTAACGAATTGCAAATAGAGGATTTAAATTAAGGATAAGACAGATGGAAAATTTCACTGAAAGCAAGTCGAGAGAGAGAAAGGAGGGGGGAACAAGCAAACAAATGCAGGAAAGAGGGGCAGAGAGAGGGATAACAAGAGACTGTGGAAAGGAACCAACAGAGTGAAAGAAAGCAGAGCAATGGTATAGATAACTTGCATGAAAGAGATGGCAAAAGAGAGAATGAGAGCTAGAAGGGGGGAGAGAAAGGGAGGGAGAGAGAAAGAAAGGGAGGGAGAGAGAAAGGGATGGAGAGGGAAAGGGAGGATGTAGATAGGCTGCTGACTGGATAAGGAGTTGAGGGGGGGCATAAAACGAGGAGCTGCAGTTTTTTTCCCAGCAGCCCTGGCTGCAGCACGTGTCACAGAGCGTGTTAGTCACATGAACGTCAGCGTTCTCTCCCTGACTACCCACCCCCGCCCTGTCAGAGCCCCCAACCTCACAAACACAAGACATTCAGCACTAGGGGGAAGCACATTCACAAGTATGGAGCAGAATAGACTTTCTTAGCGACAGACACACATGCACAGTCTACACCATGCATTCTCCTTATAACCGCCCCTACAAAATCAAATATATGGTTCAATCCGCAACCCATGAAACAGAATCACCCATGACCCCCCCCCCACAAAACAGACACTGGTATTCTTATATAATCCTAGCTGCTGCTGCACAAAAAGCAAATGCTTCTAAAATTCACACATGAAAGAAACTGCTCACCTGTGAGGCTGACTGTATACCCATATCAGTTGTAGGAGAGCATAACATACTGCTTTAAAAAAAAATATATATATATATATATATATAATGCGATATATAGGTGTCTTAAATGTGTGCACATCACTGCATTAACCTTGCAACTGTATGCCACAAACTGAGTTTATTTTAAATCCAAACACAACATCTTAGATTAACCATACAACAACATGGGGATGCTTGACTGGAGTACCATCATGCACCACCAGGTGTCCCCTTCACAAGGGGAAAATGCACATACCACAACATGTACTTGTCCCAAAACCCACATCTCCATAGTATCTAGTATCTACCATACTAAATTGTATGGTAATGGGATGCACTTCCTTTCTTACGGTGCAAGCATGCGGAACAGAGACAGGACTACAGGCTTCAGTTCTACTTTAAGGTGTTCTTTCTGTGCCTTGTGCAAACATACTCTACAGTTTGTACCTTGTTTTAGATCTGCTAAATGAATAAATAAATACATGTATACCATTAGCACATTTAGGGAAGGGGAGGAATCAAATCCAAAAGCAATGTTTTACTTCATCATCAGGTCAAAATGCCAACTTTTCAAATGAATGGAAAATGAATGATCCTGTCTGTGTTGCCTAACCCATCCAGGGTCAGAGAGTAGTCCCTCCCTAAACAAAACGTACTGAGGGGATTTTACGTTATTAGAACCTACTCCAGATATTTGGGACATATTGTCTCTATGGCGTCATACTGCAGTCACTCAGAAAGACTTTTGGGGAAACCAGTTTGGTGAGAAATCTCTGTGGATGCATTGGCAACCACGTGTGTTGGAACAAGAAAATTGTTCAGAGCTTAGCCCAATCATTGCAGCAGCTAAAGTTGCACTGAGTTATTCTAGGTTTTAATTACAGAAGGAAATTGACAATTGACAAAATAGACATCAAAGCTGTAGGAACATTCTTACTGAACATTCTTACTGTCTTAAGTCAATGAACTATGCTTATAGTATTCTTAAAGTGTGGGGTCGATTTTGTGCAACTGTAAAACTATATCTGGACGTCCTGTGTGAACTTGTGAACTTTCTGCCTGTCCATATATACAGACACATGTGGGGGGGGGGACGACGACTCCACTAAAACAATGAGTGTGTGTGTGTGAGTGTGAGAAAGGGAGTCACAGGGTTGGACAATCTGGTATGACCTGCACATCTAGATCTGCAAGACGAAAAACAAGTTCCTCACACACTGGCACATACCCTCCACCTCAACTCAGCCATTTGCGCTATAGAAATGAACCCCGTCAGTGGAAATGAATGTGAGGGACGGGTTCGACTGGTCATGCTTTCAGTCAGTTAGTTTCAAGGAGTGGCCTTAACCAATAAAAGATTTGATCAAGGTTTGTGGGGACAAAAATCTCAATCCATAAGTGTTGCTGCTCACTGCTGTCTACTGCTAACTGTCCTCCGCTGCCTACCACGACAATGGAGTGCCGCGTGGTTACGTAAGGCTTAGATTTGTACCTGTTTGCAATAACTATGCTATGACAGGAACTTTCAGATGTCGCGATCTAAAATAGGACAAAGGGATGATTAAACGAAAATCTGGAACACCTAAAAACTCTACAAGACATCATAAATGTCATGAAGCATACTCAAGTGCCTAAGCATTCTACCTTTTCAACTCTATATGGCGCACATGGCAATAACGTATTCGCCAAACAAACTTGAAAACGATTTAACATGAGTGTGTCATGATACCGAAATATCCCATCTCGAACAAGAGATCATACGGATTGTCGTTTTGGATAAGAGAAGGCTGATGTCAGCCTATCCGGATGCTGCGAGGAGCGATTTGTAAATTGCGCAGCAAACCGCGAACGCGCTTCTGCTCCAGACGCAGTAGTGTTCTCGAAAGAGGAGACTGGATATTTGGGTCAAGCTAGGCCAAACCTATGCCTATAAAGAATGCCCATAGGGAGCAATCCAACAATCGGAATACCCAATATAAACTTATATTTAACCAAAGATAGAAAATAAACTATCTGGAACTCTAAATGTCAATAACCTGGCAACTGTGATGCCGAATTGGCCTAATAAACTTGCCAAACGTTTATTTTCGAAGCTTTAGGCTATATTTACAAATATATTGCGCAAACAATATAAAACAAGAATCCTCTAGTCTGTGGTGATCCAAATATCGATTCCAACCACATTTACATGTAGTGCCCATGATCTAAGTGTTTGCGTTGTTAAACGTTGGCTATATCTGATAGACAGAACGATAAACGGTTATTCTTCCAATATAGGTCACGTCTTAATTGGGCATATGGGTTTGCCCTATATCATGAGGATGGGATAACCTCGTTAATGTGATGACTAAATGTCATTCTAAAATGCAGATATATAAGGGTGCACAACTCGCTTTCTTGTTCATACTGGACATCTTTGTCTTTTTTTGTAAAGGTGGGTGTCAATGACGCTGGATTGAGTGCCAGAGATGGTGCGTGTTTCACCAAATAAATCCAATTTAGCTAATATGAATAATCTTCCCAATCACCTCACTTAGCAAAAAGCATACAACACAAAATAACCTTTTCATTCAATAAATAACAATCAACGTTGCTGATAATCCATCCTTTCCTCCTATTTGGTAAAGTTTGTGATCATAAAGCTAAATTAGGAATTTCAAGTCGAGTCAACAGGGTTCTAGATCTGTCTACTTCGTGACTTCGCATGTTTGATGTGCAATTGAAGCGACTCACTTACCAGCCCATTTGCCCAGCTTCGGGGAGAGCAACTGTCCGTTTCCCAAGACCCAAATCCGAAAACCTGAAAGCACTCGGTAGAGCACCCACAACGATAGTGAGGCCACGGCGAACGCACCGACCCAGAAGAACGGCAGCTCAGCGGCTTTAAGCATGTTCTCCACATTCAACGAAATCATGACAGCAGCTTTCATGGATTGTGTGCAGACCTAAATTTTAGGAAATGTTCTCAAAATTTTCGAGACAGAACGCTCGAGTCCCTTTATAAGGAGGTTGTAGCATCACACTCACACAACTCCCCCAACACTAGTCTATCCTGATTTAAGCACACGCCCACCACCTACTCTATCGCCTCCCAGCAAATCTGACTCTGCTCTTCATTGGCTGTAACAGTGGTCGAACTACAGACACTGCACAGCCTTTGGTAAATTTACATGTCGATCAACAAACTGATTCCTCATTCATTCCGTTTTTCTGTATGAAAGAGGGTGGGTCTAATGTTGGTCATTGGTGAATACCGATTGGGCAAGTTTAACAGCAACTTCTTTACACAGCCTGTCATTGGTTACGGCTAAAACAGGTTTTTCAGTTTCAGTCAGGATTATGAAACACTCCAAACCCACGCGTTAGCTCACACCACTTTATGAATGGAAAGATGCTCCGATTGGACAAGGGGATGTCTATCCACCCGCCTTTTAGACGGGACAACGCCATTCGTTTAGGCGACGTCAGTCAGTGCAATCAACGCACATCCGTCTAGAGATGACTCATTTCTTATCTATTTTCGGTACATTTGTCGTTAAACAGTTACATACAATTATTGGTGCAACAAACAGATAAAAAAAACATATATACTGCCTTTAACAATCCACCTACGTTAAATCAAGTGTGCATGCATGCGTATTTGCCTATATTTATATGGCGAGAGCCAGGTTCTTGCATCGGGCATCTTCCCAAAAACTACAAGTCCCACCAACCTTGCATACTTCCTAGGAGTGTGATAGGCTCGCGAGACTAGCTTGTTGTAGTAACTTCCCCCAAAACCGAGAGATGATGTGATGGTTACATAAACACAGAGACTATAAGTTAAGGTCTAGTACTTGTTTAATTTATATTTAAGAGTCAGACATATCACCCGGACAAGCTTACAAAAAGAATACCAACCACAAGATCAGGGTGTCACGAATCCTGAAAAAAATCGAGACTGCTAACATTTGATGTCAGCTGTACTCAGTGAGTGTGCTAGTTTTGTTAGCATCCAGCATTTCCAACAATATAGCTGGGTCTTCAAGACACCTTTCTGTCGACATACTTACGGGATGCTCACAGACCCCTGAAACTAAACATAAAATTGGGACGAACTATAGGTCCTTGTGGGAAACAAAGAGATGTTGTATACTTAACAGAACACCCTTATTAGTAAAGAAAGAAACCCATTATCCTTATTGACATGCAATCATTGGATCTTTTTGACAGAAGTCTGGCATACGCGTAGGTGACATGACTGTGACCACAGCCTATACTTTGTTCAGCAGTTTAAACATGTCTGTTGAAATTGTTAACCAAACTTCTGTTCAGATTTAGGCTCAAACTCTAAACAACACAAATGACATACAGCCTATGGCTTACCATATATTATCAATCGACTTCAAACTTTGTCTAACCGAACTAACTTAATTTGACAAAACACTGAGAGCAGTTTATGAAATTACATGCATTTTAGTTGACATAGAGTAATTTTATTTCTCGTCATAATCAAGTCACGTCCATGTGTAGGGTGAGCTCTCGTTAATGTTGGTGTACTAGTCCCCACACCGAAAAAAAGTATAGGCTAGTCCAACATCATATATCAGAACGACACTCACAACTTGCCAGAGAAAATTCAGGTAACAGTTACAATCTACATTTTTCAACGCATGTATTAGGCTACGTGTGATGTAGCTGTGCACGAATAATTACAAAAAACATAGGGACTTTCAGCTTTGCTTTAAATCTACAGAAGCACTCTGCCTCTCACAGAGTATAGATAGAGGTATCTGCCCTTTCCCGCCATTAAGTGACGCACTGGAAATCCAGGACATTTAACCAATTTCCCTCCCCTTTGTCCTTGCACCTCTGCATTGACTTTAATTAGAAAAAATAAAATGTGTTTAAAATGTGTTTTATCAAATTATACAATTCCTATTTCAGATCTACATTTGAAATAGAAACAGTATTACTATTACTAATTATTTTGTATGTTTTTATTTAGGCCTATGTATATACATTTGTGTCTTGCCAAAATCTCAACTCGAACAAGCGACATTTCAGCACCACAAAGTAACGGACAGCAAACAGGAATAATAGTCCAACAATTTTCCCTACATTTCTGGATACCTGCCTATACACAGCAAGTATCGTATTGAATTAATACATCGTGACACACAATCACATTTACATTGACTAACCCTGCCAATTAAATATGTTCACATAAAGTGCGAATGTGAAACTGCCTCCAAATAGCTGTGCATGCTTCTGTTTTCTCTCAAATTATGTGTGAGCCACATTGGTAGGGAGACGACTGTAAGGTATGTGTGTCTACCAAACAGGAATTAACACACACACACAAACAACGATTCCTGTTTTAAAGTGGTTTTACAAATGCCTAAAATAAACACTAACAGACGATCAACTCCGTCAAATTCGTTTGAGAATCTGCGTGGAATCTGATTGAACCAAATCATTGTCAAAACGCATGCAAACACATGCAAGTTATATGGAGTAATCATGGGCTCGAATACATACCTTATTTCTGTTTTTATCTCGATTGAACACATAGTGGACATCCGATGAGAGTAACTTTCTTGTTAAGATATCTGGAAAGAAGCAATAAAGACCTTTTTAGACAACGTGGATTATTTATTTCAGAAGTTCTTAGTCATTTAGTGTGATATACCGAACAGTTATTCATCTTCATCTTTTTGTTTACAAAATGTAAGTATAAACATTTATTAATAGCCTATTCAACTCTTTGCTAACATGTTTTTATAACACATCCTTTTGTTGAAATGGCCCCTGAAAACTACTAAAACTGTGTTACTCAATTGTTTTACCTTACAAACTGCCATTCCAACATAATTCTACCTATAGCATCCTAATATCCTAATATGGTTTCAGATCTAAACAAGATTCAGGTCAGACCTAGTAAAGTTACAAACAAAACCTTACAAATCCTTTCTGAGGGTTGTAACATATACACGGTTCTATCTAGCATGTCTTGAAACATGTTGATGTCAAGGAATTTCAGTTTTTAAATATACAGATGGCCAAATTTTATGTAAAGAAAACATTTGAAATATTATGAAAATATGATAGGAACTACTTTAGAGAAGGAGCAAAGAGGATGTGTTGAGTCATTACACATTTAATCATCCATAGACACACCAATGCAGTTTGTATCATGGCAATTAATAGTCTTCCACTAAGTCAAACAGACACACGTCGTCTCCCACACACAGTCGTCGTCCCATGCTTTGTTCATACCCATGCGTTCACACAACATATCTTTCCCACTGGCATTCTAATCCATTTCTATTTTTCCTACCTTTTTAGTAACACACACGCATGTACATATATACATGTACACTGTATGAATGAATGAATGAAAGGTAAACATGAATGAATGAATGTATGTACACACAGACAGGGAAAACACCTTTATGACTACCAATACAGGTTCACAGTTTACAAATGTGTCAAATTAATGTATATGACAATATCAAATAGGCATGTGTGTATAAACATATCAATGCATGTATAAATGTTTAAATTATAAGTATGAATTTGCTTGATCAAATATGAAGTCCTTCCTGTATTTTTTCTGTATTGTATTATATTGTTTATTATATTATATTTGTACTTGTCTTACAGCTGTGTAGCCATGAGTGTAAGACAAAAGACCACTCCCTGACAATTTTGTGGGGGTTTTTGGTCAAAATATTCCCTTACTTTTTGTTCTTTTAAGCACACACTATTCTCTTCTGTTCACACACACACTCAAACCAGATTTCCCCCGTAAAGACACGTTCACACATCCTCTCAAACAGTACTCTTCTTTACACACACACATACATATATTTTTCTATCACTAGCTTTCTCTCTCAGACACAGAAAAGCAAACACACACTCATAAACACACGCATCTCTCTTTCTCTTTGTCCCTCCATCTCTCTCCCTCAAACACCAAAAACACACACATGCTCTCCCAAACAGACACCTTCAGAAACATTTATTTTTCTCTCAGACACAATAAACACACAGGCAGACACACTCACCACTTACTAACACACACAACTCTGTCTCTCAGACACAACAAAAACACACACACTCACACACAGACACACCTTAGTTTCCTCCATAACAACTTCATTAAACTTTCTCAGCTGATCATCACCAATTGACACAAAATCTGAATTCTACCTAAAACCATAACATACATCACAACCCTATCACCACTGCCAGTCAAACAGAAACTTGATGTGACGCACATGCTCACTACAACACCTGCAATGACTGCCACCACACCTTCGCCTGGCACTGCCTGGCACTGCCAAGTGCCAGGACACACACATACGATGACGAACACACATCAGTGGGACTTAACCCTCAGACTCGTTAGTGCTTCTGATTAGCTCTGGTTAACTCCACTGTGGAAACTCAGAATGATAGCGCAGTGTTATAAATAAATTGTCCCTCTTTTGCCTGCTCCTATTTTTTCTCAATTAGTTAGTAAACTTAACATCTTACCTGCTCCTAATGAAAAAGAAGAACCCCCCCCAAAAAATTGGGGACTTTCGTGGGTTGGGTGTCATACACACCCAATGCAAAGTTATTAGATGAGACCAACAGCTATTGTGTTGTAAGCAGTTGTGCTGGTATGACACATAACTGTCTGCTGTTCCCAATCTTGTCTCCTCCACACTTTCTTTTTCCCTCTTTCTTTCTCTCAATGTGTGCTTAGTTCTCTCAATTTCTTTCTCTAGCTCTTTCATTCTCTCTGTCTCTTTCTATGCTATTGTTTTCCAAGATGTACCCAACCTAAAATGTCTGATTTTCAATTTGTCAGGATGAGACAACAGATATGGTATTGGCTGATACCTGCTCACTGCACATTTCCGGACCCTCTTTTTTCTATGGAGACACATCCTTCTGTTCATTTTCCCTTCACTGTATCCTCAACCTCTTCCACTATTTTAAAGCTCCTAAATGAAGAAAAAGAGAGATGAATGACTTGTTTTACAGTATTAATCACACACACAGCAACGCTCACACACACACACACACCCATACACAAACATGTGTACTGTACGTTTGCACATACAGTACACACAGACACACACAGTCTCACACAAAATGTCATAACAAATAATACACATTAACTTTATATCTGTGACTTATTGCCGCGTTTGCTTCCTGGTTTCCTGAAATTAGTCAAAAAAGTCTGAAAGAACTCTATTTTTACCTCGAGCTGGTCTCAAGTCAAAGAACATAATTTGTTATAGTCCCACATATGGTACTGCATCACAGTCTGTTGGACAGTACTTCAAGGGAAACGTCTCATAGCCCCAAGCAGAGCAACTGTGGGGACAGTAATTATCAGAACTTCTTTCTTTGTGTGTGCAGGTGAGAAGAGGTGCGGCTCTCTTTTAGGTGTAAGACATATTTGCTAAAAATGCGTTATTTATACACCCACATGTACGTAGGTGCATGCATTACAAGCACACATTTGTACACGAGCACACGAGCACATACAGTACATACAGTCACACACACAAACAAACAAACATTCCTGTACCTAATCCTTAATATGCTTTCTATTAATACTTACATTGAATGCCATGTTTGACAAACCACCTCAAGTTTAAAACATCAAACCTCAACGTCAAACCCCATCTCTCCTTGACCGTATTCAAATGCACCACTATATCTATTGAGTTATGGACATAGCCTTCAGGATCCTTACAGTTCTGACTGTGGTCAGCCATTTTCTGACAATTTATTTCAATATAAACTAGTAAGTGAGACTCCAAAGTCCAATGTTAGTAATAGTAAAATGTGTACCTATCCGTGAGATAATACTGTCAGACTCTTTTTCCATAGCACAATCAAATGTCATCACAGCATGAGAGAAACCATAAAAATCCCAATTGAAGCACAATCTCCATACACTGCAACTACTGATGTGTGGAAAGCACAAAATGGCTACCGTGTCAAAATTGGACTCAGATCGACTTGACATCACTTCAATGACCAACGTCAGAGTTTTCAAATGATTCCTGCATTAGTGTTTTATCACATAAGAAAACCAACAAATTAGGATGCCTTAGGTTTTCCAATTATATTAATACTTTCATGGCAAGAAATATAGTCCATACATCCTTTTTTCCTTGACAAAAGTATGGAAAAGGTATAGCAAATATAACTGTCAAATGCATTAATTGAATGATCTCACATAAGTACTCAGGAAGTCAAGTACATTCTGGTCACTGAAAGGATGTTCTCTGGCATTGTTTACAGCTGGACAGGGCATCCATCCGCTGAACGCAAAAACCTCCAGGCCCTGTCCACACAGACAGAGACACACAGACAAAGTCAAAAACACGCACGCACACACAAAAGCACAGACAGACTGAAACGCAGACAGACACACTCATTCATTAAAACTGTTTACAGCTACAATTTACCTTTGGTCATCCAAAAATAGAAGCCTCGCTTAATTTTGGAGATGGGCTCTGTTTTTTCAGACTCAGAGACTGGTCAGAATACCTGACACAGTTCCTCTGCTAAAGAGAACAACAAGTCAACAATCACAAGAGTTAAAGCAGTTTTTTACATTAGGGTGACATCGGGTGCCTCACCTATTTGTTGTTTTTAAGTATCCATTGCTTGCAAAGAATATTTCAAGTTGTAGTTTTCATCAATAAAGTTTAGAAGGTCCCCTGATGCTCTACAGATTTTCAATTTACTATTAATACTTTCCTCTAAACTAATCTTAACCCGAAGCCATGTCAATTGTTCTATATCAGAATAGGTGCAGCATGTTGATTAAAACACTTGAAGTCATATTTTAGATTGATTTATTGATGTTATAGCTGTAACCGTCTGCTGTAACTCAACCATGAGTTCTAACAAAACAGGGAATTCAGACACGTGCATTACAGTTTAGTGTAAACAATGTTAAGATTTAGCTCTACCCTGATTATATCCCATATGTGGTTCTGTATTTTGCCACAAATTAACACAAATTTAAGAATTTTTAAATTTTCCCCAGGATTTTAATTGATATGGAATACATTCATAATGTTTACTAGACAATCATTATTTGAAAGAAAATATGTAAATTATTACAATCTGCAAAAGATAATTTCATTTTGCTAACAAGACGTAAAAGGATGCAAATATGCAAATGTAGGTGTGCTCTTTAAACCCGTATGAAACATTACACTTCATCAAGTTATGTTGCCATTATATAAAATGTGTATTCTTGCATTCACGTATAGTTCTCAAAGTAGTGAGATTTCGGACTAAATCCGTGTTCCGGGCGGAGTTTTCGCACAACCCACTCCCCAGCCCTTTTTATGGATAAGGTGTTACTTCATTCTAGACTCATCATGGGATAAGGGAGGCTAAATGTGACGCAGTGGTTATTTGGTTTAGTAAAGGTTTAACACCTACCAGAACCACCAGAACCAGGCAGTGAATCGTGAATGAGTCTTTCTCTGTTATGTTGAACATGGTGAGAGGGTTTCATTGTCTCTTGATACCCGTTCTAGGAAGTAACTTACTACAGTGCAGGGAACACAAAAAGGACCACTTTATGTTTACGTTATAGATCTGGACTGGCACACCTACACAAACGCACATGACTGCGCACACTAATACACACGGACATGCGCTTGACTTAGCAAGAATCTGTGTGTGTGTGTGTGTGTGTGTGTGTGTGTGTGTGTATGTGTGTGTAACTGTAATGGTTCTGTACCTGGTGAGGAGAAGCACGTAACCTGTCAGCTTACTTTTAACCAGGACCCACTCAGCCCTGGATTCAAAGAGAAAAAGAAGGAATGAACAAACAAGTGAAGAGAGAACACATGCAAGACAAGGTGAAGAGAAGGATGAACAGAGTGAGATACAAAAGAAAATGAGAAATAATGAATGAAAGTTTTTACTATGAGGAAACTGGATTGAAAAAAGAGACGCACAGTTAAGAGAACAAAGCATAAACATTCTAATGTCTTAAAGTTCAGTACCCTCTGAAAAATGTATGTTATAACATCCTCCAACACCCTTTTGTGACTCCTTTAGTGTACAAAATGTGTTTAATAGAATTTAAGTAAATCATGATTAGCCACAATTATGAAATATCAACATCATGAGCAAAGGCGTACATATGTGCGTTGCCAGTTAAACAAAAGTAAGAGAAGCCAATTGCCATATCAGAAACAGATTGTCATTTCTGAAAATGTCTGAAATGTGTTAGAGTGTGTCCTTCCATATGTTGGTGTGTTTTATGTATGTGTATGGTTAGTGCTTGAATCCGTAGGTATGGATATAGGTGTGTGTTTGCATGACTTCAAGTACCCAAGTGTGTGTGTGTGTGTGTGTGCATGTGTGTGTGTGTGTGCGTGCGTGTTTGCATGCTCACATCGGCATGGAAAAGTACATGCTCTCTGCTAGTAAGTACTGCAAAAAGAAAGGTTTTCCTAAAAATAAACAAAGACATTTGGAATGAGAACAATGCATTGGGGAACATGAGTCATGACAGAAGTGATGACGTTCCTCCATTCAAAAACAGAGTCCCATTCTTATCTTTGTGGAAAGAGCTCAATGGTCCCTTCACCCCTACCAGACAAACACTGGCTGGCTTTTTTTGATGCTGAAGAGGTATGATATTAAAAGTGACACATAAACTGACGAATCAACATGGCTAGAATTAATGCACAATAAACTGTTCTAAGTGACCATGTGGTGTATGAACCACGTTTGAAAGCTAGAACTCAAACACACTAACCCTTCTGTCACTATCTATGGTGGCTGGCTCTTGGTCTCAGTAACCATGTACCACATCTGCACTTCACATGCATGTACACAACGATCCAGTTCTAATACTATACACATTTTCTAGAGTTGAAGAATATGCCAAAAGAGCAATTGTAAGCGAATACCACTCCCACAAAACAGCTTGTGTTTCTCTATCTAGCAAACAGGCAAGGAGAAATACAATATTACTTTGTATTACTCACACCTACTACACAGATATCACAAACCTTATGTAGACATAAACGATATACCCAGCCAATGAAGATTACTGGCCCCTGTGTTTGTTCACAAACTCAAGAACTCAACCTTTGTAAATCGTCATGAAGCAAACTAGATATGGGACCTCAACGGCAACCTCTGCAAGGTGAAGTGTTCTGCTTTGTTGGTTTGAGCCAACTTCTAGTATGCAATGGTGTAAGTTATCCAAAGACACTATTTACTCACTCGATCCTTGTATATACCTAATTCTATGAACCACATTGGTAGAGGGAGACTTACACATCTTCAATAACAAAAAAAATGGCAACAACAACAACAAAAACTCTGGCAGTACACTTAAGAAAACTCTGACCTGTGATATGGCTCAAACTTCAGAGTCATTACCATTCACTAATAATGTACAGTAGGCCTACTGCATAGATGACAGTGTTTAGGGCTGGTAAGATATGTACACGCAACGGCTACGTTCGTATGTGGTCAACTTTTTCTCACGTGCACAGAAATGATTATTCACCCACAAATGCAATTTCAAAAGGAAGTGATTTTAGTTTGACGTCATCCTTGCAGGAGCTTCTGTTCGCACTCTCAGGCTACGCAATTACCTTTCGCTGAATGAAAAGTGGGAGAGAGGGATGACGAGGGGAGAGGGATGACGCTTTCAGCGGAGATAAAGTCCAGTATATCCTATTCCTCTCAGCGTACAGGTGGGACCTTACCAATACCCCCCCCCCTCCCCATCCCCCGGGGTACAGACTACGTCGATGACTCGAGCTGCAAAGAAGGCAAACAGAGAAACACAAACCATTAAGGTGAAGGAATCTATGCCACATTGTCATTTATATTTGGGGAACAAAGAAGATCTCGTTGCTCAACAATACACACAGGCCCTACGACATATACGAGGCAGACTCGGCTGTAGGCCCAATGCACCACAGGGTATGAATCGAAAAGGTTAAATATAGTCAAAGTGTAGTGAGTGTAACTTTAACATTAAATGCCCCATTTTACAGTTAGGTTTTGTCGTTGAATTTGAAACTTTCAAAACTAGAACTAAAACGCAAAAATGTTTCCAAGTGCCATCATCTGACAGTCTGGCTATGTGTATTTGAGATGTGAGACCATGTTCTGAGGCTTGAGCCCAAACCCTATAATATTTTGAATTGATAGACGTGACCCATCGTCAAAACATCAGAACAGCGGAAAAGGCTTTTTGATGAGGTAATTATCGCCATATTGTTAAACGCTAGTTTACGTCTAGTTAGATCAAATGTTTAAGCAATTAATTTTGTGTCTCTTGTCTTAATTTGAACATCCAACGTCTTAAGTGCCAAGTGGACCTTTTAGGCTATACGTAATTTGTCTTCAAATGTTCACTCCATCTCAATTATAAAAGACACGTCATTGTGCCAGACCACACCAAATCTTGGCCTAAATCAGTCACTTCCAACCACTCATGTTTACTTTAGGTGTGCTTTTTCACGTTTCCTGAGCCGACTTACAACAACATGTAACAATTTCCACGTGATCAACCTTTATGCAGTGTTGAAATTGACCAGGAATGTGTTCAAATTAGATTGCGTCATTATGAGTTATCTAGACTGAGTGACGCAAACATGTGATTACAGGGATTTCGTCCGAAATTAAGTAAACACATGGGCCTGTTTAGTTAAATGTTTACTCCGTGTGTGTGTTTCTATGGGGCAAATTGGCATGTGTCGTCACAATACTCTTTTACTCTCACGAACAAGGTAGAAGGTAAAAAAACCTGTGAAGTTTGTTTTTTCTTTCTGCTGAAGTCAAATCTGCAGTTGCCAGTGTTATTGTTTATGTTGATTGCTGTATATTCATGGTGCATCTTGAATAAAGTCGACATTTGAAAGGGGTCATCGGTTATTTTGATGTCAATGTAATTCGGTTTTATAGGCGTAAACTATTCTTGTGTTTGTTGTGACAGGTAAAGTATTGAAAGCTGGCTCAAGTGGATTGCGTCTATTCAGAAAAAATGGGAGAGGCACGTATGTGTGTGTGAGAGAGAGAGATAAAGAGAGGAAAGGAGAGAAGAGAGGGAGAGAACCCAGAGGATGGATGGGCTGGAAAAAGCATTGCAAGCTCTCCGATAATCATAGAAGGCGGCCGCACACACAGAGCGACTCACAAGACACACGCTGTCGCTGCACGGCCAGCATTAAGGGGGAGCGATTACAGCTGTTTCTTATCCCTGCCCGTCGGTCTATTTCGACCGTATTCCTTCAATTAGGCTACATCATTTGAAATATGCGTACAGGTGTGTGTGTGTTTCTCACACCGACCACTTATTGGGCACAGGGACGTTTACTGAATGGATTCATTTTACCAGTGCACACGGGGCAGAGAAGTCCAAGCAAAGTGACGGCCCCTCTCATGGTTTCTCTCCTCCCCTTTCTAGCACCCAACCCTCGTCTCCGTATGGAATCACTTTGTTTTGCCACGTGCAACTTGTTCATTCCGAGGGTCTCCCCGTGTTTACACTCATTCTCGTGAGGGTGTTCTGCTATGGTCACTTGTCACCGTTTAATGGAACTCGAAGGGCGTGGTGGATTGACTTAGTGGCATAACATTACTCAAAGTTGACTCCAACATATTTTCGTACAGTACGAAATTGCAGGTTACTCTGCTGGTTAAGCATTCAACTTTGTAAGGAAGGGGCTTCACATCACATAACGACGTTAAACTGACTTACAATTTCGAGTATAACTACAGCTGGTGATGTACACAATAGCTTAACAACATTCTAATTACAGTACAAAGAGTTTGATCAATACGGATAAAAATAGTAGCCTAATATAAAAAATAGTACTGCGGGAAATCTAAAGGAAAATATATCCTATTAAATGGCATAGCAAGAATGTAGAAAAAAAATGAAAAAAAGGGAAGCATGCAAAATGTCTTGCGATGTGAATTCGACGAATGCGCCCTCCGCAAATGCTTTTTGGGGTAAGGGCTTCCCAGCTTGATAGTTATGAACAGCAAGCCCAGACCGCAAAAAGATTCGCGAAGGACAAAACGGCTGTTTGTCTTTGCGTCCTGTGGAGTCCGTGCAGACTTAAAAAGTGACACCCAGTGTGATCGCTTCTTCTTGGTGATCTCCCATCCAGAATTGAGTGTATCCAGCCATCGGCAACCCGAGGTAAGTATGCCACCAACTCAATCACACACTGGAGGAGTAGGAGGGGGATTCCAGCTAGGCAGCAACCGAATACCAACGCTACTGCAATTTAGCGCTGTCCATGGTTCTGCTTTATTTCACTCCTTTGCGATAGTTTGCTCTCTTCTCTATCTCCTATCGTAGGCTATAGCAAGTATTCCCTCTCAATGTACGTGTCTCGCTCTCTTTTGCTAGGATTTATGTTGTCCAAATGCACAGATGTATTAGCCAACGTTGTCTTTTTGTCGGAGGTAGTAGCCTACTGTTTTTGTTCTGTTATTATGTCTCTGTAAATTCCCTGGTTCGTAATGTCGCCTAGTGGAGAACTGGCTCGCTCTAGCCTCTCGAGCGCTGTGGGTAAGGAGGGAGCAAGCAGTAATCTGCTCGCAATAAATAGAGAGAAGCGAGGGATCTTATTGGAGCAAACGAAAACTCGTCATTGACCAATCGGTGTCTTGCTCTTATAGGGACCCCCCTTTTTGAAAAAAATAATAATAAGAAAATAAGAAAAAAGGGAAAGCCAAACAGTGTTTTAGCCGGGGAAAGTATTACTAATAAATCGGTTTAAATAGCGTACTACACACAGTGTCATTGTGGATTTACTTAAAGATTCATAGATTATAAGTAGCCTACTATTCTCGTTCATGAGCAGTCACAATAGCCTGCACATCCCGATCACTTGACTCGTGTCGTGGCTTAAAAGACTAAACCACCACTGACAGCTATGTTAGACATTGGAATTCTCAGCCGTACCAAAATGCATGTCCATTCTTGTGTTAATGTAACGCATAAGATGCAAAGCAACGTTAAAGGATAACGCTTGAGCTGCACAATATAATGCCAAAAGATTCGTGTTTTCAAAAGGCTTGCACCACCCTCCACAACATGAACACGCATTCGCGGCGATTCTATTGCACGACCACCCAGAGTTCATCGGAGGATACCACTACAGCAAGGACATGGGGGTCTCTAAACTTTATACACCTGTCTAACTATACCCAAATGTTAAAGAATCTGAGCTATATAGAAAGACAGAACATAACAATAACTACTATATTGTCAGCACAAACACATTTACAGTCACAACAAAGGATTATTCTGATTGTAATTGATAAACAATCCAGTTCCCTCTCGAACTCACACGCCATTAGTCAAACATTCTTTAATGAAGTCCATTAAGATCGATCAAGAGAATACGAAAAAACTCATAACTCTACTTACCTTTGAGGATCTCTTTCTCACATTCCTATCCATGTCTCCTTTATGAGAATAAATCTGTCTGAAATGCATGACACCCTGTACACTTGACTTGCATGCAAGTTCAGCTACAGATGAGACCAGGTCACGATATATATCTAGACTCACCCCCCCCCCTTCACCCCATATATATCTGGATTTATCCCAAAGCAACCCCCACCCGCATCTTCACTCCTCCTACCCATCCTATACCGCTCCACACATCACTGAAACATTTGCATATAAGTTGGCAACCCGGGTACATAAAGAAATGACCTAGAGTGAAAACGTGGTATTCGGAGACCAGAACTGTAAACTGCATCCACATTTGCAAACCCTTAAGTTGCCACTGCTGTGGATTTTTATTGGGTGGTCCTTTCATTTGCTACCGTCTCCAGTCAGTCACGATTCTCCCGCTCCGTCTGCACTGCACAGTGACTGCCTCTCCTGACGCAGCCAACGCGCGCGCATTACTCACTTTAGCAGTCACGACTCAAGAATTTGTGTTGTTTCCACTGAAATTACATGGCCATCATTGAATTATTGAAGATCTGGCTCCTTTGTTTTGGTATATATGCGTTTTTGGCAAAAGAAGACCAATGTATTTTTTATGTGGAGGCAATGGCGCAGGTGAATAGGTCTATGGGGTTAGCTCACTAGCACTTGAAAAGCCAATCAATCGTTTTATATGTGGTACAATGTACAATATGTGCTTTTCTAAAGCGACACAAATAAATGACACTGTTAAAGTCATGCGAGGACTAGCTATCAATTTGTCTATCAAGCATGCATGATCCTTATGTGACGTTAATGAATTAGCCTGCATAAACGAGTGGTAACTCTGATCTGCAATTCGTTAGGCGCGCTATCACAAAGGTTATGTGACAAATAGGCTGTTGTTATTGAAAACCCAGTTTATTGACCGATTTGCAAATCAAGTTCATGCTCATTTGGTCTTAAACAACCTCAACCCCTCCCCTCCGTTGACACATGTAGAACGCAAAGTTACCGAGGAGAACTCCAACCGAAAGCAAAACTCGCGCGATGGATGTTTTCGACTTCAGATCACGACTGGCTGAATTGAATCAACAAAGATAAAACGAGATTTCCCATTGTGTTGACCTTAAGAGTGACTTTTGTACTTTTGTTGCGTCGAATTGCCAATTCTACGATTTCTCCCGCAATTGCTCAATGAAACGTTTATGTTGACAAAAACGTGACAACCGGGCTTTCATTGGTTTACAGAACCAATAAAGAAATCCACTCCATTCCTAGTGTTATAGATAAAAGAAATGAATCACGTGAGCAGAAGGGGTCATCCATGTCAATCTGCCTATGGCTTCGCGGTGTATGCAATGCACATTACCTACAGTCGTTCAAACGGTGCAGGCGGGAAGACAACACACTAAGGGGGAATATTGCTTCCAAATTCATTCTCAGCTTGTCTACTGCTTATCGAGTCATGGGCCTTTCAATTGAACGAGGAGCCTCCGACTACAATCGCTACACAATCTGGCTTGGAATTTTGGCAACCTACATTTGTTCCTTCGAAACGCGCCTGGAGGGGAGCGGGATGTGATACACGGAACCCCCTCGTGCCACTCGTTGTATTTTCAGCACCATTACTGCTGGACAGCTACCGGGTTTCCCCAGTCCGCGCTATGATTGGTGCGGCAACTCCAATTCGGAATTGGTCTGCGTGTGCCCTCTTCAAATATCCGTCTCCTTCACCACCGTTCCCCTCACATGCCTCCTCTTAAAAATAAAAAATAAAATGAGCGCTCATCAACGCCCATCGGAGAAGGGTTCCCCCTTGCAAGCTTTTACGTTTATCGAAGAGAAAAATACGTGCCAAATAGACCCAACAGCGCCAACAGACAAAGGAGTTTGCACTTGCATATTTGCCGACGGGGAGATTCCTGCTTTGCAGAAAGAGGCTGATATATTATAAATCATCTACAAACGGGTAAAGCATGATAAAAATATATTTCAACACCGTGAGGGAATTCTATTCGACATGGTTGTAAAGTGATGGAAAGTACCAGAGCATGCAAGAAATGTCACACAAGAAACTACATTGAATTGAACAGTGCACGTGCAAATTCTTACTTACCATAGCAGGCAACCCTTGCTGAAACGGAAGATATACAAAAAGCATTTAGGTTTCATTCAAAAACAAATAACCCTGTATTGTTAAATTATCAATAGAATATGATATTAACAGGCATTCAGTCCTCGATTCATTACTAGCCTCAGCGACACGTCCAAGTTTTTCGGGATCACCTTCCTTTTTATACAAGTGATACCCTCTGTCTATTTCTGGATCACGATCAAAACCCTTGGTGCTATTTTTAGTTCGCAGTAAGAAAAAAACACTCACAAAGGCATCGCTCAGGAACGTTACGTGAAGTGCATGTAATGTACATTCATGTTGCCTCTCCAACTCTGCACAAGAGCCCCGATTCCCCACCGTTGCATCATTGCAGTGTTTTGGGTTTACTGAGTGCCCATTTCAAAACACAGGCTACTTTTCCTCCCACTCAATATTTTTTCTCGGTGCTCGTAGACCTGTAGCCTTATCGGTGTTGATGCTTTATTTCACATATCTCTTTCTTCGTCTTCTCTGGCGTCTCAGCTATCTTGTCTCCATGCAACTTTCGCTGAGGAACTCACAATGCAATGGCTGGCTGGTAGTTGGTGGAATAACCACGAAACAGCATGTAAGTCCATTCTGTTAAAAAGGATACATGTTCCTTGTGGGGTTGCTTATAGTCGACAGAGCAGTGCAAAAACTAATAATTAAAGTCGCATTCTGACGGGAAAAAAATGTTTTAATCCCAATTTTTTGTTGAGGGGCTGCGTCAGTTACTAGGCATTGACGTCACGTTTAGATTCTCCCAGTTTACAGCCTATAGAGCCTGATTAAAGAACCGCCGCTCAATCTGCTGTCCAGCCAATATGAAATGTTATTTGGAATCTGACAGGCAAAATATTAAGAGGGTGCTACTAAAATAATACATAAGCTTACGGTCATGTGTATCTTAATCAATAAACGCAGATTTCAGCTATTGTCTAAGAAATCTATCTCCATGCCCCCCACCTCTCCAGTTCTATAGCATGGGATACTTCTTGAATCCACGTTAGTGTGAGCTAGTGTAGTCTTGATAGTCGATTTAAATCATTGTTTGCCAGGCAATCATTATTTTTCAACCGAGGGATGGTAATGGGAGATCTAAACATGAACTGCTTCTGTTTGCTGCCTGTGCCCACGCGCCAGACTCGCTCACCCACGGAATCGACTCAGCGCACAAGCACTCCAATACGACTTAAATATTATAAACTTAATATGCTCATTCATGTCCTGCGATCCTTCATAGCCTTCCTTAATGAGTCCGTGCTATAACCTTGTCACGAAATGAGTGCGAAAGTGGATTCGGAGAACTGGGTATTTCACTGCCCACTGAGTGGAAGTTACCTCGAAAAAGTAATCTGCGAGAAAAAGGGCTGCGCCCGTCTCATCGGTTGATGCTATTTTTATCTCGTATGGTGTAGTGTACTGTACTGTATGCCTATCGTTGCAGGCTTCGCCCCGTTGGTGAGTGCACACAGGGGCAGGCTTTCACATGAGAGGCAGTAGTATAGCCGTTTTACGCTCGAGAAACTCAAATAGGCCCGTATGTCTTTACATAGAGTATACAAACTTGAATTATTCACCCCTAAAGTCGAATTTCCTCTTTCAATGCCTCCTTTGACATTTATCATCGTGGGGAAGACCCCTTCACGCCCCCATATCTCCCTTTTCTATGTTTCTTTTTCTGTGTCTGACCACCACCTTTGCTGCAGTGGCGAATCTTGCAATCAGTGAAGCAGCAACAAATATCAATGGGCAGACAGGGAGACTCCAGTGATGTGCAGTGCTTCGAGTTCACCGCACGGCGCCGCCAGCATCAGTCAGAGACCTCTTTCGAATCCTCCTCGAAGCATCGGTTTCTGTGAGTTTCAATGAAGCTTTCTCTTGGATTAATGAAAATGTCAGGTGCTAGAGCATTATGGTTTAAAGAGCTAATGTCTCCCATTCTAGCGGCCAATGGCCAAACATTTCGAGCCACTTCTCCCCCTAAACACAAACTGTGGCGTTATCAAAAGGAAATAACGGAGAAGGAGGCTACAAACGCGTGCACTTTAGTGGAACCGCAGCGACTGCCATAATCTACGTATCAGACGCTATAACGGTACTATAGGTCTATGTGGCATCTGAAATCCTGCCAGATCCGTCACGCGGAACCTCGTGACGTGCTGAAAGAAAACAGTTGGAGACAACTGAAAGAAATACAGACCCCTTGTCATAATAGTATTTGTCAATGGAACTGAAATTAAACCAACGTCATTGGTCGTGCTCTGGTGAAAGAATACTCAAAATGGTCCTTAATAATTGTAGATTAAGTGATAAACCCTTGCTTGTTAACCTGGGAGACTCCACAATGAGACTTCTTTGATTCCCATGTATTTAACCCCGCATCAACAAGATACATACACTTGTTTCCTTTTTCACTTTCGACAAATATAGCCTATACGAAACTCACTTGTGCGACCGTTTTGGGACTGGCGTCTAAGTGACCGTCCATGTTAACGTGTCTTCATGTTTCTATGCCTAGATATTCGTTTCTTTCACCATAGTACACTATGGTCTTTTACTCATAATTGACCTAGTTATGCATGCACAAGGAAACCTTGAGATCTTGAGATGGGCAGGCGAACCCTCTTCATCCTTTTGGGACCAATACATTTAACTTATTGAACTCTTTAATGTCAAAAAGAACCTTTAAGAGATCATAACAGCACCTTAATGAGCTTCCAACAAAAGACAAAACGAATAACCCACTATATAATTCGGATGACGTGCATAACCGGGGATGTACAAGTTGCAAGTGCTCACTGACGTAAGTCCCCAAGCCCCCTAAACGTAGCATGTAGGGCCAGCAGGCCACAAGAAAGTGGAAGTGACGAATGGGAAGCTTGCATGATCTCTCTCTCTCTCTCTCTCTCTCTCTCTCTCTCTCTCTCTCTCTCTCTCTCTCTCTCTCTCTCTCTCTCTCTCTCACTCACTCACATAAACACACACACAAAGCTGTTACTAGGCATATCAGTAGAGCGCGGCAGGTTAAGCGGAGGAACCCCAGCACGTGAATACGCCTACGCATTAGCGCAGACCGTACTCATGACCGTCTCTAGACTCCCTCTCTTCACGGTGTTCTGCCGAAGTGGAATTATTATAGTCTCTTCATATTTGCTTAATGTTTGTCTTGCCATTATGACCAATAATGCTAAATGCCTATTCATAATGTCATATCAATAATCGTCAATCATCACGCCTTAAACTACGAAAGAAAGTCAAACATATAGCTACTAAGTGTAGGCTATGCGTTTACATCGCCTTGAGGTAACTTCCAAAACCAGGACAGTCACGATTCACACTCACCCAAAATAAATCACTTACCTCTCAAACAATTCTTGTCTGGAAGGGAAAGAGTTGCCTTTACAGAACAATTCACCTGTACAGTGTGATTACAAAGCGTTTCTTCAGACAAAGATGGTAAAAGCACCAGAACCGCAAGACATACGCCGCGTGAGTCGTTTCAGTTTTCTGACTGAAACGAAATATTTTGTGTTGCCATTCAGGAGCATGAAGCGCACCAAAGAGGGACGGGTACACAGAGTTACGCACGTGAGCCAGCTCATAAAAGCAGCCCGGCAAGGGACTTGCGCATACGAGGTAGTTTACATCACAAGATACATTCGAACCACTTTTCTGTTATGTGAATGACTTCTATAGAGCAGAAAGATATGAAAGAGCTTGTGACTTGATTGTGTTGCGGAGGGGGACTTGTGAGTCCTGTTCAATTCAGAGCTGTGGACAAGGCTATAGTCTGTCACCTTCATCTGTATGATGCAACAAGTATTCAAAACAACAAAAAAAACAAATTAAAATGGATTCAGTGGAAGCTACGGATGAAGTTGTAGGTTATACACCGAGACCCGTTCCTATAGTCGGAGTAAAACTGTGCCTTCCGTCAGCCGCCAGTCCCAGTCCGCTCCACCAGTGTGCTATTGACCTGCATTGACGTCATTGCGTCATTAGGTATCCCTTAGAAACACTGACTTTCAAAAAATAGTACAAAATGAATTCATCTGGCAAGGAGAAATAGTGGGTAATGGCTGGGACGAGGTTAAATGGGAGGAGGAATAGAAGTGGATGTTAAGACTATAGCAAAACATTTTTTACACTGAAAACCAATAAAGCCGGCGGGAAAAGTGCATGTATGCTGCTCTTTCAGGCTAGGATACTGTACTTTAAATATGTCAGTAGAGCCCCAATAACATTTTTTAAGATGTGAAATAAATGATGTTCGATCATCAGAGTATAAAGGCACATCTCTCTTGTTCTCTCGTTCTCTCTCTCTTTCTCTCTCTCCTTCCCCGCCCTCCCTCAACCCCGATCTAAAAATATCGCACGCCTCCAGCTGACTGGCGAGTATATTAAAATAAACCTTTTCACCGTTTAACCCAAGGCAACCTAGACCTCAAACACTACACATAAAAGACAACGGGGACACACTAGAGAACACGACGTGAGAGCCAAACTCACACATTCGGTATGGATGCTCACTTCCAAAACGATATGACGTCACAATCGTAGCATTAATCTCAGAATGGCGTTATTATTTGCTTATAGCCTGTACAAACATCAGCTCGAATAAAGTGTATATCCTGTATCTTGCCATCGGCCTATATCAATGAAGTATTAAAACATTGAGCATTTACTCAAGTAGATTACAGGTACACCCAGACGTGTTGACAATCTTTCGAAAAGCCTACACCTATTCCTGGACCCCCTCTCGGCTGGTGTGGGTGAACTGAAAAACTGTTTTGGTCACGAATCTGTACTAGACTTCCTGTTCAAACCTGGGAAGCCTCGGACGACCAAGCAGGGTTTTGAACTATAGGTTCGAACGTATAAAGTCATGCTGCAATGACCAACGTGTTGCTTCCAAATAGGCCTAAGTAAGTCACTGGCCCTTCACCATTGCACAGCAGTACATATAGGTAGTAACCCTGGGCACAAATAAATCACAGTCAGCCGACTTGCACAATCTACATTTCACACAGAAACAGACAACGACAACGAGCAAAGCACTGGCTTCCCTGACCAAGTACGACTACACGTGTTCGCTATTTGGCAAACCAACGACAATCACGCCAATATGTTCTTGTCCAGATCCAATGCCTTATAAAATGAGTAAAAATTTGACCATATTTCATTGCAACTAATGAAGATGCATGTGATCCAAAAACAGCAAACGAACATGTATCCCTACAGACAGCCATTGTCGCCTCTCCATTGCACACGGCTGTGGCGCTGTCCATGGTGCTGACACTCAAGTATAGGAGAAGACGGCCACAAATGCTCTTTCATTGCCACTGTTACACGTCAAGACTACATTCCAAGTTTCTCTCTCTGTCTCGTCAGTGTTCACTTGTTTTCCATGTCCTGTAGGAGAGCAAGAGCCCTAAAACAATAGAAAATCAAAATCTCCATTATGACTGCATTAGGCCCGTGATTTATCACCTGACATTATAGAGTGGAAAGAAACACATTTCACATGCACGACCTAAGTCCTATAAACGGTGTGCAAAGTAACATTCCGTTTAGGCTTTACACAGAAATATAAAATATGATTTTACTTTACAAATGTCCATGGATAGAAACACGCGAGACCCAAATTAAATACTATAAATGTTGTTTAGCGAAACAAAACCCGTAAGCATGAATGTATCATTGAAAACGTAATTAGGCTGGCAAGTCATAACACTCGAAATCAATCTGGTTTATTTATAGTATCTGTAAGTGTGTGCGTGTGTATATCTTTTCACAGTATTCCAAACCCACTGAGTTGTCATGTCCTTGCATTTGCTGTGGTCGTGAAGACGTGTGATAGGACAGGGGACCCGCGAGGAGAAATGGATCATAAGACGTCATCGGGAACAATCAGGAGTCACGCAGCACTCGGGGGTCAGTGCCAAGGCTGGCTAGAGCGAACGATTCCGGAAGTGACTAAGACACACCGACCATGGAAACAGAGTGCTGTCCTCCTTTATGAAAACATAAACACAGTAGGCAGCCAGTCAACCCCCAGCCATCCATTTGGTCGCCACCAAAAAAACAGTCCGAACGGAAACTCAACTTGAAAGGAAAATACAGCCTCCTTTTGACTGGCCCGTACTGAAGGCCTATATGTAAAAACTACTGGTTTCAATTTCAATTTCCATTATTAGCCGAAGTCTTCCAAAACATTTGCCCATGGTCTCAACCAGCGTCTCGTATAAGATGTGTGCGTGTGTGCGCGTGTGTGTGTGTATACACGGGTCCTTTTAATTTGTTTGATGTCCCTCCCATCTGCCTTGTGGGTTTCCATTCCATCCCGTATCGGGCGACGCTTAGTCGTTCTAGGAAACGGACAGTGTTTTGGTTGTTTACTGAATGGAGAGAAACGGATGGATGGGAGGTTTGTTTGAATTTCGACCTCAGATTAAAGATCTCTTACCCCTTCCCCTTCGCCATCCCCCCTTTTCCCTGTTTATTTTTCCATCTCTCCTGTCTAAATGATGTCAATGGAAGCCGAGCTATAGAGCTATTTATAGACCACCCCTACACACAAGTCCCCCTCCCTTCCCCCACAGCATCACATGGTTCAGAGCTACCGCACATTAACCACCCCAAGAGTAGAGCCTGCATGAATAGAGGCGGTGAACATTTATGAACGGACGGGTGCGCTGGCTTTGTCACATGTACCCGCTGCGCAACACCCGTTTTTTCAGTTAGGCATATGTGCGCGTAGGTGTGTTTGTGGGTTGGTGTTTTGTCGACGCACCCACAACATTTAGGATTAATTATACACTTGGTGCCTCATCTCAACTTGCTCAACGCACTCAACTGACACTCATGTCCAATATGCCTGCCATTCTGTTCATTCATTCATCCTTTAACTAACTGATTCATATATTTCTTTCCATGGTCTTTCAGTAATGAATGAATGTGGGAGTACACTTGTGTCCTATGTGGAAAGTACAGTTTAAAAAAATACTGCTGGGTTTGAAAATCAAACAACCGAGTCTTTGGGGACACCGAGTACACAGTGTTCCCGCGTTATGAGTTTTTGGAGCTCTGTGCATAGACCAAATAGCATGGTTCTCATCACTACCCCCTCACCCCCCCTCCTCCGCCCACTCGCTCTCTCACATACACACGCGCGCGCGCACACACACACCTCTCTCCTCAACCCCCTCCAACCCGGTCTGTCTCTCGCCGTTCACATGTTATATTACATAACGAGGCTTTAAGTCTCCTTCCATCACAAATAAGATTCACGTTTGCTGAACAGGAGTCTTAGTTTGTGAACTCTCTCGGTCTATTTTACTTGTTACCATTCTCAATATAGAGACGATCTAAATAAGAACCCCCCTTACCGATTTCAGACCCAGATGGTTCATGTGAATTCCAAACGATCCCCCATTACCAGTTTAATCAAAACATCAACAAAGCATTGATGGGATTATAGCAGCTATTTGGTCTATCTATTATTCATGATGAGATTGATATTTCTAGCGATTGGTATGTACACTACGGTCACACGTGTAGCAGTCCGTTCTCCGCACTCCTGCTGAAGTTGACATGCTAACACTCACTGGCTGCTATATTTAGTAAGACTCGCGGTGATGTTACTATTCCCAGCGTTGTACATGAGGGGGCAGACGATGTTTTTATAAAAGGGAAGACAAAGTTATATTTCACAGTGTATTGTTTGTCCGTGCATTCCTTTTTGTTTGTTTGTCTGTATACAAGCTATACGTTCAATTATCAATACCACGCAACATGCTGTGGCATCATGATTTTTAAGACCTTGACCAGTAATAGTCAACAATAAAAACGTGTCTGTCGACCTCCCAAATCACGTTACATAATTGTATATGATTTTAAATGAACAGATTTTATATAAGCCTTTGTTGAACTATTGTAATGTAGCTGCACGATAATGCTTATTGTGGTGTATTTATTTTAATGATACTATGACGTCGGTTGAAAACGGTTACCAAAACACAGGTTTAGTAATATACAAGGGGAGTTGTCTGTGGTAGCCTACTAGCCTACGACACATACAGAGGCCAAGACCTTGAGTTACGGCGAGGAACTGTCCATGGTGCCAAAAAGTAGACTACAATGCTTCCTAAGCACAGCGAACCTTGTTCACAGTACATTTAGTCTATCAGGTACTGAGACCACTGATCTAGACAGGACTGGAGAGGGAGACACAAAAGTCATGGAAAGGACATATTGGAAATGACAATACAGCCCGTGCCTATTCCATTCTCAATTTATACATTTATGATACGAGCAAAATGGATAGAGGGCCGTATTTCACTCTCCATATACTGAAACACGGAGCTATGATTTCTGTTAACATTTCGATGTCACAGATCCAGGAGAGGATGTCCATTAAGGTCCTGTGTGGTTTCCACCACTCTTGGATTGGACTTGTTTACTCTACAGACACGTCATCACGTTCTTTCTTTCTCTCTGAGGGTCGTCTTCTATTCCTCTCCTGGTGCTGCCAGTCACTCCCCCTCCATCTCTTGATTATTTTTGGCATCACCATGTGTGCGTGTGTGTGTGAGAGAGTGCGCGTGTCAGGCGCTGGCTGGTTTGGGAAATACCTGGTCACGATCAATCAAGAGAAGCCAAAACCAGTAGCTCGTCGCCCCCCACTGACCTGAAAGGAGAATTACATACTGTCACAATGGAATAAAACATACTGTATATAAACCTACATTATATGTCAAGTTAAAGATTGAAATTGTCCTGGATTCATTACAATTGGATTAGAATTTAAGGTAGAGGATCGAAAACAGGTTTGCTGAGGATTTCTGTAACACAGTCATTTCTAAGGACACTGAAAGACAGACAGATGTCTTCCTCTGGGACATACCCTGCCAAGGACACATCCACATGCTATGGACATATCAGGTCATATCAGCCCCGAAATACACTCCTATAGGTTCATCCACGTCAACCAACCATGGAACTCAACCTTTTAATAAAGACATAAAATCTACTGTGGTGTACACCCATGCCCAATGCAGCTATTTCAGATCAGAGGGCCAAACTGTCCTTATCATACTGAACCACTACCTGACAAATACTCTGGTCTCTAATCATTTAGCAGAATTCAACTAATTTTAGGTCAGGATGATTGGAATTTTACAATATATTGCAAATAGCCCAGCTTCAGAGGGCTCTTGTATCAGTATTAACAGTGGACTGGAATCTATCCAGAACATCATATAGAAACAAAAATACGTAATTAAACCTAAAGTGGCTTGTTTGCTGGGGATAAAAATAGACCCAGTGATTCGGTGAAGAATATGTTGGTCTGTGTCGCCACCTAGTGGAGTATCTAAGTGCTAAATAATACCAATGGCCACTTGCAGGTGCAATAAAAGAAACAACTGAAAAGTGCTTTACATGCAGTGCAGTGTTAGATTGATGTTGATTAATTATTCATGCATACTGTAGAATCCTATCTAAATAGGAGGACAGTTATATTGATGCTTTGATTAATAAACATATGAAACCATTTATGATCCACATGCTAAAGCCTCAATTACGGGACTCTGATTGAAACATGATTCAGAAAATACCTGAAATACATGGAAATGTGTTGTTTCACAGCCTGGTGTGAGTTTACAAATATAGAAAGATACGTATATCAAAACCAATGATAAACCTAGAAGCCAATTCAGAAATTTCAGAGATGAGTCCCTCCCCCTAAAACATACACACCTACACACACGCATCCTCACATGGAAACCTATGGCCCCCACTGTAAGCTTGTTTGTGAGTGAGACGTGTGCCATGCATGAGGAGAGACAGAGACTCTAGACCGACTCCATCCAGGTGTGAGAAATGTAGAGCTTTCTAAATAAGGAAAGCCCTATTTTTAGCCTCCTCAATTATTGAGTGCCTAGTTTCCCTATTTCAAAGCTACTTCTCCCCTCTAGTCCTGATGCAGTGGTAGAGAGAGGGATGGAATGAGAGGGAGGACAGTAAGCAGATGGGTGAATGGAGGTGACACAGGAATGAATACAGGGGAGTAGGAAGGCAAAAGAGCATGTAAGCAGTGCTGGGGGCTGACAAAAAGAGAGGCAGAGCTAAATGTGGATACCACATCCCAGAGCACTGGCTAAAATTAGCCTCTTTTCCCCTCTTCTGCACTGCTGATGAAAAACGTTGAGAAAGCTAAACACCGAACGAAGAGGGGTGATCAGGGTGGAGAATGGAGAGGTGAGAAAGGGAGGGAAAAGGTGAATTTAGGAAAAAGGGGTGATGGGGACAGGCTGAAAATAGGTGTGTGGAGGCATGCACACAGAGGATGAGGAGGTAGATAAGATTGACACAGTGGAAGTGAAGAGAATGGATTACCAGGATGTCAGAGGAGTCTAGTACAGAAAAACCTCAATGCTAGTTTTCTGTCCAGTGACTTGCAAGCTGTGACCCCCCATCTTACCCGCAAACACAAATTCAGTTGGACTTTGATTGCTCAAAATGGACTTCAACTCCAAAAACAGGCCCTCTCTTAGTACAGCCCCAACACTGTACATCAATACACAAGTTGTACAGAACAGTATACATTTAGTTCTGGTTCGCTTACCGTTCACACTGGCATTTTTATCACTGAATCTAAACTAAAGGAATTGATTGTTTTAATCAACTCAAACCTGCCAAGTGTGAAGGTTACTTGGTCACCTCTCAAAACTCCTTCCTCATTGGGATTTGAGTAGAAATGGATTATAAATACCACCTAATGTTCTTTAGGAATCAGAAAATGAAAGAGCTGTCCACAAGAACATGAACAAATCAAACCTAAGGCAAACAACCTAGACTTACTATATCATGTCCACAGAGATTTGGTTTTTAATTTTTTTTATATCCAAAACACTTAACAAATAATGTAAGGGTCCCAGGCATGCACAACATAAGCAGGAGACCCAGCAATATGACACAAAGTATAAACAATCAACAGGTTTCGAGTGACACACTTTGTTCTGCTACTTGTCATGCTGTGGTCATACTACTGGCTACCATTCATTAGTAGAAAAGTGACTATTGTCCTCCATAAACTACAGTATAGCTGCCAATGCTGGTTGAGGACTGTCCTTAAAATGAATTGATCTCATAAATCCTAATATTAGGCTTTAGCATCACAACCTGTCAAAATATTGCAGTTTATATACCAATGCTGCTTAACAGTAAAACTCACTACAACATTAACCGGAGGCTACACAAACAAAAAAGGGAAAGCAGTTGAGACTTCAGCACAAGTTTATGATAAAATTCAGATGAAAACATTATCATCTCATATAAAGTAGCAGGAGTCAGCCAATCCAATTAAAGCTCCTAAAAAATAAAAATAAAAGAAATAAAAAGACATTAAAGAAATTCTGGATTACATAAGAAGGTAGAAAGAATGCAATTGTCACCAGTTTGTAAAACCTTTTTTCCCCAACAATCTTGACAAAAATATCAATCAGGTACAATTTGGCAGTCTTTTCTTGACAGAAATACACTTAATAAAAATAACAAATGAACCAAAACAATATGATCTACTTGAACCATCACCTTGCTAGGGAGAATGGGAGGAACTAGAAACGTCAGGTAGAAAAGTCAGAGCCCATTCTCTAAAAAGTGGATTCATTACTTTCATGGGTGGGGTGAGACAACTTTTACACAGGTAGCTGAAGATGAAACGGGGATAGTACAGTGGACCAGGGGGGCATGGTGATGAAAGAGACAGCATGCCTCCTGCAAGGCTCCTGATGTGCTGCAGTTCAGTGTGTGTATGTGAGTGTGACACGCACGTACAAGGAACTCAGTAAATCCGGCCTCGGCTCCGGTTTCCCCTGCCTCCGAAGCCTCGTCCTCGGCCTCCCCTGAAGCCTCCACGGTTTTCTGGAAGCAGACGTGCGGGGAAACACAGATGAGGTCAGCATATCATCATCATGATCATATGAGCATTAGAAGAATATTTCTTTTGAAAACCTACAAATCCTACACTTAAATGTTTGCTCCAACACATGAGGCACCACCTACATCCAATAAAACGCCAATTCTAAGCACAGTCATGATTTCTGCATTTTAGCTTCCATCATTCAGATGAAAGATGACTAAAACGTATACAGGGAGTGCGCTGTTGATGCCAACTTTCGGGGGATTCCCTCACCGGGGCGTGAAGTTGCCGATGGTGGCGCTGTACTTGCCACTGGGGGGGTTGTAGATCTGCCGTGCGTCCCTCCTTGGCAAAGGGGAGATCTGCTTGTTCGTGGCGCTGCCTGCGCCCATCTCCTCACCCGACGGGCGCTTCTGACTACAGGGATCAGAAATACAAATCATGACAATGAGTGATTGGCACTGAACCTTTTGTTGTTGTTAAGTAGGGAGGATCCTCACAGTACATGTATGCTTTCTTTTGACATGGTTACAAGAGAAATAAAGAACAAGAAGGCAATAAAGGCAACTACTTGATATGAGTGTAAAGGGCTTACCCTACAGCTTCCGCCTTCTGAACCGGCTTCCAGGACAGGGTGACTGTGCTCTTGTATGACGGAGGATTATGGAAGAGATCCTGTAAACCAAACACACAGTTAGATTGACATAACATTGCCTTTTGACACACACACGCGTCTCGCAGGGCCCTTTACCTTGATGAGGACGTTGATGTTGTTCGTGATCTTCAGAGCCACTACCTTCATCTTGTTCTGAAGGACATCGTGAGGTTAGTGACATTGAAAAAACCTCAGTGCATTCCCCCAGTAGCCATCCAATTAAACATTTGGAATTTTCTGAGACACACACACACACACCTCGTCAGTCTTCAGTGCATCTCCTGTCTTGCCTTGCAGGGCTACCCGAAGTTGACGAATGTACACCTGCAGTCCTCTGGCAAAGTACTGTAACCTGTGGGATGGTGAGGTGCACAGAAAACTGGGTCAGAATAATTGAGAAAAATTCAACCCGCTTCAATATAAAGTCAAGCAGAAGAAAATCTCAAATAAAAGTAAAAAGCCCCTGCCACGGCCCTCTGCTTTACCTGATCTTGAAATCTTTGAGGCGCTCAGCATTGATCTTGTCGATAAGGAAGTCAGGCAGCTTCTTGCCAAGCTGGTGGAAGCTGTAAAGAAGACACTCTACATAGCTGAACTGCAGCTTGGGCTCCTCACCGCTGGTATTTTCCCCGTTTTCCCCCTCCTCCACTGGAGGCAGGGGCATGAACTCCTACAGAGGGTAGGGGTGTAGGAGAAGAGACAGGAAGAGGGGGGACAATAATGAAAGAGCAGGTCAGCCATTAAGCCATTTATTATAAATATACCAGGAATACCAGTCTGGTCATCAATGCTCCAATATAACATAAATGGCTATCTAAACAAAGCAGCAGAAATCGGCCAGTCTACATTGCGTGAAAACACATTCATTATGTTATGCCAACAAAGCAATGTGTGTGCAAACTGCATCCTGTGAGGACAGCTGCTGTGGTTCTCTCCAGTATGGTTCTTACCAGAAGCTTCTCAAACAGCATGGTAAGGTTCGTCTCTAGCTTGTCCATGTCCCCGCAGAACGGACTCATCTCAGCCAGCAGCTTCAACACCTACACACACACACAATAACACTCTCAGCTGAGCAAATCTGTGTATGCTGGTAATGAAAGGCTAATTTGCACCCGTTTTAATAGAGGCACATCGACAGAATAGCCAACACAATCTTAATGCATTCTGCAACAGTAAGTATTCCTGCAAGTCATGTAACAAAACAAGACATCTGAATGGACCTTAAGGCTCATGTGACTGGTGCTGGTAAACAGGGCCACATGTAGCAATCTTCAAATCGCATTAGTATGCACAAAAGTTACTGATACATATGTATAACTTTTTTATCACATCACAAAAGTAAGTGTTTTGAAGAAATCCCTCAATAATTTTTTGGATACGAATACTCAATTTGTGAAAACAATCAGAACTGAGCAAATCAAAATATGGCTTGTTTTCTCGTTTTGGGGGCATGATGAGGGTTCCGTTTGATTAACATCTTTGGTTTTGTTTGCTATTGTCAATTAGTTTCGGTCAAGCCACCATCCATTAACAAAGATGTGTGGTGTGGGTTTACGGCTAGGTTGGTCCATATGGTTGGGGGTGGAGTTGACCAACTATTGTTCCCACCCATTACCTGCCAGTGGGAAGTGGGGAAAAGCTAAAAACATTTTGAGGGGATTTTCTCTGCCCGTTATTTAGGGGGTACCAAAATTCAAATATATTCTTCAAATATCAATGCCTGATTTAAATGAACAAATTATGTTTGTAAGCTTACAATCTGAACTTCCCTGACATGTAAAAAATGATTAAATGATCATGACTTACACAGTACACATATGGAAAATACCAGCACCTGTCACATATGGCTCAAGGTTTACGGTATAGAGCGGCAACAGAAAGACCAGGTATGCTATACTGTAAATTCATCAAGTCGGGGTGTGTGTGTGTGTGGCTAACCTCCAGCTGAATGTCCAGCTCTGCAACTGGACTGGTCAGTGAGCTCAGGTTTGGCAGAACGTGGTCACAGAAATACGTCAAGAAACGTGTGGAATGCACATTTTTCTGGAAGAGAGAAATAGAAATGGGCAAATAGGCAACGTGGAAGTGTGTTTGTGAGAGAATAGGAACTTGTGTACACGGTCCATTGAGTTGTCTGAGCAATCCACTTCACTTACAGAGAAGAGGGGCAGGGCCTGGCGAGTGCACTGCATCAGGCGGTCCACCGTGTCCGGGTCGGCAGGGTTCAGTGCCTGCTCCAGAAAGGCCTGCTCCACCACCAGCTCCACCAACTGCTGTCGTCCGCTTACTGTTTGCAGGGCCCTCAGCCCGGACACCACACGCATCAGCAGAACAAACTCCTCCCCAGTCACGTCCTCCAGTACCTAGGAGGGAAAGAACCACAAATGAACAAAACAATTTTCCAAATGATAATTTCAAGACAAAAAGCCAAATCTTAAGGCCTTCTCAGGGCAAGACCTCCACAGCCTCACTAACGGAAGTGAAAATATATCCAAACACATGAAACAACATCCAGTGAAGAGACCTAACAGACCTTTTTGGTCTCTGTAAAAATGTAGTCCTCCACTTCCTTGGTCATGACATCCTCAGGCAGGCCCTTCAGCTTGGTGGAGAGGAACTTGATGGCCCTCTCTCTCACTATGTCCTCTCCCTGCAGGATCTGAGAGAACAGCCCTCCCAAAGTACCTAGGTGAAAGAGGGACAACGGAAGATTAGACACCAATTACTTTGTGATTAATTGATCACAGCAACTACACAAACCTGTTGGACATATAACAAAGTAAATACAGCATTGCCTAGTACGTTGAATAAAATAGAGACACTTACCCTTGGCGTCCATTTTAAAGATGGAGAGCAGTGCAGTGTTAACTTGGTTGAAACTCTGCAGAGTCGTCTAAAAGCACAAATATCAGTGTTTCAAAACAAACAGGAAACAACAAAACTTCAAAGAATGTCCATTACGCCAAGATCTCTAAAACCTGAGCGCTAGTGAGTAGGCAAGTCAAGGAGTCTTTACCCGTCTGTAGAAGCTGGGTGAGGATGTCCGCGACCCTGACAATGTTCTCCCCCGCAGCGAAACGTGGGAGCTCTTTGATGGCCTGCCTCCGAATCTAGACAAGAGAAGGTGCAGAGAGGATGCCAAGTGAGTGTGGAACATATACCATCTCCACCACATATAGTGAAAGCTTGGCCAGAGAGAATGTATGTCAACTGCTTTGTAATAAGTAGTGGAGAAGAACGTGTGAACATCATTCTTACAGATACGTCCTCATCCTCACACAGGTCCAGTTGGGCATTGATGGCTGAATCTGCCAGTTCTGGGAAGCTGCTGAAGAATTTGGGAATGAACTGTGCAGCCAGACGCTTCTCCTTTGGGCCCCCCTTTACCCCGTCAAGAATTGCCTGGTAGGCGTCTTTGTGCTGAAGGAGAAATAAGCATGTTGCACGTGTTTAATTTGCGAATATTAATAGATTAAGGTCAACAGAAACACACTAAAAAATACGACAATAGTAGAACATGCTGTTGTCCCTTCAGATTCCGTTGGGAAAAACATCCTACAAGCAGCTTCTATTAGTGATACGTTTTGTCACCCCTGGCCTGAGGACTTGTTAGCTAGCAATGTAGCTAGCTGATTAGCTAACCAGCCGGCTGGCTTGCTATCTGTCTATTGGGGGTTGATACTGTAAATATAGCTATCTAGCTAACATAGCTTGCTAGCTTGTTACAGAGCAAACACAATAATATCCGCGTGTCGTTCTGTATATAGGGTAAAATACCCCCTAAGAGAAAACGTCTCGGTCATCCTGACAGAAGACAAGGTTACATGATGATACCAAGCAAGTTAGCAAATGCTAGGCTGGGCCCCAGTTCAGTAAAGCAATTGACGCAGCAAGCAATTGACGTAGCTAGTTGGCTAGTAACCATTTGCTTTTCTACCACAGTAGCGCCCGGCGGTGCACAAGAACTAAGCAACAGTCGGACCATGACGGAATTCAGACAACTTAAGACTCCAAACGAGTGAACCCTATGCTCAAGCGGGTTATAGCTTGGTGGCTAACTAGCTAGCTAGGATATGTATCGAGAGTAAGTGCGACTTCAGAAAAATCGTGTTCGTGACTAATTGCAGTAAAGCTAACCATTGAACAATCCGGTCATTAGGTTATTGTTAAAAGTTAATAATGCGCGTACCTGTTTCAAGTTATCCTTCGCATCAGCAAGGATCCCATAGTTACGATACAGCTCCTCGATAGTGACCGCCATCAGCGTGCGTCCAAGTGTCTTTTGGTGAGAACGCCGACTAAATATTACGCAAATAAGACTTTTGATGTTCTCTTTTGGGTTAAAACGTAAAACATATGATTCTAGTCTTATCAAAGCAGAATATTTGAAAAGGGTTGTGGAGCGGAAATTTATAGAGATTGTCTAAGTCCTAACTGCCTGGTCCGTTCCGCAATGTTAACCAACAGCCACATTCGCTCTGATACGAAATAAGCTTCGGGAACGGAAGCCTGGAAGTAATACTTTTGAGCGATAGCTCCTCGACAAAACACCGTGAGGAAAAACAATGTAACCGTGGAATACAATGAGCAGCTTTTTGGTTATTTAGCACCTTGGTAGATACATTTCATTTTTATGTTAAAACAGTACCAGAGCACGCAGGTTTTTCACCTTAATTTAAAGTCATTAAGGCAAATCCTACAAGTAGATAGCTAACCACATAGAGCTAATTAAAACAAGTGTATTGAATAGCATTTTATTTTTGTGTTTATTCTTTCAGACCATATTTGACCAATGATAAGAGCACTCATTGGTGATGTTTCCTCTTCTGGTTTTCCACATCTTGGGCACTGGGACACATTTTTCAGAGTTGTATACCCATCTCCAAAAGTTCCAGTTTTTACATACAAATGTAGCAAATCAACTGACAGCAACCACGAGTGTGTGAACGTGATTCTTTCTTCAGAGCAAATTACATTTGCCTGTAGTCCTTCATCGTCTCAAAATTCCATGCATCAAGATATTACAGGAATCGGATTCCTGCTCCAAATTGGACCCCATCGCATATCCTAAAAATGAGATTCATAGGCAAAACATTTTTTAAACTTGTATAGTAATTTATGAAATGTTCATTGACTAGTGTATAACATATATGCACTATTTATACATCGATTCGAATAAGTGTCTTTTTAATTAATAAAGTACCCTTTTTCTAAAATTCTAATTCCAAATTGAGTCTGACTTCAAAATAGTATTTTCTCACCATTTACACACAACAATAGTTCCAACTTTTACTAGAAGAAACCAGCCTGTGTATCCACATAGGCTTACCTGTCTCCACTCTGAACACCCATGGGAATGCAGTAGTTGAGCTCCAGTCTAGCAATGTTCCCCAGGCGTAGCACAATTCCAGCTCCGTAGGACCAGCGAATGCACTCTGCCAGTCTCGTCAGGTGTGCTTTTGGACCTTCGCCTTAGGGAGACACTTTGAACCATCATCTCTGCTTCACGGTCATATTCAGAACACTGCCACTCTGACATATTCTAGGGACACTATTGATTCCATGGTCAGTTTTTCATGACATGTATATCCGTGTTTAATTGCATAACAGTGCTTACCGTAGTTAAGGTTACACAGGTTTCCAGCATTGAGGAAGAAGTGGGTCCTGAAAAGGTCTCCAAAGCCACCTTTGCCTGGACGGAAGGGTAGTGGAGTATACAGGTGGATCCCACCAGCCCAGTAAGCCTCACCTCCCAGGTAGTCACCTGTCATACCCATAATAACAAAAACAAAATCATAAACCATAATCCTCACTGTATTTGACAGTGAAGATCATCAAGTTCTTACCTTCACTCTGTGGGCCAATGCTGTACATACTGAATCCCCTCACACTTGTAGGCCCACCCAGATAATACCTATGATAAAAAACAGATGGAAAGTGTGACATTGTAGGATTGAATCATTGTTATTATTCTGTGCAGCTAAGGAATCCCACTAAACTGGGCCTTATGCAGTCTTTTTCAGACTAGTGTTCTCAGGGCTGCAGTGATGGCAGAGGATACAGACTGAGTGAAAGTCTTCTGTACCTGTCTGCTATGCATGTTGGCGTGTCTCCAATGGGCAGCAACATTCCTCCCCACAGAGAGGCAGACAAGACCTGAAGGGATTCACAGAAGTATTTTGCTTAATTCACAGCAAAGATTTAAAATAAATATATGCAACCACAACATTGTTCAGGAGTTGATGTGGGTTTCTGGACACAAACACCCCGAATTTCCATTCTACCAGCAGCAACTGCTGCACTGAGACCCAAAGAGGAGGTTCACTGAACGGGATCCCTGTGCTCTCACAAGCCACTATGTGGTACCCGATACTCCCTTCTTAATGCACCCTTTAGATATAGATAAAAACTAGCCCCAAATAACAATTATAACATTAATAAAGTAGAATTTCCATTTAAGTATATGTTCAATAATAAGATTAAATCCTGTGGAGGAAACCACCCACAAATATTTGTGTCGAACTTCGAATCTTACCGAATCCCAGAAGAGACGTCTGTTTATCTGGATCTCAAAGTCTTCCTTTAGGAAGCTGGCGTCTCCCCCGGTATAGCCTGCCAACTCCTGGAATACCACAGACACAAAGTCATATGTTTACTTCAGTATGTTCAATGTAGGAATAAAGAGGAATGGATTCATTGGGATTGGATGGTGCAAGTATTGGTTCACTTGGCCTTGATGTACCTGGTGGAACTTGAGCAAGGCGCCTGTCTTGGGAAGGATGGTTGAGTTTCTGGTGTCAATGACCATGGTGTGCTGCAGAGCAAGAAAATTGCATAGAAAAAAAAATCCAAGCAGTATCCAAGTAATTATTGTAGAATATACATATATTAAAATATCTAAAATAATTCATTTCTGTATTACATTGGGGATTTGTGGTGTGCATAAAGCAAAACTGAGGCTCCGTACCGAGAGGGATGACTTGAGGGAGTGGCCACTCTCCTCCCGGACAGCAAACGAGGCAGTACGAGCCAGACAACCCAGCTCTCTCCATACACCTTCCCACTTCAGGGTGTGGTTAGTCCTCCAGATAGGAAACTGTTATTACAGTAACAGAACCATAGAGTAATTTACTGATCCACACCGAACTGGACCACCACATTTGCATGAACAATATATACATACGCTGAACTCTGTGGAGATGCCCCGATCAGTCTCTCTCAGTGAACTCCATGGGAACTGACCAGTGACCTTGTATACATTGACAGCAAAACTGTAAAGAACAGGATCACATCACATTATTAGAGTACCCAATATTACACACATACATCCTCATTTTAACTTTAGTAGCAATGTTTCATACTTGCGCTCAAAGTGTCCAAGTTGCGGCTTGAAGAATGACAGGCCATAGGAGGTCTCTTTGGTGCCATAAGAGAACTGGAAAGTGAGTTTCTCTGCTCGACCGAACACATTGGGTAGCTTAAGGCCCAGAACCTGCAGTAGGAGATAATCGTCAAAACATACTAAACAAATGGACTTGAACTTAGTGGAAAGCTAAGCAGGACAGTGCTGTTGGCTGTCTATGGGCTTTGGATACTTGGGTAATCCACCTCTACACGAGAGCAGGAGGCAGATCACCTCCATGACAGTCATTGGGAATTCTCACCATGCTACCTTCGTTATTCCCAACCATGGTGTTATAGTTTCCAGTCATTCGTCTCAATTCAGTCACCTCAAACGTGACATCTAGTCCATTTGGAAGTGCATCTACCCCTGCAAGAAAACAATATACTGTATCTTACTATAAAACACTTATGTATATTATAATTGACATTTACTGTTGGGCACATACAAAAGTAAGTGATTATGTAATCTGGGTATTACCCGAGTTATAAAGTACCTTGTGAGGTGTCAATAACAACTTCCACTTTCCTGAAAATACCGAGACGTAGAAGATTTTGTCTTGCTTCATGGGACCTCTTCATGACCTAAAACATATTTGGTTTCAGTCAATGCCTCGGACTCCAACCACTAAACCAATTAACACAACTAACAACAACTATACTTGTATTATTTGTAGATTATGTTTGACAGACAAACACTCACATCAATCAGGTTTTTGGCTCGGAAGACATCAGCTATTTCATATGATAAGAGGTCCTCTTTGGTTCTTCCAAGTCCATCTATGTGAACCCGCTGAACAATTACCTAAAAAGCATAGGGGGAAAACAGCATAGATAAACTGCAATAAGGAGGGACATACAACTTCAGATTCATCAGCTAGATACAACACAATCTTTGGCTAAAGCCACAACTAATACTAGAGAACGTATAGTACAGTTATGTCTTACATTTTTGTTTTCAAGAACTTCCTGCTTTGACTCTTGCTCAATGTCGGGAGTCTCAATGTCATCAGCATGAACACCCAGCTCCGGACCGTGCATGGGTAGTGGATCAAGGCTCTGCAATAGGATGAACACAACATAAATGATGCCGTCTACTGTGTTCAGTGATGTGGTGAGACAAGTGGCAGCAAGTGTAGCAAGCGAGTTAGTGTTCCAGAGATGCCATAATTTAAGATTCTCATTAATAACAGGCATGGCACGCATATACCACTTGTTTCCAACGACATGACTAGAAATAAAAAACACTATTGCCCGCGATGGATTGCTAGCTTAATGCGTTTTCAAATTAGTTGTATTCTAACCGACTGTCTCATTTGTTTGGGTACTTGTAGTGCTGACAACTGTGCAAACTATTATTTTAAGAGTCAGCTTGACCAATGGCCAAGTCCGTAAGCTTTTTTGACATCAGTAGCCGCCCTACGTGACTGTACCTAGCTAGCTAGCTACTGACTACAGTACATAAAGGTCATGCTTTCACCAATAGATTTTTAGTTGCTGTCCTTACCCTTGCGTGAACGGTGCCCATGTTTGGACCTTGTGCACAATGTTCCTCGAATTTCACAGAGGTGTTTATGAGATAAAGGAATATCTATTCCCAAAATATTGCTGTAGAATTGTTAATTGTGGACGCCATGACACACACTCAAACCACGCCTCCAGAGTTTTCCTGGGACGTCCAAGTAGTGCCAGTCATATCATAATATGTCTATGGTGCCAGTGCTAGGCTTCTGAAATCTTCTAGTAAAAGGTCACACACAGGCTAGATTCCTCAGATCGTTCTCTTCGCATAGACGGGTTCATGATCTTAACAATAATGTTCATGTTTAGTGAATAAATTATAATCCCACTGAAATAATATCATTTAATAATATAATGAAATATGGGGGTAAAAAGACCGATGCTTTCTCCCTGTTAACTTGAAATTGTAGCCTATTAATGAAGCAAACTACGCTACTCAAATGGAGCATGTAATTGCAAATGAATCAAATACAATTCTGTATTAACAAATAAAGATTTAATTCAGAACTTTTATTTTATACAAACTTTGATTGTGAAAATGCATCTTCTCATGTTAAGATACATGTATATGGTGATGTAGTTTGACCTTTATTTGGATGATGTTCACAGACAAACAGACTGATGCATAGCTTAACAACATACTTTCTGTATACTACAACTATCATCATATTAACCAAGAAGGTTAATGACCAATATAACAACATAACTGTCCTTAAGCTCTAAATATGAAACATACGTCTCCTGTGTTATAGCCTACACAAGAGAGTAAAAACATGAAGGCTAAATATTATGATAAAAATGTTGCACAGCTTCGCTGCAGTCCTTCCTTCCTGTGATTGGCAAAACAAAACAAAATTAGAAAATGAGTGAGTGAAACGATGGATGCATATGTTTGAGCATATTATGTAGGCCTACTTACGCGTCCCTCTTAAATGTATCGTGAGAGATCTTGTTTTTGACCATTCCTTCAGGACACTCATTTACGTTTTTTATTCCCAGAGTTGTCAATGCTAAAGAATTAAATTATTACAGTGATTAAAGTGTCCATACTTTGGATTTAGGTTTATGCAGGAGTTTTATGACAAATGCAACTGGTGATGGCAACTAAACTTAAACATTTTCTATAGGCTTCCTAACAATTATGTTATGAGTTGAAGAAATGCTTTGGAGCTCACCCTCCTTGTATTGAACAAAAGTGATGTATCCTTGCTTAGTAGGGTCCATAATTCCAAACACTGCATCCAAGTTGGAGTCATTAAACAAACTTGGGCATTCAAGAGACCTCATTTTGGACACTCGCAGCAGTTCAAGTTGAGCGATCAGAAATTCTTGTGGTCTCTCTGAAAAAGCAGTCCATATTAGAGGCATAATAAAGCTAATAGACGTGTGACGTTAGCAAGCACAAGACTATAGCTAGTATCATTTTGTGCAAGGCCGGTACTGTAGGAAAGATTTTCCTATGATTTGAAAAGATTTTCCTACCGGCACTGGACAAATCAACAGAACAAAGGGTTAAAAAAGCACTGAAAATATTAGCTTCCAATGTAAGGGGAACTTCAAACCTGGTCGGTAAAAGAAGAGCATGCTTGTTAAATTATCCATGAGTTCAATAATTTTATGTTTTTTAAGATAATTAGCAGCTTCTTGTTCCCGTGTTGTCGCCATATTTGTTTACACTGGTGCTCATTGGTTGTCCATTGGTTGCTAGGAGACACTGCGGCTTAATCTGGGTTGTTGAATACAAGAAGTAGTTCTCGTGTTGATCAGTATCATAGTCATAGATATATGTATTTATATATATATCTATGATCAGTATGGTCTGGGAATAGATATATATAAAGGCCTTTATATATATATATGGGTCTGGGTGTATAATCGATTATGATTGGCTAATGGACACCTATTTGGTCGTTCCAGTGAAACTGTCGGTTCACTGTTCTAAATGAATGCGCTGGCTACAAAGTATTGCCCATAGATGTGTTTATCTATGGTATTGCCCTCGTCAGGCGGCAATAAACTATTGTAGAATGTATCCTACTTCAGTGTTAGGTACACTGCTGTACATTAATCTATTGCAGGCTTCTCGATCTTTCACAAATGCATTGAAACATCCACCAAACATACAAAGCACAGAATATTAATCATTTATTTTTGTACGTTTGTTTCAACAGACTTCTTGATGGAGGCTTGACTGTGAGTGTCACTCCAGCAACATAAATCCAGCACCAAGGTGTTCCAGGTCTTTTAACGATCCCATAACATCCTTTGCAGCTGTATGCCAGGCTGATATGGAAAAAAGCCCTGATAGGGCTCCACCACACATGGACAAACAAGTCTCCACTGAACCCAAAGTTCCTCACTGAGGTTGTTGCCTCAATTCCCAGATTCAGATTTGAGACTTTGCAAAACGGTCTCTTCTCTAGCTTTCAATCCCAGCAGTTCTGTCTTCAACTCCCCAGGCTTGGGTGGGATTTCAGGAATACTCTGGCAAAGACAAAAAAAAATTATGGCATCATCACTGGTATTTTTACAAAACTCACATTCACTGTATCACATCATCAGACCATGATATGAGTGTTGTGTGTTTGTTAGTGTGCGTGTGTGTTGATAAACAACAGAGTGGGAGAAACACTCCAGAGTGCAATGAGGACGAATAAAATAAATATAAACCTGCAAAGATTAATACAATGGAAGACTGAGGTTTTGTCTGTGCCCTTACCAAATCAGGCCTGTAGTACTGGTGGACACATTCTGCTCCTACAAACATGGCCATCAGACTGGCCCCAAACATCTGCAGATATCGAGGCCAGGACACACCAGCAGGCATTTTCACACCTTCTGCAGGGACTCAGGACTAACCTTAGTAAGAAAATATATAGATAATTGCAATATGGTGTACTTAAATAGTTTGTAAATTAATCATCATAACAGAAATCATAAATTACAACAATTAATGTAACAGATTCATCCCTAATGTTACATGAAACCTTTCATAACGTCATCACTGTTCAACTAAAACAGTAGTATGTCACCTATCTCTTTTAAAGCAGTCTAGTCTATACACACTGCAGGCGATGCATCACATTAGCTACCTATGCTAGATAACCAAGTAATAGGCTACCTACACTATGAGCAATAATTCCCAAACTAGCCCAAATCACTAGCTACTTGCCTTTTGGTCCAATTTACAGTCGATCAATCAGTCATCTAAATATAATTGGAGAAGCACTAGCAGGTCACTTATAGAATATACTCTTTGACTTAGCTAACACAACCTTCGCTCTTCTTCAGAACTTGGATTGACAGATATAGAAGCGCTTTGCTGCCACCTATTGTGCACCTTGAAACCTTGAGTGGGTTGGAGTTCTTGTAAAAAATACAAATAAAAAATGCAATCTACAGTAATTATTCGTATTATGAGAAAAATATCGTATTCATTAATCTGAAAAAAACGGTACAATCTCTACAACCAGGCCAAACATTATGATTATGCAAGTCGAACATGTTCACATTCCACCCCAGCAGGGGGAAATCATCCAAACATGTCGCTTCCTGAAGACAGTCGAGCCGAACGGCTGAACCTTTTAAATGGTCTTTGTTTTGGGTGCGTTGAACGCCCTCAATCGGCCTATTTGAAGAAAGAAGAATTCTGGAGATGTATGACAGGTATGTCTGAAACCAAATTGTATTTTACTAACACATAAAAATATACACCACTCAACTGCAAGCAAGCTAGAGCAGTAGACTGTAAAATAATGATGCTTGTCTGTATAAACCCTTCCCTCACCAGAGGTCTTTGTGGTCCTGCCTGCGATAACAATCAGTATTGCAAATCTAATACGCTTAATAGATTCAGCTGCCAGTATTCCTGGCCCCTATTGATGCCTTTGAGAGTAAAGGCAATCATTGTAACAGCAGAATGAATATTAATTTATTTAAGTAAATCCACGATAAAGATGGAAGAAAAGCAGTATACGTCACTGACGGTTCCTACGGATTATCTCCAACAGTGGTGAGTTCTCCCCGAATGCATTTGTGTTGGAGGTTTGGCATCAAAATAAACTATTGACGAATGTCAGTGGACGTTTACATCTTCATGCATGAATTTGAATGGAATTTTGCCACCAAGAAACGAACAAACTATATTGTAATATCAGGCAGGCAAAGCATGCTTCCCCTGCAACACTATGTTTAGTGAGCCTGTGTAATTGTCCTGTTTTTTCATTTACATTCATATGTGTATAGGTTAATTGTATCATGTTTACATATTTTGTGTGTACCCAATTGATGATTGATTTAAAAAGATGGGATCCTCTAATAAAGTTGTTCAGACACAAGATTCATCACCACAATTACCTTCAATTAGTTTAATAAGTTTTATAACATGTTAAATATTTGCAACATGGGTACCCTGAAGCTCATATAATCGTTTGGCCCCTTTTAGAAGGTGAAGAAAGTCCACTATCAACAACCATCAAGGCATTGGGATTTCATATCACATCATACTGTTTCAGTTCTTTTTTGTCATCTCCTGCTGTACGTACACGCCATTATAACAACCAAAGGAAATGCGGTGTCAGTCTATTCTTTGTGTCTAATCCTGCATTTCTATTGGATACCCAGGTACCAGTCCACCCAGCAGCATCCCCAGGCTCAGCATGTGATGCAGTACCACAACACAGGGCATGTGGGTCAGTACATGGATGGTTCTAGAGAAGACCGGGTCATGACTGAGCTGTCAGTCCACCAGGAGCTGCCAGTGCACCAGGAGTTTTCCATTCACCAGGAGTTTCTCGGTCATCAAGACCTGGACTTCCATCATGACTTCACCGGACATCAAGAGCCTATTGTCCAACACCATAATCAGCCTGCAGATCCATCACAAGGTAGTGTCTCTTTTGTCCTCTTTCTTTGTTTGGTCTTTGTTCTCGAAATCTGGTCTGGGCTCTACCCTTTTTTCCACATGTCTCTCATAGCTCCGACTCCAGGAAAGAGAAAGAGAGGGAGACCTCCCAAACAGAAGTTGGAAGAAGGCAAACAGCAGGAGGAGTATGACCAGAATGAGGCCATAAAGAAGGCTAAACGGGCTCTCAACCGCTTCAATGGCATGTCAGTGGCTGAGGTTATGTCCAAAACCCTGCCAGACATTATTGCCCACAATCTTGACATTTTGATAGTGAGTTGTTTACTGAAGATTAATCATGGAGTTGCCCTAATGTCATAGTTGAATATGACTACTTTTTATGTGTTTTGTTTACACAAGGGAATATTCTGGGCTTGTGACAAACACTTAACACAGAAATGTATGTAGACACCTTTATCCAAGGTGACATTCAAGGTGGATTTGAAACATTTATAAACTAATATAAACTGTAATAACAACTTTGTTCAATCTCAGATTGGTATCAACCCAGGACTGTTGTCAGCATTTAAAGGACGCCATTACCCAAACCCAGGCAACCATTTCTGTGAGTTGGACACAATCTCCACTGTGGCATGTTAGGTTGATCTGCTGTCAGTATTTTAAATGAAAGTATTGAGTGCTATGTTTTTTCTTTGTTTTTTTTATGCCCAGGGAAATGTCTGTTCCTTTCTGGTTTGACTGAAGAGCAGCTCAACCACATGCATGATCAGAACCTACCTGACAAGTATCGCATTGGCTTCACCAATATGGTGGAAAGGACAACGCCAGGGAGCAAAGACCTATCAAGGTTCCTAGCCCACCAACACGGTTACTGCAAAAATGTCCAATGTGATGTCTCATCCATCTACACAAAATGTATCTATTTTTTAGTGTGTCGCATATTTTTTTTCCACAGCAAAGAGTTCCGCGAAGGAGGTCGACAATTGGTGGAGAAGCTGAAAAAGTACAAACCCCTCATTGCAGCGTTTAATGGGAAATGTAAGTAAATGGTGTAGAACTGACCGTATTCTTGTGTTTTCACAAACCCAACTATATTTATTTAATTGCTGTAATCTTTTCCTTGAAGGTATTTATGAAATCTTCTGCAAAGAGATATTTGGCGTAAAGGCCAAAAATCTTGTATTTGGTCTACAACCATACAAAATCCCAGAAACAGAAACAGTAAGTTCCAGTCCCAGAACAGCAGCATTCAAATACCAAAGAAAAATGTAGGAGCAAAACAAAAAATTGGTGACCTCTTTTGTATAGGTGTGTTACCTGATGCCCTCATCGAGTCCACGCTGTGCCCAGTTCCCCCGCGCTCAGGACAAGGTGCACTTTTATGTCAAGCTGAAGGAGCTAAGAGACAAGATTAAAGGGGGGTCACCAACACACCGGGAGGTGCAGGAGACTGACTATTCCTTTGACTTGCAACTTGCCAAAGGTAAAAGGATACAATGACTGAGTGGATGGATTTGATTGGTGAACACTTGGTGTCTCTTGATCCTTGATTTTGTTATCTAATATTCAAAGACTATACCAGAAGTCCTGCTTGTGATTTTCTGCTATTTGAAACGGATACGATTTGTCATTTTCTTTCTGTCTGTGCTGTTGTACAGATGATGCTAAGAGGCTGGCAATCAAGGAGGAAAATGTAGATCCAGAGTATGAGAACTGTGGTGGGGCACATGAAGACGCAAAGCAAAGCACCAGCTACTGTAATATTCCCCACACCAAAGACACAGGTGAGCGATACTATTTTACCAAGGAATTTGAAAAGGAACAGATGTAGTCGTATTTGACCTTCCTGAGTTTAGAGTACTTCATGAAGCTTGAAAAAACATACCAATAAAATTTTACTTTTTTCCAGAAATTGCCAGAAAAGACCATGCCCCTGCAACAGGCGACCTGCCATATGACCAGTGGATGACACAGTCGTTCGCCGACCAAATACCGGACATCAGCTGTAACAGTAGCAATGTACCTCAACCTCAGATGGGAGCAGAAACCTTCTGAAGTGCAGAAGAGAACACGTTATCGGGGTCACCATTTTCGAAGGCATCACGATGCATGCATATGTTACACAACCAGAAAAAGGGAGAGAAAATACGGCCCACCATGACTGGACTACCGTTTTCAAATTCTCTCTGTAGAACACAGCCCATTTTTTCTTATTTTTTATAACTATTTATTGCATTTCATAAAGCATGTGTCCAGTGTCTTATTTTTATATTTTGAAAAGAATGGGATTTTGTTGGATCCCTCACTTGTACATGTGGAAGTGTAATTGTGCTCTGGAATTTTCAAGTTTATTATGACAGAGATATTAAATCAGTTGTAAAACTGACAAAAAAATGGTGATTGTTGAATTTATTAATTACTTGTGTTCATTACATTTCACAGAAGAATCATTTAATGGGACAGCAAGTTGACTTACCATAGCATATTATGGCATTAATCATTTTCTCGAACTGGTTGTCTGGGTAAGGCACTCACAACAAATTTACAGTCACAGAATACTTTAGTTATCTATGTTGAACCTTTAGTAGTATTAGTAGAGGTGTTTAGTATTTTTGTCAACATTAGCCAATGGGAAGAAACCTAGTGGAGTTTAAAAGTCTGTGGAGCATACCACTTCTGAAATGGGAGTGTGCGTTGTGGCTTTATGCAATCCTTTCCAAAACATGACCACATATGTTTTTGGACTCAATACGAATAATACTTTTACATAAAATATTTATATATGGGCTAGTGCAGCAATACATAAATACATTTCTTTCATAATAATGTAAAATGTTCCATGTCGTGTCACCTGAACACTTCGAATGGTATCTCCCTACGTTAAAGTTGACGTGCTTTGCTGTCAAGTCTTTGTTGTTGGAAGCATCTTCAGCAAGTATAATGCTCAGAGCGCGAAAGTGATTCGCTTACATCATTTTTGGGACGAAAATATCACTCATTGTCATACATTTTAGAGGTATGTATATATGTAGTCTGATATGGGATAAATACGTATGTATATGAAAGATATTCACTGTAACCTAGGTAGCTAAGATAGCTAGCTCTAGTCATTCATCCATGCTAACTGGCTAGCTAACGTTAGCGGTGTAGCTAGTCTAGCTAGTAGTAGGTAGCTAGCTACTAACGGGTCTCGTCGATCTGGAATGAGTCTGTATTAAAATATGGTATGTTACACAGATATGTAAATGTCGTTAAATTCCATGCAATACGATTCCTTTACATGAGACGTTATAGGTTTATATATACATATGTACACGTACCAAGGCCGGGTGTCGCTTATTGTAGCGCGCTACCTAGACGTGTCTAAAAATCATTTCATGAATCATGGTCGTTGTCTAGCATGCTAGCAAGAGGACTAAGGACTGGCTATGCAAATTAAAATAGTCGTAACGCGTTAGCTTAAAAATCCTTGTTTTAGCCATCTAATAACAGATTGAGACAAATATTAGCTAAATCTATACCAAACATTGGTGTGACCAACCTGTTCTTTCATGTTCCCTTATTATTTGTGATGCACCTTTATCAAATCAATATTTGAATATCTTGTTTGTGCACATGCATTCAGTTTCATACACTGCCAGAGTATTGTTATGCTACAAAACATGCCCAACGTCAATTCTGTGTCGTCAACATAAATATTGATCTATTTAATTAAGTATAACCGTTAAGATGGAGGAAAAGCTGTATGGATCTCTGCCTGTCCCTTCGGAATACCTTCAGCAGTGGTGAGTTACTCCCCCCGTAAGAAATGGCCCAGGACACACATTTTGAACTAAGCTCCCGTGTAGAGCCCCAGTGCTATGAATCTGAAAATGAAAGCATGTGTTTTTGTTTGTTTCACACCACTGTTTGACCTGCATCCTTCTATCGCACTAACTGATGAAGTGCATCAGTGCAGTGTTGAACCATGGCAAATGATACTGTGTGAGAGTATTTTATAATTGGAGACAGTGACATTAGGCAGAGGTTACCTTTAATGTAATCCCATGCAGTTGCCAGTCTTTACAAAAATATAGATATCAAGGTAAGCTAAATATTGTAAGTCTGTAGCAGCTGTAAAAAAATAAAAAAATAAATTGAATGTTAAGGTGGTGCTAAATGAATGCTAATAAATGATGATCATTATTGTCAATGCAATACTGAGACATCTCTTGCAGTGTATTGAGTGGTTTGCTGTTGTTATGAGCTACGAAGCAAGTGGCAACTCTTTGATTCATTGTAACAAAGTGTTTTGTTATAATGGACAATTGTGTTTAATTATTTCAAGTAGTAAATGTGACACATTTGCTGGGATGCTAAATATAAAGCATGTCATGACCTGATCATACTTTGAGTTTGATTTGGAGTGACAATATGAAATGTGTGTGTGAAGACTGCCTTTTAACATATGCCTCAATATTCTATTGTCTTTTTTTCTTCTTCTTTTAAAACCAGGATTCAGTCTACTCAGCAGCTTCAAGCTCTGCAGGCACAGTATTCAAACCACCACCAGCTTCACAGTCCTCACTACTTTGAGGGACAGAGGGAGGAGATGGCCATGGCCCAGATGGGCTCTAATCAGGACCCCATGCTTCAGCAAGAGCCTGCCAACCTAGCCAAACGTACAATTATACATTAATAACACTTTATGCTTTATTTAGACAATGAATGGAAAGGGCTGGGAAACCTTTATAATACTCACAATAATGTGACTTATTGTACTTAAAATGAATTGTGGAACAAAATGCTTGTCCATGCATTTACTTATGAGAACCTAACCACTTGCTCAATGTGGTCAAAGTAATAAGGCTAATTTTAAGTTCTCTCCCACGTTTGCAGAACCAGCCAAAAAGAGAGGGAGGCAGGCACAGCCAAAGGAGCCTAAGCCTCCCAAGCAACCCAAACTTCCTAAGGAACCCAAGCCTCCAAAGGAACCCAAGCCTCCAAAGGAACCTAAGGTAGTGAAGGACCCCAATGCTCCCAAGGCCAAACCAGGCCCCAAGCCCAAGAAAGGAAAGGAGGGGGCAGAGGGTGATGGGAAGCAGGAGAAGATAGATGACACCTTCAAGAAGGTGAAGAGGAAAAGAGACCGCTTCAAGGGGATGAGCGAGGAAGAAGTTATGACAAAAACACTACCAGACATCCTGGACTACAACCTTGACTATGTGATTGTAAGTTGGAATATACTATTGGTGTCATTACGCTCTGTTACAACACTGTTTTGTTGACCAAACGCCAAAAACCAAAGTGTCAATACTGAAATAAGCTTCATCTTGTCCTGCAGATTGGAATAAACCCAGGTCTAATGGCAGCCTATATTGGACGATGGTTCCCTGGCCCAGGAAACCATTTCTGTAAGTTTCATGTCAATTTATGTATTGCTACTACATTTGTTCACAAATGTAGTAGCGTGTACTGAACTGTGCCCGTGCCAGACAGACAGATAGCAGTTGGGTACTTATTTGTGTGTGGCAAAAAAAATATTTAATCCTGACCCTGTGTTTGCAGGGAAGTGTCTGTTCTTGTCTGGGTTCACAGATGAACTGCTCAACCACATGGCCGACACCTCACTACCTGAGAAGTACAAGATTGGCTTCACCAACATGGTGGCCAGGGCCACTCCTGGAAGCAAAGACCTCTCAACGTAATCAAGAGACGCTTTAGATGACATTCCATTTTGCTGCAAGTAAAAGAATAATAGCTATTGATGAAACCATATTTTGACAACCACTGTTCATTTGTCCCAAATAGCAAAGAATTGCGTGAGGGAGGAAAAATTCTTGTCGAGAAACTGAAGAAATTCAAGCCTCTCATAGCTGTTTTCAACGGAAAATGTAAGTAACTGTTTACATGACGTGGTAAGCTACTGCATGGCACAGTCATCACTGTCATGAATGCTAAATTGTTGTTTCTTGTTTTTAGGCATTTATGAAATGTTCTGCAGAGAGATGTTTGGTAAAAAACCAAAGACACTTACATTTGGTCTGCAACCACACAAAATACCTGACTGTGAAGTGGTGAGAGCGCTGCACTTTTGTTCATTCAGTGTGCTCAATGAACTGTAATTGGGGCTACCTAGGCATACCTATTCAAACGTGTGGGTTTTCCTTAAACCAAAACATTCCAATGCCCCCCGCAGGCGTTGTATCTGATGCCCTCGTCCAGTGCCCGCTGTGCCCAGTTTCCCCGTGCCCAGGACAAAGTCCACTTCTACATCAAGCTGAGAGAGCTCAGGGACCAGCTAAAGGGTGTGGCTAGGAGTGATGAAATCGAGGAGTTGAAGTACACCTTTGATCTGGGTCTGGCCAAGGGTAAGTTATAAAGTGAAACACTTACGCAAACTCACAATACACCCTGATTGCCGATGGATGTCGCTAGTACCAAAGAGCTTGAAACTAAAGAGTTTTTGGGTACATTTCAGTAAAAAATACATTGCTTCTTCCACGTTACAGAGGATGCCAAGAGGATGTCAATCAAGGAGGAGCAGTACGACCCGGGTTACGAAGGAGCCTTCGGGGGAACTTATGTGGAGGGTGGGCCTGAGGGGGCCCCGGGACAGATTCAGGACCAAGCCCCGGCAGAGAGCCAGAGCAACGGCCACTGTACTTTCTCAGAGGCTCAAAACACAGGTTAGTGTGGACGAACCCTGGACCCTCTTCTGGGGAAACTAAAGAGGCAGTTTACTCATCATGGAAGCAGTCCCATAGAGTTTGAATTTGGAGAGATTTGAATGTAAAGATGTATTTTTGGCTGGCATTTCTGCCTTGATTATTTTATGATATACATGGTGTGTTTGGAGAGGACAGGTAATGTGGGGAAAGAGAGGGGAGTAAAGGGCTTGGGCCAGATCTAAACCCAGGCCACCTCGAGGCCTCAGCCTACACGGTGCGGTAGTCCGGTGAGCCACCGGAGCGCCGGAAGTTTCATGTCAAACAAACATCACTGTGCCTCTTTTTCAGATAAGGCAGAGAAGGCGACCACAGCCCAAACAAACCCCACTTCAGAGGGGCAGATCCCGGAAGGACAGTGGATGACTCAGTCCTTTGCAGATCAGATCCCAGACATTGAGGGCTCTAAGGGGCCACAGACTTGACCTGTGAACGTTTAAGCAATAGCGAAAGGGCACTACAGGCCCTATCAGGACACCTGGAACTCAACGCCCTCTTCTTCCTTCACAAGAAGCTGCACCTCAGTTTGAAGAAGACCATTTTCAAATTGCAGTCTTTTTTGTTTTTTAATTAGTCAGTTAGTTTAATATACACTGTTAGAAGACATGGGGCCTGTTTTTAGAGAATGTTACATTTAAAAAAACAATTTTATATATTCCTTCAAAGTGTGTTTGTAAGATTGCCCTCAAGGCAGCCTCTTAAATGTGAAATCAGGGACTTGACAATTATGACACCAAAATAGGTGACAATTGGTCACCTATTTAAAACATTTTCATTTTTCTTGTACTGTACTTCACTGCATAATGATTTAATATGTGTTAACGCACATATTGGATTTACTACTGTTCTGATGGTTGTTATAATGCCCTTATTTTTAACATATACAAGTTCTAAGTCCTAAATGCACATGTTTGAACATATTACAGTAAGACTGTATGAAATGCATTATGGTTTAGCTTGTCTATTTTTATCAATTCTGTGCCTTCGACAGCAGGTACCGAGTGACGATCAGAAAGAACTACACACCACTTGATATAAAAGATTCAAGGATGTCCTCACAGGACACTTTCTTTTTGCAATACTCAAACGGGTGCTTTTTTATTTGTCTTTACAATAGGCATCTCATGTTTAGAACTTTGTTAATGAATATTTAGTTGCCCATTGTTTTTTGGGTTGTTACTTTTGCAGTCTGAAAGTAGTTATGGCTCACTCAATGAGATGTACTGTAAAGACATTGTCTTGAGATCTGATGTTTCTGCAGGAATCAAGGTCCACCAATAACTGTTGCTCAACTCTTTTGCATTAAAAAAAGAAAAACCTATATGTCATAAATAAGGAGCAGTTCTCTTATCATTGCACACCCACTTACATGTTCACTCAGATACTACTTGTAAACCAGACTTATGAATGCAACTTAAATAGTAAAATAATTTGTCAGAATCATGTCTTGTATGTCAAATCATGACTTGTCTCATTTGGAATGTTTAGGTAACAATAACATCCAAGACAATGAGTGCAAGTTTAGAGGCAGCTACATCTTTTGTATGCTTATGTTGAAACTTTTTTTGTGGAAGTTGGGAGTGTTAATAAAATGTCATTATGTACAGTAGGCCTATATTCTTTTCACTCAGTCAAAAATATGACTAGGGAAATGTGATTTAAGTGTAATTTACATAATGCTTACTAAACTGAACTAGTGCAAGTATGTCTATCAAGAAACTCCAAACAAAACCATATTACTAAATATCCTTTAGGCTATTAGAAATGTACTTTTATGTCAGGGAATCTTAAGGACGGTCCCGGTCCCAGTCATAATTTTTTGGTATTTAATGCTCAAAACCTAAAAACCCAGTGGTCTGGTGCTACAGGAATGACACTATAAAACAGTCAGGACAAATGCAATAAAGGATTCACTTATCAAAACACCAATGTATTTACTTCTGACTTCATAAGTAAGCTATAAAGTGGTTGTCTGATGTCACAGAGAGGATTGCTCATCCTTAGAGGAACTGGGACTTGACGACTGCTCAGATGAGGCATTGCCACGCATCCAGCCAACAGCTCGACTAAGTCCTGAACCCCAACCCCCTCCTATTTGAGAAGGTAAAGGTGAAGCCCCTTTTTGAAGCATCGATTTGGCGGGTGGTGTGGAGGGTGGGGTCAGGGGCAGTTCTGGCTGGTTATCATAAGTTCTACAATAAAAATGGTTGGTGATCGAATCTGGAAGGGCAGACAGATCCTGCTCCTTTTCTTTCTGTGCACACACCTCCAGGCCTGAAGGCAGACTACAGCACCGCCGCAGGGGACCATCACTGGAACACACACACTCATTTTAATTATTAGAAACATTTACTGGCTCTGAATGAGAGAACTATACACAACTAGAACTAGACACTGAGACACACCTGTTTATCTTATCGGCTGTGCTCTTCCAGGCCTGTTTGTAGATATCGCCAGCCATACTGTAGAGCCGGCGCATATCAGAAGATACGTCTGGGATCAGGTTCACCAGTCTAAAGTGCATCAGAGGTTTAAACCATTAAAATAATAAACTGTTATCAAAGAGTTATACTGGCACATAATAAAATCCCCACAAAACTTGATCAACAGACTCTACTGATATATATTCATTTAGCAGACGCTTTTATCCAAGGCGACTTCCAAGAGAGAATTTTACAAAAAGTGCATAGGTCAATGATCATAAACAACGAGATAGCCACAAAAAACATTGTGGGAAGCCAAAGCATGAGCAGACACTGCGATAAGCAACCAAGTGCCAATGGGAAGAAACATAAGAGCAAGTAGTTAAACAACTACAAATTAGACAACATGAACCTCAAAAGTGCAAGAATGTACCTGTAGAAAAGCAAGCAACAATAATATAATTTACAGCAAGTACAAGTAGTTAACTCACTTACAACTAACCAACAAGTTATAACTAACCAACAAGTTACAACTAACCAACAAGTGCAACAACGCAAAGCAACATGGCATAACATGACATATAAGTACTCATGTGGATGGATCACAGCTCTAGTGGCTCTTACTTCTTAGTCAGGGAGTAAGCCGCCTTCACAGGTAGTGTGTAGGGCATCAGCATGTAGGACGCCACTCGCCCCGGGAGAGGTTCAGTACCCTGAGCAAGCAGACCACCTGTGTGTCTCTCCTTGCATGCCTCACACAACACTAACACAGATAGAGCATTCAGGACACATGGCTGCAAAAACATAAAAATGACTACAAAGGAGAGAGAGATTTTTTTTTCTTCAAACATGCACTATTAAGACCATTTCTTCTAATTAATATACGGATGTTATACCTTTCCTGATAAGGACGGGTAGGTTCTCAGTTGTCTGTGGGTCCAGCCACCAGTGCGGCTTGCGTTGAGGCTCGAGTCTCTTGAGTAACAAATTATTTGCAGACTCAGTCTCCTCAGCTTCAGTTGGATCGTACTCCGTTTCACAACAAGAAGGTTTGGGAGAGTCTACTTCTGTCAACCCACTGGTGGAAGGGCTTCCAGGTCTGACAAGGTCTAAAACATGAAAAATACTGTTCGCTCAGTCCTAAAAACCAAAATGTCAAATCTATATTTAACAGTACACACATACACACATACAGTAAGAGGTCTGAAACCACATTGAAACAAAACCAAATTGAAACACAAAACCTAAAGGTAAGAAGGGGAGCTCACTGTTCTCTTGTAGGAAGCGAAGAGTGTCCATGTATCCATTATCGCAGATCTCTGCCATTATCTGTCAATCATAATATATTTTTTTTAACTCAATTGTCATATCAAACCACAAACCTCTTTTAATTCTGTACAAACGCAACTTTCTTTCCTCAAGATAAAATGTCTGATCCAGCAGGACTGGATAATTAATTTCTCTGTTAATACAGGGACTAAGGGGACTACAGGAGGGTGCTTTTTAGAGGACCTTGACTGTCACAGAGGTTGAAATAACAACAATCATAGAACCTCACCTCAAGCTCTGGTGGGAAGAAAGCACTGGTCACCCGGTACATGTTCTCACTATTCACCTGGATGCTGACATTATTAAAGCGCACCTCGTGGAAGTTAATGGTGCTGTCTCTTGGACAGATGACACTTTTGCCTGAAAAAGGGGACACTGTGATGGTGTTGGGTGTTTTGCAGTGGGGTAGGTTATTACTGATGGCACCGTCCACATAACTCTGAAATACAAGCAGATGGTGTTGAGTGTGAGGACACATTGAAGGAACCCCGAATCAAGGAAATTAAAAAACATCCATATTGGCATGAGCCTTGTTTTTCTTACCACTCCTCGGTAGGTAGGAGGTATAACACCACAGTAAAAGGGGATGAAGCAGCTACAAAGAAGGGCCTAGAAATAAAAAGGGTATAATTATTTGTTCATATCGTACTATCTGTAATATACAGTATGCATAATATATATATATTTTTTTTTACAAATGCTAAAACGTTTATACAGATGCAAAAACCTTTTTACAGATGCAAAGTATATGTGTCCCTTATTTGATCCCATATCCTTTGTGCATGGCCTTTGTACCTGGATGAGTTCCTCCTTGGTGTCAAACTCCGATGCCAGCACATTCTGCCCATCGGACACTCTAGTGAGGGACACACAGAGTTTGCCTGTGGCTCGGATGTGAGCGTCATCTGGGAGTTCTCGGACCATAGTATCACGCACGATCTTCAGCAGGTTAAAGCTTGGGTGCAGAGGACCAAGTTTACGCTTTCTGGCCTCCTTGGCCATGTACATCAAATTCTCACAGCACTGATCTGCATAAGAGGGAAATATTTCTGAATATGCACGATAATAAAGGTGACTTAACAGGTTATCTTTGATGCATCAAGGACATCTGATCCGTGGTTATGGAATGACAAATGTCCAAAGAGTTGCAGGTGACCTCAAAAGGAATTTGAATTGCCTCATCTTATATGCCAGATCCTGTGCATTGGACATCTTTGGAAACCAATGTCATTAGGGTACTTTAAAGGTATTTGTGTACAAGCATAGGAAGTATACAAAATATAAATCGAAAAGTAAGTTTAAGTGAAACATTATATGCAATTAGACCAGAGTAAGCTGTCACAACTTTCAGCAATGAGTAGATTTGTAGATTCTGCTTTAATAATAAATAATAATTAGACTTTATTTATATAGAACATTTTATACAAGAATTGCAGCTCAAGGTGCTTTAGATTAAAAAAAAACAATAATACAAGTGATAAAAGTAATTAAAAAATATATATATATAACTCAACAAAATACAAGCCGCAGTCTTTGCGGAATCCAAAACACAAAAACCGCAGTCTTTGCGGTATCTCGAGATAAAGTATTTGCGGTATTTACTATATTTATTGGAATAAAAATAGGAATTACTTGGTAAAAGAATGGCACTTTTCTAATTGTAAAATACATTCATAAATGTATTAGTTATAAATTATGATTTGACTGCATTTAACGGGCTGATAACCTCTGGCAACCAACTGACTACATGAATTATTGACACAAAACTTTATAGTTGTAGCCTACTTACCAATGGGCATTCCGATGGTTAGAATTGCAGCTAGTAGAGCACCTGCCGAAGCTCCATAGATTTTAGAAGCGCCTTGAACGAGGTGGGGGACATGCTTGAGAATACAAGCTGAAGCTCCAACATAATAGATGCCCATAAACCCACAACCTGCAAAAGAAATACTCCATTCTCCTTCTAAATTAAGCATGCTCACATGTATATAGTAAAACTGTTTGGGTATGGCCTGTCAAGTATGAAAAATGTATAAATCGCAGTACGTTGACATGATATCTTTAAGTTACTCAAACGTATTTTGTCTCATTACATGAACAACACTTTATTTCAGTTCTCAGATTGTAAGTGAAAAATTGATGGCTCAACTGTATATAATCATGTGTCCATTTCTATTGGCTCAACATGTCACATGATTCGACAACACAGATACCAAAATGCCTTTTGAACTTTCATCACTCTCTTCGCCTGGTTTGCCGCTGTCCACAAGGAGTTTACATATTTGCCTTTTCGTTTTGACAACATGAATATACCAGTTATTGATTTTAGTGCACACACAATAGGATATAAAGATGCTTTGGATGAACATTTGACCAAGGAACTTCGAACAGCATTCACTGAAGTGGGATTTGTCTATCTAAAAAACACTGGAATAACTCAGCAAGAGGTGAGTCGCAGCTGCTCCTCTCGATGTGATTTGCATTATTGGTAGCCTACATTTAGACAATACATAATAGTAATCATTGCACCTTGAGGTAGGCTATTCATGGAATCACTACATTTGTCTTAAGGTGAATGCAGTTATGGACATTTCTAAGAAATTCTTCCTTCAATCAGAAGAATTCAAACTTCCTTTCAGCAGGAAACGTTTTGTTAACCGACCAAACCATGGATGGGTGTCTTCTGAGACTGAACGGTATAGTAATTTATTCCAAATGCCTGCGCTCTTTTACCTAAGCCATACTACCAGTTATGACAAGTCACTATACTAAGTATGTATGTATCTTTCTTTTTTTGCGCTGACCAAAGGCTAAATCCACGACAACCAGGAGACCTAAAGGAAGCATTCAACATTTCATCTCTTCGGACAGATATAGTAACGATATCTTTCTTGATCCCAATTAACTGATATCAAGTCACTGATCGATTCTCGTCCTCATCTCGTCCTCACTCTCCCTGCTTGTTGTCTAGAAATGGCCGTCGACAGAAAGTGTCACAGGGTTCAGGGAAATCCAGACATCGTTCTTCCTGCGCTGCAAAGAGCTTTCTCTTGGTGTCCTCAGGGTCATGGCTCACAGTTTGGGCCTGGAAGACAACTTCTTCCTCAGTGCACACAAATACATAGGGAGTGAGTATGGTCACATAGGGTGGGACCCAGAAAAGCCTGGAAAGTTTAGCAGATTAACAGGGTATTTTTTAATAATAATTTAATTCATAGGGCCATGACAAAGGTGTTTCACCTTAAACCTGTTCAGAACTAAACCTCTCATGACACAAAATTAAGAATTGTTTTTGATGGTCAGGCAATACCTCCTGGGTAGGCAGGGACAGACAAGACAGTGTCCATTGGACAAAACAAGTGCATGGTGCAGACAAAAGTAATTGTAATTATTTAATTGTTACTAAATAGTACTTATGGTGCCCCCCCATAGGTGATGAGAATGGTAGTACCCTGCGGTCCCTGTACTACCCCCCTGTGAGGAGTGAGAGTGTGAAGGAGGGGCAGCTGCGCTGTGGAGAACATTCGGACTATGGCAGCATCACACTGGTCTTCCAAAGCCATGAGGGAGGCCTGCAGGTAACGAAGCCAAGGAACCATTTTGAAGACTCTCTTCCTTTGATTTTTAGTGGCCAGCTGTAAACAAGAAGTGAGATATTTGGTTCCAAACCCCTTTGCCAGTGAGTGGCTGTAAAGGCAAAATTCAAGTGGCACTGTGTAGATCTGAATAGTCAAAAGATGCGGTTCCTTTGCTGTAGTGATTCTCTTTCTCTAAGTTTATGAGGCACAAACAGGACACCAGCCCAATCTCCTAGGGCCACTCTCCACAACTTACGTGCCCTTGCTGGCCATTGATTAGATCAGTCATAAATACCGTAGCTTACCATTTGTTTAAACACAACCTCAGTCTCTTATAAACACATACTTTGTAACTATGTCAAAAAATGCCATTACAGTGGCCTTTAGCCACGTTTACTGAGGTACATATGACGGTTGGTCATCTAAACTTGGTTGATCACATGAATTGCACAACAAAGTCATACCACTAGGCAAACAATGACCATAGACTCCATCATACCCTCCCTCATACATTCGTTACCTCCCTCAGGTTCTAAGTAGGTCTGGAGAGTACATCTCTGCTCCCAGTATACCCGGCACAGTCCTAATCAATATTGCTGACCTGATGCAGAGATGGACCAGTGATACGTTCATCTCAGCAGTGAGTACTCTAACCCTGGTTATCACAGCCAATTAACACATAGTTGACATAATATTATCAAAAGTCTCTCATTTAATCTTTGCCCTCCAGGTCCACAGGGTTTTGCTTCCTCCTATTGGAGACTCCAGTACACGCCAGTCTCTGGCTTTCTTTGTGCAGCCGGATGATGAAACACTTGTGACTTGTTGCGACGGCTCAAATAAGTATCCGCCTGTCAACTCTGGAGCCTACCTCATTGAACGCTTTAATGACTCCTATGGAAAAAATTAAATATTACCCATGCTCAGTTTTTATGGAGCTAGAAAGCTGACAAAAGTATCTGAATTTGAATATGAAAGATCTGAAATAATTGTATGTCGAATTTCATAAAACTGAAATATTTTACTGTTGAATATATAATATCTGAATTATTTGTATGCCGAATTTAACAAAACTGAATTATTTTGGTCCAGAAATTCAGAATTCAGATTGCGGAAATTCAGATGGCGGAAATTCAGATGGCGGAAATTCAGACTGCGCAAATTCAGATTTGTGTCTGAACTAGGCCAAAGGTGAAACAGCTTGCTTTCACAGGGAAAAGTAGACAATTTTAGAACGACCAAATTTGACCTCAGAACAAAAGCTAAGAGTTGCTCGTTGGAGGAAAAGTATGGAGCCCAATCGAGGTATAGTGCTTATGAAACTTGTAAAAACTCCTCTGCCAAAATCGGCAGTTACTGTAACCAAGTGAGTCGAGGCGGAGTCGGAGGGCGGCAGAGACCGATGGAAGACGCGGAACAACTGGCAAAGCTGTAGCCTATATATTTATGTTTCTGTTCCGTTGTTCTCTTTTCTGTGTTGGAGTTCTTTTAAGAGCTTGATGGCATCAACATCCAGCCTGATATCAAATCATGAACTTGAATTGTGTCTCTTCATTATAATACCCAAACAGAAAATCCAGGTTGAATCAAGTAACGCTAGCTAGCTACTATTGCTAATAGCCAATTTTGGGTGGTCAAGCATATTGTTTTTCATTGTCTCCTTATATTCATATCAAAGTCAATGTTCAGCCTATATATGTTCATTTGCTAAGTGACATTTCAGATCGGTTATAGATAGTGAAATAGTTGCTGTCTGAGAGATCGGACATAGTAGGCTAGTTAACAGCATAGATATAAAGGCGTTATATATCAGCATATATCTGTAGTGTGGCCTGGTGGTGTAGCTTTGATTAATCGTCCACACATCATCTGGAAGTCAGTTTCGATCAAATACCAACGATCTCCATACTACATCCATAGTATGGTCTACGTAGAGCTGTGTGCTAGGCTATCTGGGTCTTCTTCCAACTAGAAACTCAGTTTGTTCTTAGGTAAAGTTCGGTCGTTCTGAAATCGTCTACTTTTCCCTGTAAAGAAAGCTGTTTCACCTTTGGCCTAGTTCAGACAAAAATCTGAATTTGCGCAGTCTGAATTTCCGCCATCTGAATTTCCGCCATCTGAATTTCCGCAATCTGAATTTCAGCAATCTGAATTCTGAATTTCTGGACCAAAATAATTCAGTTTTGTTAAATTCGGCATACAAATAATTCAGATATTATATATTCAACAGTAAAATATTTAAGTTTTATGAAATTCGACATACAAATATTTCAGATCTTTCATATTCAAATTCAGATACTTTTGTCAGCTGTCTAGCTCCATAAGTTTTAAGCAAGTTTGTAAATGTAATTACAATGACATCACATCAAATGTTATGTATTTGACACCGAACCATAGTCATATAACCAGTCTTCCTAAGATTTTGTTACATGCTAAAAAACTAAAGTTTCAAATTTACTGAATGTGGTTGTTTAAATATATTGTCTCTTTATATTCTGTCTTAATGTTGACCAGATTTGTGCATTTTAACTTCTAACTTTAAAGCGAAAGGCTCAATGTGAGTTCCTCACATTTAAATAACTACAAATACAAATATAAGCTGAATTGGTTTAATATTCAGTACAGAATTGATTTGTGGCAAGCAACTAGGAGTTCAAATGGATTAACAAAATATTTACTAGTAACTGGGCCTTTTTCATCATACTCTTTTGAATGGTTGCAAGTGGTCCTACAATATCAATACGTTTTGAATGATCACAATTCTTCTAATGTGGAAGTTATGAAAGTACAAGTCAATTTAGTCCTTTACTTTTACAATTTCAAACATACATAGTATATTGACAATCACAATGAACAAAGGATATTACAATAGACACCAACAAAAATAACATTCAAGCACTTCTGTAACCAATCTTCATAGCCCATGTCAATTATCACAGGAAGGCAATGTGTACTGTTATTAACATTGAACAATTCATCAATGTGAAATATACAGTCAACTTGACTGCAGTATCTCCCAAGAAAAAGAGTGGCAGAAAATGTGGTGAGTGAATGCTTATCTTTGTGCCAAAAACTCACAATGAAACCGAATATTGTGCCTCAACTTAAAGAAGGCATGACCAACTAAACACAACAGTGCCTGTTTAATATAGCTTTGACCCATCTAGGTACCCATATTATCTAGCAGCATAGTTCCGGCATAAATTCCTGGAACTGTCCCCACCCTCCACACTGCCAAACCTAAAATCTGAATTTCAAAAATAAATACACTTACAAGTTACTTAAGTAACAACGGTAAAAATAAACACCAAATTAATAATTTCTTCACCATCTCCTCAGTCTGCATTAAGAAAAGCACACTGGTTGTGACCAAAAAGTAATAAAAGTCCACAGATTGTCTGTTTCATTGATTCTTTCAAATCATGTTGGGTTGGTTGAGCAGATACTCCAGTCAGCTATGGTATGTTATGATTTAGGAGTGGGTTGAAAAGTTCAGTTTGTATTGGCTGGTTTAAAAAAAAAGATTTAGGTGCACGTTTTCCAACCTACAAACAATACAACAAAATGAAAAATGCCAAACTCATTGCAAGATCCACTCGTACAGATGCAAGCATACGGACACACAAACACACTCATACAAACAAACACAGTGTAAGGGGCCTGCTAAGAGTGAGCTTGTAGGTCTTGCTGGTGACCAGGGGGTAGAGGTTGGCTGTCTCCTGGTAATACTGGCAGCCCATTCCCTCCAGGGGGCGCTACTACGGCTGCTCCACCTTTACAGATGGGTCACAGTAGGTGACATTGTTAGAAATGACACTCCCTTGTTAAAACAGTTATGATTGAGCTAATGGTAGAGGGTAACTTTCCACCTACCTTGGACTTCAACTGGAGCATCTGCATTTTGAGATTTTATTCTTTCCATGTGTTCTACTGCCTAAAAAAAGAGATGAGCAAGGAAAGGTCTACTTGACGCATGCAACACTTTTGGAATGGATCCCCAAATATAAAATGGAAGTTTGCAGTCTAAAGCAGTAACACTATACGCGGCAAGACGACAAAACCGTGCATCGTGTACAACTGACTACATGATGGATATACCATACCTGCTGCAGCTCCACCTTCTGGGCGTTCAGCTGCTCTTGCTGTTTTTCTAGCTCCTCCTTCTGTTTCTGCAGGTTGGCATTCTTCTCATTGAGGTCACTCTCCTCACGGGCCAGGTGCTCCTCAAACTCCCGCATCTCCTCTTCTGTGTATGTGGGGTTCTGATCTAAAGTCTGACGGCGGAAAGGAGAGAGAATAAGGCAGAAGAGGTTTTAACGAGCCTCCTTGAAATTTAGGTTGATGGATGGATGGATAGATAGAGGAAGTGGAGTAGTTGTGACCCATCTTCTACCTCCCAGCTGTCTGGCTCCAAGAACTCCTTCTTATTGGTGGCCACCATGAACTCATTCATGGAAACCAGTCTGTCTTTGTTGGTATCCACCTAAAGTCAGAAAAGTACGGCACTCAAGTTAACATAGACAATAACGCTTCTAGAATGATACAATATGTATAATGGTCCCCTTCTACACACTGAACCAACCACACATTGTCAGTAACTACATTTCACCCGGAACACACCATAAAATAATCGATGGTCTGATTTGCCAGCTCACCTCATTCATGACATGCTCTCTCATGCGCAGTCTCTCCTCTTCCATCTCGATCATGTCATCCTCCTCTTGATTGGGGTTGTAGATCTTTTCTAGCTGCAAACACAAACTTTATGGACTCTATGGATCCCAGTGGATCATAGAACAGAGCCTTCAAACTGTACTCAGTCTGAGATACAAGCATGAATCGGATTTGAACCTGTGATCTTTTGATCTGCAGTCCAACGCACTACCATTGAGCTATACCCATCCCCACTTTTATACCGTATATTTATATGAAAATATCCGGACCACACACACCAGACCTTCTATACATATCCTCAGTACTATAAAAACATGGGGGCGCGATACATACCTCTTTATTGAACAAGGCTTCAAGCTCCTGTTCATCAAAGAAGCCATCTCCATTAGTGTCTGCAAAATCAATACTGTATACTGTAGATCTGGCCAATGTACATTGTATATTTATTTAAAGAACATCTGATTTGTTCCATGAATTGCCTTTGAGCTGAATATCACCTACAACTTTTACTTTACCATGTAATTTGAAGAAGGTCTTGGGGTCAAAGTCATCTGGATCCAAACCGTCAGCCTCTTGCCAAACCTCTTTCAGCTGATCCTGACTCCCCTGTGCACACACACACACACACACACAAACAAGTAAGATCTTTCACATCTGAGGGTCTGCTAACTTGGGCTAAGAGAGATGGAGGGAAATAAAGTCTGAGAAAGAGAAGGTGTGTGTTTGAGAGCGATGGAGGTAGAGAGAGAGAGATGGAGGGAGGGAGTGAAAGAGACAGGGAAAGAGAGAGAGAGGGAGAGTCTCCCTTGAGGATGAGTTCGGTCTCAGCCTCTTACAGGGTGGTTGACTTTGGGGTGGTCTGCGTGTTTCTTCTTCATCTCCTCATAATGCTCCTCCTCCCTCTTGCGCTGCTCATCATCCAGGGACTTCAGATGTTCTCTACGTTCGTGCTCCTTCGTCATTTCATACCTCTTGAACTCCTCGTGGCGTTCCTTGTCAAAGTTCTCAAGGTCATTGGTAGCCTTCGAAAAAGAGAGAGAAAAAAAAAGACAAATGTAAATTAATTATGTTCAATGGATAAAATACATTATTGAGGATTAAAATCCTTATCCATACTGGTATGTAAACATCCTTAGATGTTAGATCAGAACATCTGTAATTTGTGAATTTACCACTGATTGTGAATTGAGTGAACTATTTGAGTAGATAATAGGCCTATGTGAATTGGTTACAATTAGGTCTTGGGTAATAGTCCAAACAAACCGGTTCAGCTGCGATAGTGTGAATTGTGACATGCAATTATTTAGGTTATATGAAAACATGGTGCAGAGTATATGAAATCATTATTATTGTTCCACTTCTTGTGTGTCTTTTATGCACAACCTCCTGATTAGAAGCCGAAAAGCAGCTTGATTTCCATGAAGAAAACTTTACATGGAATTGAGCAAACCCTGGTTAGTTTACAGGCTACAGGCACTCCCTACACTGTCTAAGCTGATTTGGAATGTCCTGCTGGCAAGCCAGTTCTCTCCAACAAAGAACAAATAGCTCAATGCTTCCATGTAATTACATCTAAAATGAAAGCTCTGGGTTTTCAATACCGACACACACGGGGCATTGATTGAACAAATAAGCCCCCCAATATACAGCAAATGTCAACAGTTCATGCTATTTGTATAAGAGGAAATCATTGTAACCAGCCTGTTCACTTATTAATTGCCATTGGAATGCAACATTCCTGTATGCTGACACGTTTGGGGTTCTTGTCAACTGAGAAATACAACCTTCAAGAGTTGAATAGAGGACCAAAACATAGTCTTTTGGATATGTACAGCAAATAATATTGACGGTCATCCCTACCGATTTAATCAGACGATCCAGGTCCTCCACTTCAAAGGTGTGTGGATTCATGTGGTTGAGGTACTCAAACTGCTTGAGCATGGATTGGTGGTCAATATTTATGTCTGCTGGGATCAATTTGAAATGTAATTATAAAAACAGATAGGATGCACATTAAAATGTTGCACTGCAAAGAAGTGACACATATGGGTGAGACAGATGTTTGGACTGTGTACCGTACCGTTCCTTCCCTCGGCGTCCTGTTTGGCTTTGATCAGCATTCGGAGTCTGTTCACCTCCTGCCTCTTCAGTTCATCCAGCTTGGTCCTCACATGATGGCTGACAAAGTCCAGCTCTTTGGCAAGCTTGCCTAGCTGTGGGAAACATACAAAACATATTGATAAAAGGTGTTCCTGTGGCTAGTAATAATAATAACACGAAGGGTATTGACCTGTGAGTTTGCTGGCCTACCTTTATGTCCTCCATATCTGTGTTGTGGAGCTTCTCTCTGAAATGTTGGTCCTTCTCTAGAAAGTCGATGACTTCCCTGAGGTAGCGGTCATAGTGCAGGCCTGTGTCCTGAAACACAGCCAAATAAAAGCACAAGTCAACGTGGGTCAGATGGCTAAGCAGTTAAGGAATCGGGCTATTAATCAGAAGGTTGCAGGTTTGATTCTGGCTGTGCAAATTATGTTGTGTCCTTCCTCGGATAATGTCCCTGTACTTACTGTAAGTCGCTCTGGATAGGAGCGTTTTCTAAATTACTAAATGGATTATGGAACATTACAGTGCTTACAACTAAATAGTTGTAATTTGGGTAGATTTAATCAATGAATTTAAGAAAAACAAGTCATGCCTAGCTCACTGTGGCTTTCTCTTGTTCTGGCAAAAAAAAACATGTGTCCTCCCATCCAGCTACATACCGTAGCCCAATTACCAGCTTTAAACTACCTGAGTGATGTGTGCTTCTAGTGCCCAAAAACAAAAACAATAAACAAAATAACTGATGATGATGATAATCATAATAAAATGAAGAAAAACAACTATTACAACTATAACTGCATGCAAGTGAATGTCTTAAAAGGTGTATTTCCTATGGATATGTTATGTGTCTGTCTACGGGCCTGGCTGTTTTTGAAATTACCCATCTCTCTCTCTTTTTCTGTTCTTACCCACATCAAAATAAACCCAAACAGATATGCCCAATTCATAGACAGAAATGAGCCATGCCACATTATATTATAACAGCAAATAGCCAAACATCTATTGCATCGCGCTCTCCTCCCCCACTCACCGCACTCTGTGGGGCCTCCAGTTTCTCCTCTGGGGGGTTGACTTTGGTTTTGTCAACTGCGATGGGCACAGCTTGGACAGACAGCCACAGGCTCAGGATAAGTAGGGCCCTGTGGCAGAAGACCTTACCCCACCACATCTGTGTACACAGAAATAAGGATGACGTTCAATGGCTACATACACAGTGTTGTCATGGGAGGGAAAGCATGTCAAAGGAGCTGATAAGTATCATACTGTTCACTGATGCATGTTAAATGGTTACAATACATTTTCAAAACAAATGGTCCAAGTCTTGACCATAATTTGACCATGTCAGATCTTGTCAAGAGGCATCATTCTGGCACGGCCCATTTCTTTACAGAAGGCGATTAACACACGGTTGGGTCTACCGTTTTCCTCTCAAAGACAGTCATTACGTTTTTCTCTTCGGGGTATTGACAAAGTTAGAGCCAGTCTGGTGCACACCCTTTCCTATTGACCAATAGACTGTTGACAAGTTAATCTTGTTAATCTTAATCTCTAAACTAAGAGACCCCACATTAACGAAAAAGGAAACAAGGGCTGATAACCACACCTTTGGGCAGATAAACCTTAAGGATTTGACTCCAAGAGAACTCAACCAGTCGTTAGCTAATGTCATGACAACATGCACCTGTTTTACATCTGTAATTAATCCTTGTTCCATCCAATGTCCATGTTTCTTGCACAAATACCATACAATAGACTTCAATAGTCTTTCTTTCGTCTCGATACTCCCTCCTGTTTGGTACCTAAAGATACTTGATAGATAGCTTCTAGTGCTAGCGTCAAGCGTTTGCCCCGATGCGATAGTCGTGGCAATAACAACCACTGCTTGAAGTTCAAATATTGTGTACAACTTAGAATCAGAAGTACTTTCTTGCCAAGAAACGCAGGAAACCATGTTAGTGTTATAACACATTAAAACTTACCATTAGTTCTTCAGTCAACGCAGCAAACGCAACTCGATTCACCACCGTTCATAAGACTTATTCCAGTTTACAGCTGCTGTCATGTCTTTCTCTCTTTCGACTGGTGCTCAACCTAAAGAAGCTGTTTACCATGGCAACGTCCCGCCTTTACATGTTCTGATTGGATAGAAATGTCAAGACTTGCATATAAATAGTCGCGTTGGCAGCCTACAGGGCAGGTGATTTGTCAATCAAGTGTTTCCTTTAAAGTTCTTGGTGAAGTAAAGGTGCTTTGAGAGAAACTGTACGTGGCGTTTCATCATGACAAGGTTCGTCATGTGCAAGGTTTGGATACATCCAAAATGTCTTTCACTTTAATTATTCTACCTAGAATTATCTTTCTCATGACCATATAATAAACAGTAACTGTTTTACAATCAGTTTGAAACAAGCACATTTGACACTATGTGTACATAGCAGGGAATTTGATGGCGAGCGGTAGGCTATATTTTTGAGTGTTCAATTACCTTATTGGTCCAAAATCAAGCGCATAACTTTGTAAATTATTATAAAAATGTTATGCCATCTTCCAGTGATTTCAGTTGATTTTATGTAAACATGAGGATGTGATTATATAAGCACGTTGCATTACCATAATCAAGCAGTCATATCTTCTACGATTTTCATTCTCGACTCAAAATGTAAAAAAACCCGTTAGTTTCGATAGAAGAAATACTGTTTCTGTCTCTGTTAATGTATCTACATTAGTTTTGTTGACAATTTTATTATCATCACATATTCCTAAACATTCATAAATATATAGGCTAAAGCGTGTAGACTAGTACATTTTCTGCTTTTAAGCCTCCAAAGGGGCAGATTTGCGGCTTTAACGATGTGCCCTCTTGAAAAAAGCATATTGAATTGACAGAATACATCGGTACATTTGCAATTTTGCAAAGCAATGATGATACAATTTAGATATACACAATGAGCAAAAGTAGAGTGACCAAAATAGAGCAACACCCTTTCTCGCAGAATTGTGATTGTACACCATCAACAGCTACACGTTGTGTTCCAATGTTAATGTGAGTATGGAACAAATTACAAACAAATCTAGTGAATACATTCCTTGCACAATAGATGCAATTTAATATGCAACAGTTAACACAGCAAATGCTATTGTAAAACAGAAGCGTTACTAATCAATAATGTTTCAGGCACTCAAATAACATGAATACCATGGCCAACAATTAATTATTCCAATATTTATTCTGTTCATCTGTTCATCACACAAAAAAAGTTATTATGGCAACATCTTTTAAACACACGGTGACGCTGTTTCACAATTTTACCCGTGCCAAAATAACAAACGTTCTACCTCAACAGGATCTGACGTTGTGTCTGCGCAAGTGAACGGACAAAAATTGCTGCTGAAGGAAAATGGCTACAACTATCGTACCGCTAAAAGGTATGAAATTAAATGTGTTCATTTCAGATAGTCATATGTAAAAGTTTAGAAATACCTTTAAAATTAGAAATCTGATATATGTCCCGATCATTTAGGCCTTGATTAAGCGTCAAAACTGTTTTTTCCTTTCTTGAGTTTCACTTTGTCAACTTGGCAGGTCTGTGTCTGTGTTTTAAATAATTGAATCTGTGTTGTTGTGCAAAGTTCGAACGACCAAGTATGACAAGAGACACATTTTGCTGGCTAGTAGCTCAGAATGTATGCGCGTTGTACCCACGTCGAATTAACGTTTTTTGTTTCGCATGCCATACTTTGTCTATAAGGCTAGTAAAGTGTTCCTCTGACAGTTCTGCGTTTCTTTCATAGTGATTACAAGTTGCTTGGTTCCATTAATTGCCATAAATCCAACTAGCTAGCTGGTTCTTTGTGCTCAAACTGTTTTCTTACTATTTTGTGAATAGGAAAATAGGCATTTTTACTTGACAGCACACGTTAACTGTCATTGTGGTACATTCATTGGTTTGAGAACATTTTAATTTTGACTGATAAAGTACCCTAAAGGTTGTGTTGAGTTTGGTGAACAGCATTAAGGATCGAAGGAAGCTAGGAATAATTGTAATGTAATAGTATTTTCTGACTGGGCAGCATAACAGTTAAGTTAAATTCGTGTTTTTGATTGCTGTTATGATGGAAGTGTGGCATGGCTAATTTCTGTCTATAAAGTAGGCGTACTCGTAGATTGTTTGTGTATTTTGACGCCTGTCCTAATCAGAATGATAGGGGTCATTAAAATGCCATTTCGTTAGAAGTCATGTCACTGCACATTGAGTAACCTACATGTAGTAACCAACTGAAGAACCAGGTAATGCTCATCTGTCCCTCTAAATGTCTTAACAAGGGAGCTTCTCTTTTGCACACTCAACACAAATGTAGCCCCTGGAAAATGTGTAGACGGTAGATGTGTGTGGATATGCAGTTGCTTTTGGGTTTTGAAACAGTGTATTTAGGCCTGTGTGTGGTTTTAGTTTTGCTTGAATCTATCTGCACTGCATTTGTTAGGGTAATCTGTTTAAATGGCCAGGTAAATAATCCTGGGTGAAAATCTGCATTGGTACAATTATATTGATGTACTGACTTGAGTGGCAGCCGCCACTACTGCTCAAGGTGCATCAATACAAAACACGCATGACCTGGTTACTTATTCCAGTCTTAAACATCTTGTTTTGTACTTTGAACAGATGTCCAGTGGCTTGTTAATGTTGCATATCAGTACATGATATGCTCCTAAATGTGGTTTGATTTAGGAAATCATTCATGGGAAAAAAGACAGTAAGTCCAAGTTAATTGGAGTGAACAAATGGTCTTTGAGAACTCAACATCCCATTGGCTTGAACCATCCTTAAATTATTCCAGTCCAGCCTACATTTCCACTTGAGATTTAGAGTCAAGTAGCCTATTATCTGTCTTCTACATACTTTAAGAAGGGAAACTAACGTTCTTTTGGGGACAGAATCAGATTGCTTAGGACAAAATATTCATTTTTTTTTCTCTCTAAATTGACTTTATATAAAAAAAAGATATTGCCTTATATGGACTTTTAAAACATGCCTGTCTTGAGGGCAGGACCTTTTGTTCAGAGGGTTAAGTTAACTTTTCTTGTGATAGCCTAGGTCGTCAGTGGACATAGTCCCTGTTTACTTCACACATTTTAACCTACATATGTCCACAATGCTAACCTACTTGGCTTGTGTCGATCACATTTAACAATATTGAACACCACAACTCATGGATTGAATATAGAGCAAACTATCGTAGCTACCAATCTGACCTTCTTCCCAAAGATTGTTCAAAACCTATCAAAGCGTGTCTTTATTTTGAGGAGACAAATGTTTGAGCTAAGCCTCTATCTGGAGTTCCAGTTTCCCTAGGTTCCGATATTAGCACAGCTGATAAGACATGCTTTGGTTGCAGCACCCGCAATGCTAACAGAGAGACCCGTCTGGCTGACTTACACTCCAAATTCCTCAGCGCACAAAAGCACTAGGCTAGCTTGAGCCCAGGCACAGCCAGTCTTTGTCCCCACAATAGGAGGGGAAGCTCAGGAGAGACCGGTGAAGCCTTAGAAAAGGAGGTCAGACTCTGTGTGAAAGATAAAGATAATAGTTTGAAAACACAGAACAATAAGTTATTTGAGGATCTTGAAGTGGGTAGGCCTACATGTATACAAGCCTGTAGATAATTTGCATTAGCAAGTTACGGTGGGGTCACACATTCTGACGGCCGACAGAAATGGTGACCTCTGTGGTACTGGCTCTGTGACAACTCCAAATCAGAAAACAAGGGTCCAGATTAGTGTGAAGGGATGACATAACTACCCCAAACCATCGTTTGAAGTTTTAACTCCTTTGGGAAGCAGTTACCGTGGGGTCACACATTCTGACGGCCGACAGAAATGGTGACCTCTGTGGTACTGGCTCTGTGATGACTCCGAATCAGAAAACAAGGGTCCAGATTAGTGTAAAGGGATGATGCTGTGTTAACCACCGAACATTGCATAGAGTTCAACCTAGTTAGTTGCCCTTATTTACGGCTCTAACTCCAATACCACTGACAGGCGTGAGCAAAACAATTATCAATCAATAAGTTGATCAATAAGTCCCAGGAACTACACTAACTGTGATCATACTGGAAAGCTGATACTGGATAGCTCGTACTGAATAGTGAATTGTTGTGGGCTACTGCAACCCATGTGACAATCCCTGTGCAATTCAGGAACACTAAACTTTAACAGGCGTTTTAAGAACTCGCCTTTACCCTGACAGGGCTTTTTGTAAATAGGGGTGTCATGAATTCTCGAGGCAGCGTGACTCAAACAGCCTTCAATTTCTCCCATCTGTAGTTGATACCTCAGGATGTTTTGGGCAAGCTTTAAAATTGGCCGTAATATTAGCCAAAATGGAAGTCAAGTGAGTTTAAGAAGCTGTTGTGTTTTCTGCTTACAGAACATTTGATGTAGGCCCAATCCCATCTTCCTTTTCCCTGTAGAATAAGGAAAGAGGAAAATCTGGCATTATTTCCTCTTTCCCACCATACGTCTGTCCTCCTCACTTCTGCACCTCGCGTCTCACAGGTGACCTCCATCTTTTTCTTTTCTTTTCTCTTTTCCTTTGCTTCTTCTGCAGACTTTTGGATTTTACATCAGTTTTAGTTTTGACCTGAAGTATTTTTCTATCCTCTCCCAGGTGTTTGATTCTGGTCCTCCTGTTCAGCCTCTTGACAACCACCGCAGACCTTCAAGCTCCAGGTACATGGCATCCTCAAGCTGACACCATGGCCCAGATATCCAGTGGTAATGGGATTAAGCTGGATGTACCCCAACCGAAGGGGGTTGTGGATAAGGAGGAAGCCCTTCGCATGGAGACAGAGGCCTTAGCAAGACTGCAACGGGAGAAGAGACACACACTACCAGCAGCAACATCTTCCTCCTCGGCATCCACCAAACCCTTGTCGTTCACTAAATCTCTTTCCGCTGCTGCTGCTCCCAGGCCCACTCCTCCCAGCAGCAGACCAGAGAAGGACCTCATCTTCTTCCCAGAGTCCGAGTTTAAAAAGAGGGCAGAGAAGGACAAGTTCCATGACATTGATGTGAACAAACTGACCAATGAGGAGCTGGAAAAGCTCCTCCTGGACGACACCTTTGGGGCAAACAGCAAGGCATCCCGCCCCTCCTCACTGCTCGGCTTCAACCTCAGCGCTTCCTTTCCGGGGGGGCATGTCTGTAACCCCTCCCCCTTCCAGAGCAGCCAATGGACACCCGTGCTTTCCACACCTTCCAGCTCCAACGTGTCCTCCCCGTCCCACCCACATGGTCCCATCTTCCCCTCCGCTCCTTTCCCCAAGCCAACTTGCTCCTTCCAGAATGGCTTCTCCCCAGCAATGCCTCCCTTCATCAACATCAGTGTCCAGCAGTCCTCCTTCATGGGCTTTGCTCCCCTCCAGGCGGCAGCGCCCATGGTCTTCCAGCAGCCCACGGTCACACCAGAGATGGCCAAACTCTTTGACAAGATCGCCAGCACTTCGGAATACTTGAAGAACGGGAGGTCGGCCAGCACAGATCTGGATTCGGCTCCCGCCAACACTGTTTCCCTCGCACCCAACCCGCCCCCGCCACCTACCGATCCACCGAGCACCAACCGATTTGAGTGGCTGGATCTTGACCCCCTCAACAAGCGCAAGGCCGAGAGTGAGGAGACTCTCCAGGCCTCAGGGGGTGCAGTGACAAAAGTGGGAGGGCCCGCTAGTGACCCCTGGGACGCGGTGCTGCTCGACGAGCCTGATAATGTAGGTAACAGCAGCCCCCCCATTGAGGTGAAAGGGCAGCTCATGGCACGCGCTCAGCCTCGGAGGGCATCGACAGGGGCCGCCGTCACCAGGAGCCACTCGCTCAACATCTCAGGGACGTCCTCCCAGCACAAGCCAAACAATCAGGTACATCATCGGTCACTATGTCTTTATCAAACAGTTCTCTTCACGTTTGTTTTACAACGTCCTGAATACATTGGCAAACCTTAACCCTAACCATCACATCTGAGTCAGCCCAAACCACCAGTTATGGTTGTTCTTGTGCAATAAAAACATATACAATAGCAATAAAATATGAACTGAACCCAATTATACCCCAATAAAAACATACCTTAGTGTTATAATGTATGAAAGGCTTTATCTTTGAAGAAGACGGATGCAACAGATACAGAAGTTACTCTCACTGAAGATTTCCCATCCTTCTTGTATTTGGGATAGGGTACAGAATACCGTACCTGTCATGTTGCCTCCAAGCATCCATCTTTACTGAGCAGAGTTTATCGGAAACTACAGTATCTTAACCCTTGTGTTATCTTCGGGTCATTCTGACCCATCAGTCATTGTGACCCACAATCGTATTGCGACGACTGTACCGCATACAAAAACAAAGTGAAGCATTTTCTGTCTCAGACCCCCCACATGGCGATGGAAGAAAATGCTTTTTATTTGTTTTTGTATTGGGTAAAGTTGTTGCAACACAACGATGGTTCATTGTGAACATTTGAGTCATGTGACCCGAAGGCAGAACAAGGGGTTAATGTAATGCACAATAACTCTATGCAGCCATGACATCTCTTTCTTTGTCGTGTGCTGTTGCAATTTCTTTAATGTGCCCTGAGGGCTATGCTGTAAGTTTCCGCAGAATGGGTGAACAAAGCTTGAACCTTCTGCTCTTTTAGTAATTGGGTGTTCGTGTGACATTGCAGAAATCCTGCCTGTCTCATCATGTAGCTTCGTGTCAGACCAGAATCCATGTTGCCTTTTCTCACAGAAGGCTGATAATAATTTGAATGCACAAGACGACAAGGTTTTTACACCAATCCGTTTGTCTACAATCTTGAATAGGAAGCGAAACAACAATCAGCCTTTGGCTCAGAAAAACAGGGACAGATCAGTCCATTTCAGTTTCTCCACCTTTAAAGATTAAAGAGGAGTTTCTACATGTTAAGCTAGCACAGGCTTAATTAAGGCCATGCACAGTTATTTATGTGCGTGTTCGGAAGCCCTGGGGATGTGGAGAGAAGAGTGCTGAATGCTGCGCTAGACCAAAAGGGTTATAGCAGGATCCTGTGTAGTCACCGCTTGGTTTGTGGTCTGTGTGTCTACTGTCGATGTGTATCAAATGGCTCTTAAAATACCTGTGTACCTATAAGACTGGAAAAGCTTCATCTTTGTGTACAGATGGCTGTCTGTTATGTGTGTGTTCTGGTCTGGCTACTGTGTTGCATATAATCTGCCTAGGGAGATACACTACACATCGCAGATGTCAAGTCTTTTCTCAAACTTTCTTTTATCAGCGTGTTTATTTTGTTTGTGTTGTGTTGTGTGTGTGTGTGCATCCGTATTCTGCCTCCTGCCTGCCAGTTGAACAGACCGATTGCCAGGAGCAGGTTTGGTATAAGCAGGACCAAGCCCATGCAACTCCCTGGTGCCCCCCCGGCAACTCATCTAACAAGCCCCAGACTGGCTCAGCGCCACCACTCACGTTGCCATGACAACATGGTTCTCACGTAGGCCTTGGCTTATGCGTGTGTGTGTATGTGTGAGCGGGCCAACCAGCACCCTTAACCAGCAGGGCCCAAAGCCGGTGTAGAGTTACTGTACAGACTCTGACATCAGACACTCCTAGTCCCTGCCTTATGTCATCTAGCCCAAGCGTATCGACACCATCCGGTGCCACCCACACCACTCAAGCCAGAGTGCTGTTTGTTATTGTCACTACCCCTGAGATTAACAGTCTGAATGTTCAGTGGTCGGATGTAAGTAAACCCACTGTTGCTAACACTTGGCATTGGGTTTTCGAAAGAGGGTGGATTTGAGCTCATACTATAAAACCCAAACAAATGATCTTGAACTTTGAAGTCCTCTGCTTTTTTTCTGTTTCTCTTCCTCTTTCCTCTGTTCCTGTCCAGTTCTGTTAAGCGTGACTACCTACGCAAGCTAATACCACGGTTGGCCTGTAAATAATCATAGTCAAACAAACCCCATTTTCTGCTCCAGCAGTCGTGCCTCACAGTACAACATTTTGTCAGGCCAGCTCCCCAAGCAGTCTGCGTCAAAAAGCTGAAAGGGCTACCCAGCATGGAGCGGGCTTAGACCCAGACTCCAGGGACAGCACCATCTGCTCTGCAGTGAGGACCGCTTCTCAGAAATCGTCACATTTTTGTGCCCTGTCATCGTGCATACACTGTCACTGTTTTGCACACTTGTTATGTGTCTTTGTGTGCTGCCAGGCATTATGCATGCCTTTTGTAGATGGCCTACATTTTTGCACAGTCTTTGGGCAGTGAATCAGTGAATTAAAATGAGCATATGTAGGCCCATGTGAAAAGGTGTATGTGTGTATACAGTTTCTATGATTATATAAGCTATACTATTATATATAGCCTACACACACACACTATATTAAACACACACACACACACACACACACACATAAAGAGCTAAGATCTCCGAGGTGGAGTCTGGAACCTTTTAGCACTTTCCACCCAACAATTCAAAAAGCTTTTCACACCTCTGCAGACTTCAGAAAATCACCGTCATTAAGTGCAATCATCGGTTAATTATAAGGGGTAATTATAACCACGTGTCCGACAAGTGTTCCACCGTGCTTTTCATGAGAGGCAAGCTGCAAAGTGGCAGAAGCGGGCACGTAGGCGACGCAGTGCTTGTGCGAAACTCAGTGACTCACCTGTTAAAACAGCTGTTTGTCTCGCTGCTTGCCACGTTTAGTCACAACAAGCTGAAAGGGTATTGTGGAAAGACGGGAAGAGGAGTGGCCATAACTTGCAGTGTCCTGTAGAGAACATGTGACTTGACTGTTTCAAGTCCTAGGTATTTCTTATCTAGAGGTCTCCCAGACCTAGAACGTTCCACAAACCTTCATAACAATGTACATGTTCGAAGTTCCTGGTGGAAGTAATAATCTGTAGAGAAATAATAACTTATTGTTTGTAAATAGGAAGTGGGACTTATATGGGGGATACATTTCACATTCATTAATCCCAGCTGGTATCAGAGCAAACTTAAATCTTAATACTGCATTATCGCCAAGATCTAGTCAAAAGGGCACAGACTCTATAGGTAAAGTAATGCACAACCTCATGGAGAAACTTTGAATAACAGTTTTAATCACGTTTCAGGTTTTGACGTCAGTGCAGTACGGGGAGACATTAGCGACCAACTCAGTCATGGACAGAGACTCTTTTAAAGGAAAGATCACAGTCAGAACAGTAGGCTGATAAAATGGTAGCAGAGCGGATGAATGATTTAGTTGGTGTGTGAGCCGGTCACATGGGCCAGCCCCGTCCCTTCAGGGACCAGTGACACTCTAGCCCAATAAGGACCAGTCAGGACACGAAACAAAGGCTGAACTGTCCAACTGTACAGCCCGGTGTCTGGACTTGTGGACTGTGTGTGTGTGTGCTGAAGCTGTGACTGTGCGTGTGTGAAACTGCTTCTAGGAGTGTGTGTGTGTGTCAGCAATCTTTCTCTCTTTGGATTAGCGCCTCATTGTGTCTTCAAAAGCAAACATAATCAATTGAACATGAACGCAGCTGATATGCTCGATGTCTCACCCTGCCAAGACAGTGTGTTGCGTTATGCAGGTGGCCTATCCGAGAGACTGATCTTTCATCTGGCCAAACCTGTTCTGCAGGCTGATTGGTAGATTTGGATGTGTTCATGTTATTATACCAAAACCTGTTAATCTCTCATAAATAAATCTCCATGATTTAAAATTGTTAACAGCTCCAAATTCAGATGACACATTAAAATGGGCCAGAAATATATGATTTTTATACAAACATAGCTCAGAAGTCACAAGGTGCCAGGTCAAGGTTCAATTACTTGGTGTACATTGGAATGACTGAAAATCTGTGAACTGTGACACACTCGTAGCTGATGCTTTTCTGATATCACATGGAAGATAACAAACTTATTTTGTGGACTTGTAGACGGACATTTTATAAGAACATACCAGACATTTTTCCCTCCGTTTCCCACAGATTCTAATCAAAATCTATCCTTTGAGTGATGTTGCTGTGTTCCAATGGATGAATGAGCAGTTTTGCAGACCCAGTGTGAATCAGGAAGTGGACTTTTGCTTGTCATTTCCTATCGGACAGGAAACACGTTCTTAGACCCAGCAGTCAGACTCTAGTAGAATGTAAGGTGTTCCTGTCAGTTCCTGGCAGCTTGCGCACTGTCTCCAGGAATCCACCGTTCCCTTGGGCCTGTCCTAGTGTGCCTGTGTGTGAGTTATCTCTGCACTAGTCTTTGCCCTTACTGACATGTTTATTCACTTAGCAGGATTCATGGCTCCAAGGCTCATTTATATAAAAACGTACATTTTTGCATGCATCTTGAGAACATAACACTTCAGCCATTCAAACTTTAAGTAGGAAAACCAAAAATAAATTCATTTCATTCAGCATGTAAAATGTTGACTTTACATCCATGTCAAGGATGTTCTGGACAACTTCTGAATTTCCTCTTTGAGAATGTTTTGCGTGACCTGTTGCTCTGATCTGTTCATACCTGCTCACCATTTCTCTATTGTCTTCCAGCACAATAAGGGAAGTGGCAAAGTACTCACCAAGTGCACCGCCCTGGAAGAAAAGGAAGCCCAAAACCTTGAAGTTGTAGCCTTCTGTGAAGACATAGCAATGTAAGAGTGTGTGTGTACATATGTGTGATACAACAGTATCCTGAGTGCGTCTGTAACTAATCCCATGTGACCATGTCCACAAATACTGTATGGTTGTTTGTGCACAGTCATACAGTCGCCTGTTGAGTTGTTCCCTGTCTGTGCTCTGTCCTTTTGGGTGGAGCAATGATAAAGCTGTTAGGGGAATCTATCCCCGACAGGATAGCATGATAAACCTCGACAGAGCCTCAGATCCACCCTATCTGTCACATTCTGGCATGCTAAAGAATTTAAGCTCACAGAGCATGACTACGAATAACCTTGAAACTCTGATAAAGCATGGAAGAGAGAGGGCCTACCATCTGTCATTTCATTTGACTCTGAATATCTATTATTTAGTCATAGAGGCATTGGCTGATTCACTGTTTGGATGATAGTGGAACATTGGAACCCATAAGGAAATGCCTGGATAATTATATGATTATATTATAGGATTCGTTTACTACTGCCTATGATGTAATCATTTTCGATAGTAATTACTGTAATTATCTCGTATTATCCAGATATTCTAGTCACGGAAATGACAAAGAGGGAAAACATGACGATGTAAGCAGACTGACAAAACCTTAACCCCATGTGACTAAGATCTGAGGAGACATGACAGGCCTAAGCAATGCCCTCTCTCTAGTTGGACAATGAGTCCCTCATTTGCTTAAACCTGTCCCATCTTCTCAGTTCTACACTTGTATGTAAAAGGAATTCCGCCTGTTGGTTGATATGGATCGAGTCCAAACTGACAGTACTGTTGCTGCTTCCCAGACTTAGGGCCAGGTTCCCTCATGACGACCCTGTGACAAACCCAGGGTATGTGCTGAGCGCCGTCATCCCCCAGAGAGATGGGGGCGGAGACAACGGCTGCAGCGTCAAGGTCTGCATCGAGATCTCCGACTCCCAGGAACCTGTGACCTTCACCTGCGACGGTAAGGACCGGGTGGGAGTGTGTGTGTACGGGTGGATGTGGATGTTATGCGTGAACGTTGTGCTACGTTCTTACTAACCCTCCTTTATTCAGCGTCTCTAAAATAATCAAAATGGCAAGCCTCCTGGATGACTATAAGTGTATTTTTTACTGGCACCACCAACATATCTGGCTCATAATCAAAATGAATGTGTCTCACTGGCATCTACACTTTCTCTGTAGAGAAGTTGGGAAAAACGTCAGGCGTTTCCCCTCTGAGACTGCTTGAGATTGCAGATAAGAGACAACGGGGGGAAATATCTGAATTGCCAGCCCCCCCTCCTCTTCCTTTTTTTTGTTGGTGTGGGAAGAATGCCACGTTCCCTCTCTTCACAAAAGAAGGTTGTGCCCCAACCCTGGGTGTGTGGTTTTGGGCAAAGAGGTCTTCTGTTTGTTGTCCCTCATTGGCCAACTCGGCACAGACATCTCCCTGGGGACACTGTTATTGGCTGACCCCTGGCTCAAAGCCCCACCTCCATGGGTTGCCCCTCCAATGCCAGTCTGTCTGACCCTGGCTCTACCCTCCCGTGCCAGTTTTTTTTTGGCTGGGTCACCACCCCTGTGTTTTTTACTGGCTTCTGGACTTAAGACTCTGTTCTTGTAGCTTATCTAAACCAAACTTTTGTGTGCAATTTTCCAAACTGTGACCAACTTCAGCTGGCTTTTCTCTGCCCCTCATTTCGGGTCCGAAAAATCCTGCAGACGGCTCTAGCTGTGGGACTGTGGTCATGCTAGCAAAGCTAATGCTTTTTAAAGTCATTGTATTGCTCCCATTTAACATTAAATAAATATATGTACAGTATTAAAAAGTGGTTTAGATACTACTTTCTTGGTAAGCCAAGGTATTTTTTTACTGACAGATAAGCACATCTTTTTATTAATAATGTCACTTTCCACTCCACTTTCCTCTGAAGTCAGGCTTGTGTGACCTGCAGTGCCTAGGTTCACTTCCTTGTCTCTACCCAGCTCTGCTGACCTAGATTGTTGTGTTTAGATCTCCAGATTGCCACAATGGAGAAGCCAAGGTCGTTTATCTGCACACAGGAACAATGAACCTCAGTTCTCCTCAAAAAATGGAACTAGAGAGAGAGAGAGGCCAGATTGAAGTTCAAACTCTCTCTCTCTCTCTCTCTCTCTCTCTCTCTGATGATCTCTTTTTGTGTTGTTCATTCAATTTCCGTTTCCCTCTCTCCTATAATATGTCACCCTGCCTCGCTCAGGCCCACATCCACCGGAGTTTCTGCTTCCTCTCAGTGACGTGTGGAAAAAAATGACACGGGAATGCACTTCCAGGCGGCCAACACTAATCTACTCTCAGACGTGCTTAACAGCCAGGCCAGAAAGCCGCTGGCTTCATTTAAGACCGGGGAAAAGAGAGCGAGAGGTGCAGAGAGAGGGGTAGACATAGAGAAGAGGGGCAGAGAGAGAGAGAGGGTACACACAGAGAGAGAGGTACACATAGAGAGAGGCAGAGAGAGAGAGAGAGAGAGAGAGAGAGAGAGGGAAGCAAGACAACACTTCCATATCCTGCGCTCCCTTTTCTCCCTCCCTCCCTTTCTTTTTCGCTCTTTGCTAGTTTTTCCAGTAATAATTGGGCCACAAATTTGAGGTAGCTGATTCCGAGCATACCTTGGTGTGGAGTGAGAGGAGATCCTGGTTATTGGCAGCAGGCATCAGGAAGTAGCTGTGGGAGTGATGGAGGAGGACCCGGGCAGGGACCTACTAAGTTGGGAAGGCCTCTGCTATCAAATGAAACATATATATTTTTTAATTGTCTTCCCTTTTTGTGTGTCTTTTGCCTGCTTGATTTTTTGCTAAGTCTCTTGTTTTCACCTTCGCTCTCTGTCCTGACGATCCCTTGATAGACATGCAGCAGCAAAGCAGAAATGGTTTACAAGCATTGAAATTGTTCAAGTAAATACTTCCTGTTCCTCCTTTTGTTTTTCCTATTTCAACAATAACACCTGAGGGCTCTGCTTTACCCTGCCAGGGTCGCCCCGGACCATGCACCTTTCTGGCAGCTGGTTGGACGTGAGCCTTGTAACGGTGTCACTCATTGACCGGTATTCCAGTACTATGCTGCCTAGCCTCATTGTTTTGCTAGATGTAGTCCAATATTTGACTCGTAGACATTATGCTTTAGACTTCCAGAATTCCCTACTGTGTTTGTGTGTCCCTATCTGTGTCAGTGTGAATGTGTGTGACGAAACCCTAAGAAAATGCCAGTTCTTTGTGTGCATTAGCAGTGACAGGGTATGAGTTATTTATATATGTTTTGTTTTTTGGGGGCTTGCATCCTTAAAAAGGTCACCCTCTCATGTACACAGCACCCACTAATGGGCCTGGGGCAAAACCAGGTTAAAAACACACTTGCCTACATGTACAGCTTTTTAGGTGTGGGCCTTACATCCATGTCTCTTAGTTAGCACCAAGTATAAATGTCCTTTCCACTGTGAGTTGTGAGTTTGTTATTACTGGATTTTGGGGTGGTCTCTTTTAGAGAAAGTGTGTGTGTTGGGCCCCTGCCAAGGACCCCTGCAAAACAGTCTGTTTTGTGTCAGGTTTCAATCATTGCCAAATATTTCCTTAACAGGAAATGTTTCACATGTACATAAATATCTAAACATTTCCCCTATCCTCAAAACAATATTGTACTACCATTGGTCAAGATTCCCCATAAAATCTGGTAGTAAACCATTTGAATGTGATTATGGTAATGATCTAGACAATACATTTTGTAATATAAGGGTTCTTAGTACCAAAGTACAAGTACAAGTGTCCGATGTCCTCATCTCATGACTCCAAGAATAAAAAGCTACATTTCAGTTCTTCCACATTAAATCACTATTCGATGACTTGTTTAGTTGCTCTGTGGCAAGTTGAGCTGTTTTATTCTGTGTCTGGCCTGAAGTTTTAATTGACCAAGTTATTCCCTCTTTTTAGCCCCATTAAAAACATCCAGTAAATCTAATTCTGGCCGAATTGACATCTCGGCATGTGGTTGTGTTCTTGTCTAGTAGTATAGGAATTGAACAAAGATGAAGTCATCCTCGACATTCCCTACACATTTGTGTGCAGCCCAGATCTGTAACTGGAACATGACAGATCCTTATGAGAAGGCGTTCTGAGAGAAAGTTGTAATCACTATAAAAAGGGATTGCTGGTGGATGCATAACAATAAAACATGTCATTGTGAAAGACACATGCCACAAATCCATATGGAAGGGCAATTATGTGTGTACAGTATGTGTGCCTGTGGGCTTGATTTAACACTCATGTTTCTCTCCCTATACAACCCCACCCACCCTTCCCTCCACCCTTCCCTCCACCCTTTCCCTAGTGAGTTCTCCAGTGGAGCTGCTCATCATGCAGGCCCTCTGCTGGGTCCACGATGACCTCAACCAGGTGGACATGGGCACCTACGTTCTCAAGGTCTGTGGCCAGGAGGAGGCGATGCAAAAGTAAGTTCAAGACACATACACATGCTGCATAGCACCACTATCACTCATACCCACTTCTATTCAGGAGAATACAGCCACAGATTTTGGCACCGTAATGTTTCCGATGAGCCCTGGTACGCCAGTTGTCCTGTTGTGACTGTGGACCCCTGTTGTGCCCTACAGTAAGCACAGCCTGGGCAGTCACGAGTACATCCAGAACTGCAGAAAGTGGGAGACTGAGATCAAACTGCAGCTGCTCTCCCGGAGCACCATGACAAGGGACCTGGCACGCACGGTAACACCCCCATCACACACACACACATCTTTTATTTAGTGGAAATACACATTTTACAGCCATTCCTACAAAACTGTATTATCTTATGTTCTGAGTAGCAGTAGTATGGATTTGTTGGATGAGAAGTTGTCCATTTTGTCCTACACACCTGGGTCTATTAGTATTCATATTTCATGGGGTAAACTTAATGCTTGAATTACAGTAGACCAACATGGCTACAGTGGTGTAATAGCTGTCTACCGGAATTAACCTTGTTTGTGCATTCTGAGTGGAAGCACTACTGCTACTGCACACGATATAGTGAAATGTTACTGTGATATGCCACTGTGATACGGACATGGCCTAGTTCGAGCATTTACCATTCCGCAGTATAGACAACACATACCTCACCCCAATCATGCTACACCATACTCATACAGTACCTCGTTGGTGTTCTGTACACCCAGGCGGAGGACGACTGCTCGGCTGTGGACCTGGAGAAGTACCTGGGCCAGGTGGAGAGGCCCTTTAAGGAGAATGTCACCAGGTAGGAACACGTCTCCCTGCTCCTAGCACCCCAGTTTTTGGAACCCAATATGGTCGTTGGGATGGCCTTCATTGGTTATATTTAACTTCTTCTTAATTCCTCTCTCTTCTCCAGACAAGGTCTGTCTGACTATCTGGAAGGCTATCACAATCAAGTTAACATCTGTCTGCAGAACGAGGTAAGTTTTGGAGCTCAGTCCTCTGATGCATTATCCCTGACCGTTAAGATGTGTGCCGGTGGTTAGGTTTTACTTCACACATAGTAGCAACCCTTAAGAGTCTTGGAAGAAATGCTCTCTAATAATGACACGTTTGCATAATTCCTGGCATTATTCCATCCTCTAACAGTCTGGAGTCTGATAAAATGGTGAAAAGGGTCTTGTGCTTTTAACGGACACACACTCAAACCCAGGCTGAACACTGCCTCCCTGTGCCCCTCAGAGTACTCAGTATAAGACAGTGGAGAGGGTGGTGCAGACGGTAAAGAACCTGTGCTGTGCCCTGGACGAGGTGGAGACCCAGGCCATCACCGAGGCCGCCAAGAGAGTCAAGCGCTCGGTCAACCTCCCCAGGACTCGCTCTCCTGAGGTGGATAACATGGCTCTCTTTGTGTACTCAATTTGAAACAACATTTACATTTTTGTCATCAAAGTTGCCAAGGGAAGTGATCTGATTCTTGGAACAATTGTTTATGTCCCTCTTGCAGACTGGCTCCACCAGCGGCTCCGCAAATGGTAGTTGCTACAAGAACTATTTAAATACGACACATACTATTGCACGCTCACACATACACACCACTTGTCTTTTAAAAATATATTGGTTTACTTTAACCCTAACCCCCCTCCCCTCACAGGTCACGTCAGTCCCATAGAAGAGAGCATGGCCATGCTGACCGAGGCCGTCTACGACGTCTCCAATCTCTACCTGCGCTCCTTCTGCCCTCCCTCCTCCTCCGTGAGCTCCTCCTGCGCCCAGGACACTGAGGAGCAAGCAGGAGAGCGGAGCAGTAAGGAGGCGTCGGGGACCACGGACCACCTGCAGTTCACGCTGTTCGCCATGCATGGCATACCCACCAACTGGGTCAGCAGGTGAGCATCTAGTGCACACACACACTGCTCTGGCATGGTAGTATTGTTAGCTAAACGACGAATTCTCGTAATGAATCTTTCAATTGTATTTGTTAGAGTTGGCCACTTTACGCGTTACTCCCATTGCTCTCTACATTTCAATATCGTTTTTGTGGTGCAAATAGGAAAGGTAGTACAAAGGAGTTGTCATTCTATATGCAGTTTACAAAGAACTCTGTTCTGAAATGTTCCAGAAGACTGGAGTATCAGTCTACGCTATCTGTCAGGTTACTCTGCCAGATTTCATCCAGTCAGCTCTTTGTTTAAACCACAACTTCTAACTTTAAAGTTACCTCCTCTTTTTTAGTGGTAGGTCCTGAATTGTTCCTGTATCCTCCTTGAACTCTGACCCTTTATTGCTGTTGATTCTAGTATGGTTGTAGTACACTTAGGGGGATTCGGCTTTAGAGGATGGAGTCTTTATTTAGAGTGAGGTGAAACTATACATCAACTCCTCACAGCACTGATTCTCCACCTCTGTCTTGAACCTTTTGAGCGTCTCCAGTGTTGTTCCTCGCATCCGTCACGGTATCAACTTCCACCCCCAGACATCATCTCCTGTGTCTGGAGTATAAGCTTGCCAATGCTTCCATTCACAGAACACCGTTCGACCCCATAAGGGAGAGTGGGGAGTAACGGGTTCTTGTCCCTAGGTGCATGACAGAGCACATGCTTGTTTTATGGTTGAGCGACTAGACCCTTAAAGAACCCAGCAAGGAACTGGTTGCTGACAGGCTATTTCCTAAGATCCTTCCAAGCTTCAGCTAAGAGCTATTTTTGCCAACCGGAACGTTTTCCGTACCAAAAAGAGAGCTTCCGAAAAAATATTCCCAAAACAGTTCCTCAATCAACAACAAGACTGGCTTCCAAAAATACTGCCTGGCTGTAATCGTCCACCGACTCATGGTTCTAGTGCTGTCCTCTGTATGGGGTTTCAGGCTATCACACTGACTGGAATTGTTGTTGACAGCGTGTCACTGTCGGCACTCATTTCCGTCTGCGTGCCATACAAACAGCTGGTATTGATCAATGTGAAATATTTTCAAATGACATTGTCATCATTTCCACATCCTTTCTCTCATATTGCATTTGAATCTTTGCAATTAGAGAGAGCTCATTCGACTGAACGCAACCTGCTTTGGAATTCAGTTCCATGGGCTCCGTTGTAAATACATGTTTTTTTCTCCTGCAGCTATGAGAAGTACTACCTGATGTGTGCCCTCACACACAACGGCAGGAACCTGTTCAAACCAGTCCAATCCAAGAAAGTGGGCACCTACAAAAGTTTCTTCTACCACATCAAATGGGATGAACTGTAAGAGAACCACACATGTGCTCCTTTATCACACTATACCTCGAGTAACAGGCGATACTTTTTGTCCTTCCCTGTATCCTCGCGCCATCCTCTCACCCTGCCACACCTTCCCTCTTCCCCCTTCTCCTGTAGGATCAACTTCCCCATCGCGGTGGCCTTGCTACCCTTGGAGTCCATGCTGAGTCTCTCCCTGTTTGGGGTCCTCAACCAGAATGCCAGCAGCTCCCCCGACTCCAACAAGCAGCGCAAGGGTCCAGAGCTGCTGGCCAGAGTCTCCATGCCTCTGTTTGATTTCAGACGGTAATGGATACCACATTTGACTGTGTGTTTGTGTCGTGTATGTCTGTTAGTTGTCTGTTAATTGCATAACTGCTGCCTTAATAAATGTTGGTGGTTTGTCTGTGTGTGTGTGTGTGTGCTTGCGCGTGAGTGTCGGTCTGTGTGTGAATGCCTGTGGATTGTAAAAGCCACATGAGTGCCTTTTGAACGTCAGTGACGTAAGCTATGTCTGCAAAATGTTCTCCCAACATTCTTTGTTTGTATGTGTTCCATGTATTCCAGTGTGCTGGCGAGGGGAACGAAGCTGCTGTGCCTGTGGACGTCTCCAGAGGGCTCTGCTGCAGCCAGCACAGGCAGGAGGAAGAACCTGGCTGAGAGGATCATACTGCAGGTAGACGCTGTGTACAGCTAAGCCAGAGCTGCCTAGAATTGAGAGTAGAGTGGAGTAGCACTTGAATGATTTCCGGGGGAATATGCAGTGTTACAGTAGGAGAGGTCACTGTAAAATATCCCCCACCTCAACATGTTTCTACTTCTCAGCGTTACTGGTTCTTCCCCACTTCCCCCTCCTCCTCAGGTGGACTTCCCTAGCCCGGTGGTGGATGTGATGTACGTGGGGCCCCCAGAGACCCCCTGTCCAGACCTGGACACCCTGGAGGAGTTGGACCCTGACCTGCGCCGCAAAATTGAGAAGCTCTGCAGCCGAGCCTCGACCTTTGGGTACGACACGACACGCAAGCACACACATATACTGATTAACCTCATTAACCTGATTAACTAACATTATGACCACTGGCAGGTGAAGTGAATAACCCTGATGATCTCGTTATCATGGCACCTGGTAGTGGATTGGATGTCAGAAGTGTATAGTTTTATCGGTACTGGTATTTCGGTGGTTCAGGGAAAGAATATTAATAGTATCTTAACCGCAGTGCAACCTTATTAACCATGTGAAAGTCAAGCATTTCATCCCAAAACCTGCTCAATGCTCTGCCTTAGGACAGAAAGTAACATGATGTAGTTAAGTCAATATTCTACCACTGATGTTTACTTCTCAAGGCACAGGTAGAGTTCAGTGGAAGATTATCAGATTCACCATATCACCAGGAGTCACAACAAACATTAGTACATCCAACTTTCTGTTTAATGTCAACAACTACTCCTGTAGTTAAAAGACCTGCTTTTCACACTATCAAACAATCAATAAACCTTAAGTTCAAGTGATGTTGAGTAACCTCTGGTTCTGGTTAGGGTAAGTGCATAGTTACTAGTGTAGTTAGTTGACAGTTTGTTGAGTATTTTGGGAGATTAATCCACAATCAAGCAACATACTCCACCAAGCTGAGATAAAAGTACATTCTGTATTTGGGCTGTTTTGAATGTTGCATTCCAACAGCCTTATCATATGAGACCTCTCTGTATCTCATCTCTGCTTCCTCCTTATCCTGCTCCCCCTACTTCCACCCCTCCTCCTCCACTTCTAGGTTGACACGAGCGGACCGCCAGCTCCTGTGGGACCAGCGGCTTCACTGTGGGAGGTACATCTCCAGTCTGCCCAAGGTGCTGGCTAGCGCCCCCAGCTGGGACTGGGGCAGCATGACAGAGATCCACTCTCTCCTGCACCACTGGCCTCCCCTGACCCCAGTCTCTGCTCTGGAGCTGCTTGACTCCAAGTATGTTCAAACACACACACACACACGCACACACGGAGCGTGCACAGGCTCACGTAACTATGTCATAGGTCAGTATCTGGCCCTTGAATAGAACTATGTTCCGAAGCTAGATGATGTAGATGTCCTGGGCTGTTGGGGTGTGGGGAGAGAGCAAAGCTGTGTATAAGAGAGAGAGAGCTAGCAGTGGCAGTGAGAGATTGGTTAAGTTGTCACGTGTTCTGGGCTGTAAGTTTTTAAAGGTTTGAAAGGTTTGAGGTTTTAAAAAGGTTGAAAAAAGGTTTTCTAAGAAGTTTTCAACACACACACACTGTACATAACACTGTACATAACACAGTACATAACACTGTACCCTTTCCTCCTTCACCTGTAGGTTTGCCGACACTGAGGTGCGGAGAGTAGCAGTCAGTTGGATTGAGTCCAGCAGTGATGATGAACTAGCCGACTACCTCCCTCAGTTAGTGCAGGTAAACAATCCACACACACATACACATCCGAGGTTGTATCACGACTGAAACATCAAGAACTTACCTTCAAACACACTTAACACTCTCACCTGCACTGCCCCAAACCTGAGTCACCTAGGACCCTCTTTTACCTCTTGTTATTGGTCTGCAGGCATTAAAGTTTGAGTGTCACCTGAACAACGCCCTGGTGATGTTCCTGCTGTCCCGGGCCCAAGGCAACATCAGCATCGCCCACTATCTCTACTGGTACGCCTCCGTTCTCTCTGTCACTCACAAGCTGTTGTACGGCAGAGCTGGAACTGGTCTTGTTCATTCTCCTGGTTCTCCTCCAGGCTGCTGAGGGACGCAGTGCAAGACCCTGCCTTCGGCCGGCGCTACGACCAGGTGCTCGGGGCGCTGCTGAACCTGTGCGGGGCGGGGCTCAGGGAGGAGCTGAACAAGCAGACCAGCCTGGTCACCTTGTTAGGGGCGCTGGCCGAGAAGGTCCGGCAGGCTGGGGGGTCGGCGCGACAGGTGCGGAGGGGTGTGGCGAGGAGAGGGTGGGGGAATACATTTGTATTTACTGTGTTTGCCGTACGTGGGCACCTACTGAAGTACCTATCGAAATGTGTGTTCAGGTGGTGCTCCAGGAGGGTCTGGAGAGGGTCCAGTCGTTCTTCCAGAGGAACAGTTGCAGACTGCCCCTCAGCCCCAGCCTGGTGGCCAAAGAGCTCAACATGAAGGTGGGCCTCCATCAACAACCCACACACTTGAGAGTAAACCATAAGCGACCACAATTCATCCTCGGCCCGAACACTAAAGCCGTATCACTGTTGCACACAACTGTGGTTTTACACTGGAAGCTAATATGGCCAATGGTTGAAGTTAAGCTGAATGTGTAGAACTCTATCTTTGTAAGAATCAGGAAGACATCGTAGACTTTTGTTACAAAACCCTCAAAATATAAAAAATATTCTGCCCCATTTTAAGTTGTATAAAGAGATTGTACCATTAAAATCCATAAAACGACCTCAGGTGCTTGTAGTGACTTACCAAGTCTAGTCAAGTACAAATCCCCTCCACCTAGAGGACCAGGAGTGCATTTACAGTTGGACAGCCTTACCTTGGAAGAATGTGTAGGAATGTGGAAATGTTCCTCCCTGTCCTGGCTTGCAACTTTTCCTCCTGCCTCTTTCTGTGGGAGCATTCTGCTCCATCAGCACAGTTCTGCAATGTTTCCTCCAGCTGTGTGTGTGTGTGTGTGTGTGTGGATCTGACCCTGATCTCTCAAGATCAGGCTCTCTTGGCCCAATAACTAGAATCCTGCCTTTGTCTCTCAAAAGCAGGCCAGTACTCCAGGGCTAAGACTTGTGTAACTAACCATACGCTTTCTCTCACCCCCCCTCTCTGTGTGCTCGTGCGTGTGTGTGTGTGTGTGTGTGTGCGCACGCGCGTGTAAACAGTCCTGCTCCTTCTTCAACTCCAACGCCGTGCCCCTGAGGTTGGCCCTGGTGAACGCTGACCCCCTGGGAGAGGAGATCAACGTCATGTTCAAGGTGGGAGGCAGTCTGGGAAAGACACACCCCAGAACCTAGCCAGACAGACTGTGTGGGGATAGAACTAGTTTACTAGTTATAAAATTGGTTCTTGTGATTGGATTTATTTTTGTGGCAGTCTTGTGATGAAGGAACTGTCTTTCATCATGTCTCAATTGATATGATCATTGGGGTGGCATAGTGTACTGTTTATGTTTTGCTTTGGGTCCCCACATTTATACTGCGCCACCAAGTGGCACAAATTAAGCATGGCGGTTGACAAATGCAGCAGAGGGCTGTTTATAAATGACAAATATCATATGTATGTGTCTTATCAGGTGGGAGAAGACCTGAGACAAGACATGCTGGCCCTACAGATGATAAAGATCATGGACCGTATATGGCTACAGGAAGGACTGGACCTCCGCATTGTCAACTTCAAATGCATCTCCACTGGCAAAGACAAAGGTGACCCAAACACTGACTCACACACACACTCACACACACGCACACACACACACACATCACACAAAAATATAGGACTCTTATTCTTCAAGTATTCCTTTATTTGTGTGTGTGTTTCAGGTATGGTGGAGCTGGTGCCGTCATCAGACACGCTTCGAAAGATTCAGGTGGAGTACGGCGTGACGGGCTCCTTCAAAGACAAGCCTCTGGCCGAGTGGCTCCGCAAGTACAACCCTGCCGAGGACGAGTACGAAAAGGTGGTGACACCGTGAAGCCTTCAGGAACCACACAACAGTGAGCACAGCTTCTGCAAGACTGAGCATCGTACTGAACCTGCCCTTTCTCTCTGGTCCCACCAGGCGTCCGAGAACTTCATCTACTCTTGCGCAGGCTGCTGCGTGGCCACCTATGTGCTGGGCATCTGCGACCGCCACAACGACAACATCATGCTGCGATCCACCGGCCACATGTTCCACATCGACTTTGGCAAGTTCCTAGGACACGCCCAGATGTTCGGCAGTTTCAAGAGGTGCGTTTCCTGTCTCCGTGTATGGATGTTGTTTCCGTGTGTGTGCCCGCAAGTCTTCAACTGTTACATTTGGCGAAAAGAGGTGACAGTGTCTTTTTCTGTCTTTCTCTCTGTCTCTCTTTCCCTTGCCGTTGTTCTCTTGCTCCCAGGGACCGCGCTCCTTTCGTGCTGACCTCGGACATGGCCTACGTCATTAACGGGGGGGAGAGGCCTACCAGCCGCTTCCAGCTGTTCATAGACTTGTGCTCCCAGGCCTACAATCTTATCAGGAAACACTCGGGCCTCTTTCCTCAACCTCCTCTCTCTGGTGAGACCCCAGTCAATGCCTTCCTCCTTCCATCTTCTCCCATTTTCCCTCCATTTTCTTTTATGACTCAGTCTTTTGTCTCTCTATCTTACATCCTACTTATCACTCTGTGACCCCACAGAGTTTCCTTGTGTGGTGGTATTATAACACAACATGTTGTACTGCCATAATGGAAGATGTAAAAAAAGAGATCGAATAAAGACTGCTGTCTGGCATCCAGCTGTACAGTGTTCTCATGTTCTGCCTGATGATTGTGGCCCAGTAAAGCCCCTTATTCAGTTACATTTAAATAACCAGGATAGCAGATGCTTTGGTGTTGCCCTGGAAATGTCCTTTTGTTGAGCCATGATAGTAAATGGCCTCTCGGTATGCCAAGGGGTTCCTCGCGCTTACTCTAGTGTAATACAGCTGCAGCTCCTTAAATCATTCAGGTTTATGACCCAATTTTACTGTCAGACACTTTCCGAGTACACACTTAGCTGTTGTGTGGGGTGGGCTACGAACTAGATATATATATTTATGCATTTCCTGAAAATATGTTCTACTTCATAAACTAGTGAGTGCTGTGGGGTTGAGTATCTGTTGATAATGTGTCTGTCTGTGCGCATGTCAGATGACCCAGTCAGGCCTACCAGAGCTGACAGGCTCTCAGGACCTCAAGTATGTGTATGACGCTCTTCAGCCACAGACCACGGATGCCGAAGCCACTATCTTCTTCACAAGGTACTACCTCAGTCACCAACAGGGGGCAGCACAACTATGGAAAAAAGAGAGACAGGATATCATGTTACAACAACAAAGTTGTCATTTGATAGTCTGCTAAGGGCTTGTTTTCAGAAGAAGTACAACATATTGTTTGAAAGTCTGGTCAACAGCCAGTGTTTTGCACTGTGCCAAACTGCTGAGGTACTGAACCATACAACTGTTTTCTAATGTGGGTTGAGAAGAATTCACTGCAGTTTGCCATGTCCCATTTGTAAGAAGCTGGAGAAATATTCCTCCACATAGTGCAACTGCTTGATCATCAGAGCGTGCCAGATTTGGCAAGGTGCTCAGTGCCCCCTTGCCACATCGTCTTTCTGAACATCACATGGAGTACATATACTATGTTTACACCAAAAATAGACCAAGACATCTTCCATATGTACTGGTACTATGTTTTCTTGATTTCTCATCTCTACATCCATCTTTATTGCCTGCTCTTCTCCCCCTATCTATCTGTCTCTCTCCTTTTTCTTCTCTCCATTCCCCCAATCCCCAGGTTGATAGAGTCCAGTTTGGGCAGCATGGCCACAAAGTTCAACTTCTTCATCCACAACCTGGCCCAGCTGCGTTTTTCTGGCCTGCCGTCCAACGACGAGCCCATACTATCCTTCTCGCCTAAGACCTACACGCTCAAGCAGGAAGGGCGCATCCGTGACGCCTGCATCTTCTCCTTTCAGAAGAGATACAACCCTGATAAGCATTACGTGAGTGCTCACACCTCAGCTTGTGCTTTCAGTTGTACATGTAGAACAAGGGCTAGCTAGGCTAACAACGTGTACTTATTATGTGGAAAACACCACCAATTATTCTTGTACGTTAATTATGTTTCATGAGACATAACACTGATGTCACTGTGTTCAAATATGGAAAACCAAACAACCTAATTAAACTCCGGAAGTAAACAAACTTGCAGGAGGGCAGGGTTCTGAAAAGATAATCGGCCCATATACTGTATGAGGCTTGTTAATTGTGTTTTATGGCTTCAAATATGTTTGGGGTGGTTTTTCCCCCCACCCCTCGCCTCCTTGCCCTCTCCACTCATGCTGCATTCCTGTCCTTCTGCTTCAGACCTATGTGGTGAGGATCTTGAGGGAGGGCCAGGGTGAGCCCCAGTTCGTCTTCCGCACTTTCGACGAGTTCCAGGAGCTCCACAACAAGCTGTCCATCCTCTTCCCTCTTTGGAAGCTGCCAGGGTACGACCCAACCATCTCTAGTTCACATGGCCTCTGTCGTGGTCCTCTGTGGGAACTCCCAACAGTGAAATCTCAAAATACTACATTACATCGGCAAATACTGTAGAGGAAACTTAAATATAATGTACCCTCTTTGACCGCACATACAGTATTCTTGAATGTCATTACAATTCTTAACTTTGAAATAACGTAATAAGTAATGTTTATTTAAGAAAGTCAACCTTTCTTGGTTACATGTCCTTCCCAACCCTGTCTTCTGCAGGTTCCCTAATAAGATGGTGCTGGGCCGCACTCATATTAAGGATGTGGCTTCCAAGAGGAAGGTGGAACTCAACAGCTATGTCCACAACCTAATGAGGAGCTCCACAGAGGTCACCCAGGTGAACAATAATGAACACACACACACACACACACACTCATCAATCTCAGCAATCTCAGCAATGTTGACATCACATTTGAACCTCATTCTTCCCTTCCAGTGTGACCTCATATACACATTCTTTCATCCCATTGCGAGAGATGACAAAACGGAAGGGTTCGAGGCCACGCCCAAAGCACTAGGCAAGTCACTCGCTCATCGGTTTGGATCCCCACCAAACTATAAGGGATATCCTTGTTGGACTATTATAGCAATGTTTATCTTGACTTAGTAGACCTATGGTATTTTCAGAACAAATATTTTCCCTCAGTTAAAATGTCCCTAGTTTAATGTGTCTCATCCCTTGTACTTATCTTAGTCTTTGATGTATCTTTTCCTACAGAGCCACCACCATTGAGTCCCACCTCAGGGAGAGTGGAAGGGGAGGTGAAGCTGTCCGTGTCCTACAGGAACAGCACTCTCTTCATCATGGTCATGCACATTAAAGACCTGGTGAGAAGGGCCACCCCTGTCGTCAGTCCCTCATCACTACACGATTGTATTAAACCCCATTCCATTTACTACGTTGATATGTTCTTCTGCCCATTTTTTTGGGGGTGTCAATCTTCGCCTAGGTCTCTGAAGATGGAGCGGACCCTAACCCCTACGTGAAGACCTACCTGCTTCCAGACCCACACAAGACTTCCAAACGCAAGACAAAGATCTCCAGAAAGACAAGGAATCCCACCTTCAATGAAATGGTAAGTAAGAGAACGTATGTGGGTACATAAGTAGGTGTGCTGATTGTGTCTCGCTAGTTGCTGATGCTTACTTTCTCCTCCGCAGCTGGTGTACAGCGGCTACAGCAAGGAGTCGCTGGGTCTGCGGGAGCTCCAACTGAGCGTGCTCAGTGCAGAGTCTCTGAGAGAGAACTGCTACCTGGGCGGCGTCACGCTCAAAGTCAAAGACTTTGACCTCACCAAGGAGACGGTCAACTGGTACAAGCTGACCGCCGTCCCCTACTTCTAGACTCCACTTGGGAACAACTACGGCTAATGTGTCTCTGAGCACTCCCAGCTCCCACACCCATATGTGGGCAACGGATCTGGCCGGATGACCCCTTCCCCAGTGGGGAGCTTCAAAACTCCACTCCCTTCTAGCCTCACCTTACTCCTCACAGTCTCCCTTCCTCCCTCTCTCTCTCTGTCTGTTTCACTAATCAAGGTTGTTTCTGTGTAAAACAGTCTCCACTTCTTTTTCTGTTCTTAAACTATAACAGAGAGGTGTAATGTTTTGTACATTTTGAAATTAGAGGACCAAAATGGCTTACTTTCAGAAGAGTATATACGGACTGACAAGTTTATTTTTTAAAAAGGGGCTAATTTTTTTTACATTTTACTTTTTCTACTTAGATACATAGAAAGCTTCTGGGTTTCCTACTAAACCGAGAAGTCGAGGTAGCAGTGAGTGTTCTGAAAACCACCTATGAAAAGAAAAATATACCTGACTTTGTTTCCCAATCATGTGCCAAAACATGGTGGCAAACCACTGTCCCATCAGAAGAACTGAATAGGGAGCCTTGTTTGGGCTCATATCCATCTTTGCTCCACTTACTGTTGCAATATAGTTTATGAATTTTGGGACATCCCAACTCAAATGAAAATTGATATTATGTGAAGAGATGTCAGCCGTTCTTCCAGTACGAGTCTGATAGTGGACCAGAATGAGGTGTTGTAGAATGGTGAACTAGTGCACACTACCAAGTGTTTTCAATGTTATTCTACTTGAGTCTTGTCACAGCACACTTTTTAGAGATTCGTATCACCTACACTCTTGCCTGTGCATTTCATAGCATATGACAAATTTGCCTTTTAATATTGGTCTTAACTTTACCTGGTAATAACTACAAATCAGTTAAGTGACTGTGGGATACAGCAAGCTGATCTGAGAATTTTATGATCTCAAGCTGTCAACAAAAAAGGGAATGAACTCCAGAGATGTGCTACTGCTTCTCGGCTTACTACCAATCTAAATAAATAAAGAATTTGAATGGGTTTTAAAGAGAATGTTAAGAAGGACAATGATATGCATCACTCACACATTATGAATAGTGACTTGATCCACTGTTTTAGTGACTGTAAAAAGACAAACAATCTGAGTTCGTAATAACCTGACCAGTTATTTATTCTTAATTGGTGACTTAACCTGAATGGATCAGTGTGTACTGTAATACTTTTCCTTAAGCGAATTAAATGTTTTTTTGAACAAGGTTTTTGTGTCTGTGTGCTGTTTTATAATAATGTTGCAAAAACAGCATAAATAGAAATTCATATACCTAAACCAGTCTACACATGTCAAAATCATGCACTTTCTGACCCAATGGACATGGATGTTAGGACGAGGAGGACTGGAATGATTTGATTCCTGAAGTGTAAACATATGCAAAGTAGTTTATTAAGTATATTCAGATATATTGGACATTCTCTGGTATATTAAAAAAAATCGGAAGTCTGTGCCTTTTAGACGTGTAGCAACGTAACTTCCGCCGCACTCGCAAAATAGGCTTTCCGGTCGCGTGTGCGGCCTTTCTTCCTCTACCGCCATCATGGGTCGCATGCACGCTCCCGGGTAAGCGCTAAATTGTTTGTTAAAAGTGTCTTTACGAGCAAGAAATTCATTTTCAAAACCTACCTTACAGTATGAAATGACGTTATATACCCCCAACATCTGAAAATATACGTCTACATCATCCCCAAACTTTACGTAAAGACCCTGCATTTTCTCGAACCACCGGGCACCGAGTATGCTAAGTTACAGTAGCTGTGTAGCTAGCAAGCGTGACATCCACCCAGCTCGTTCTAGTTTGTCAATCTTGGAGCAGCAACGAGTAAACCTAGCGAATTAATTACCCTTTTACCTACATTGAGGGTTTATGTATATAAAACGTATCTAGAAACTTCAGTGGGTCTCCCAACACGAATTATGAGCCACTGTCCGTTGACGCTGTATTGTGTATTTGCACGTGCACTGGGTCTTTTCCAGATATCGGTGATGGTTTCTCCTAATGCCAAGCCAGTTGACATTATTCTAATACTTTTCATCTGTATTGCAGGAAGGGCTTGTCCCAGTCCGCTCTGCCATACAGACGCAGTGTCCCCACCGTAAGTAATGCTATCGTGAATCTTTGACTAGGTTAGTTCACCAATATTGCTTGCCTAGATGTGGCAACAGGTATCATGATTAAACAGGTATATGGCTACCACATTGACATATTTGTGATTCGGTGTTTTGATTTGCAGTGGCTGAAACTCGCGGCTGATGATGTCAAAGACCAGATCTTCAAGCTGGCCAAGAAGGGTCTGACTCCTTCCCAGATTGGTTAGTGCATCTAGTCACATTTCAGCGGTATAGATATGAAGCTGTATATTGAAAATAGTATCAAGATTAAGTGAAAGTTAACGTTGACTTCATATCCTCATTGATGGGCCTCCCATCTTAATTGAAAGTGGACAGACATGCCAACCAACTATCATAGGATATATATCTTACTTTACTGGTATTGCCATATTATGGCTGCAAGAGGGTCTGATGTCATATCATACCCATACTTGCCAAAATCATGTATCTTGAGCACATTTGTCCTGGATTTCACTTTTTTCCAGAACAAGTGTTAACAGCATAACTAATGCTTTTGGTCCATCTTCTTTTGTCCAGGTGTTATTCTGAGGGACTCCCATGGTGTGGCCCAGGTGCGTTTTGTCACCGGCAACAAGATCCTGAGAATCCTCAAGACCAAAGGCCTGGCCCCTGACCTGCCAGAGGACTTGTATCACCTCATCAAGAAGGCTGTGGCTATCAGAAAGCATCTGGAGAGGAACAGAAAGGTGAAGTGACAGGGTCAAGACATGTGGTTTTAGGAATTAGATGGGCTTTGTAGTCTGCCGTCATTGCTTTACTTTACTACTAATGGTCAGTACTAGGGCTGAACGATTAATTGCATTTGCGATTATATCGCGATGTGACAAAACAAGATTTTGTAATCGCAAAGGCTGTGATTTTACTTTGGTGTGCGTTAAACTTAACCTTGACCTGTACGATGGCCTGAGGCTCGATAGAACCTGACACTAGACACTTCTGGAAGCAAGGAAGTCTGCAAAACCTGCCTGGTTAACATTGCTACCTCACGGGGCAACACCACCAACCTAATTTGGCTTTGGAACATCATGCTCGAATCAGAAGATAAGAGACAGGTTGTTTTTGATGTACATGTAGCTAAATGCACAATTCATTGTCTTGCTCTTCCCCTGTAAGAGTTTAGATATTTCTTTTGTGCCAGATTAATGCTGAAGGTAAATTAACAGAGTGGCTGTACTGTGCCAACTTTGCCAGTCCCCTTCACACAGTAGCACAAATAAAACATTGGGTTGTATTGAATCTGGAAGCAAGGAAGTCTGCAAAACCTGCCTGGCTAATGTTGCTACCTCAAGGGGCAACACCACCAACCTAATTTGGCTCCAAAAAAACACCACAAAGCCGATGCATTGCTAAAATGCTGAACACCAGTGTGTCAAGTAAACCAAAAAAAAACCTGACAAGATCACTGAAGGAAATGAAAGGTTTCAAAGCTTAACTCCATTCATGTACGAAATTACTCAAACAGTAAGCGTTCATCACGAAAGATATGATGCCCCTCGGTGATACACATACAGTAGGATTACTGGCTGTCAGTGCTATACTGTTTTTGTTAGGCTACTGACTGGATCAAAAATGTTCAGTGTTTATTTTAAGATTTAAGATTTAGATGCGCGAGTTTGAAATATTTCCGACGGCCCCCACAGCACAAGTTTTTCCCCTAAATGGTAGCTAGCTAGCTTAAGTTAAGAAAGTGCAACGCACATGTTATCGGCCTATATTTAGTTTTGATTTACCAACATATTTTCGAAGAGGTACAGGCGGTATGTTTTTCTGTGTTGTGTTGCTGACAGGAGATCAGTAGTATATATCTATATTTATAAATTATAAATAATATAGTAATCGCATATTAAATCACAAGTGTAATATTAGTCAAAATAATCTCAATTAGCTTTTTTTCCGAAATTGTTCAGCCCTAGTCAGTACTCGATAAAGCCCCTGATCCCAGAATGCCTTTGAATGTAATCCTGATGAATAGAATGAACTCAGTCTATCTTGACATACTTATCTGTCCTGTGTATGCAACACGGCTGTGCCCCATGGCTGAGAGACGTGCCTGTTTCCACCCTCTAGGACTCATGTGTTTTTTAAAGAATAGTGTGTACTTGTCAGGCGCCAATGCAAGAAATGTTAGTATGTCATCAGAACGAATTAGTATAATTGATCAGTTCCTTGCAACGTTTCCTCATACTTGTCACATGACATTCACAGGACAAGGATGCCAAGTTCCGCCTTATTCTCACTGAGAGTAGGATCCACAGGCTGGCCCGTTACTACAAGACCAAGAGAGTACTGGCCCCCAACTGGAAGTAGTAAGTATCCTGAATTTTTAAAAAGTGCAGCATTTTGGGGCTTAGATCTTGTCATTTGTAACGAAAATGTAAACAAGTACTGTTGGTTGTTTTCTATTATAATGGCAAAGATATTTCAAATCCATATCTTTGTAACATCATGCTCGAATCAGAAGATCAGAGACAGGGTTGTTTTTGATGTACATGTAGCTAAATGCACAATTCATTGTCTTGCTCTTCCCCTGTAAGAGTTTAGATATTTCTTTTGTGCCAGATTAATGCTGAAGGTAAATTAACAGAGTGGCTGTACTGTGCCAACTTTGCCAGTCCCCTTCACACAGTAGTGCAAATAAAACATTGGGTTGTATTGAATCTGGAAGCAATGAAGTCTCTTCTGGCCCATTACCTCACCTAAACAAATCACTGGAATCCTCACATGCAAAAATTTTACAAACTACCAGGGAATATTTTATTAGGAAATGGAAATGGGTTCTTTCTGTTTCTTGGTGTTTACCAATTATTAACCACGTCCTTTCTGTTTCTGATCCACAGTGAGTCCTCTACAGCTTCTGCTCTGGTGGCATAAAATCATCACTTTTTCGATAAATAAAAAAGAATTTAAATTGAGCATGTCTTTTTATTGAGTTTGAGGAAATTGTTTTATTTGTGTTTAATTTAAAAACAATCTGAAGTCATCTTTTATTATGGTATTATTGTCATTGCTACATTTGGTTTAGATACGACTGTCTTGGGGAACTTACGGGCAGTTTCCATGCGTCATCAGTCACTACGTATTGCAAGGCGTGCTGACATGAAAGGGAGGCACTTTCGTGAGTGATATTTCTCGTGGCCAATCGGAGCGCTTTTGACGACGAGTCCTTGTTTATTTAGAGTCGTGTTGTAATCGTTGGACATTCACTCATTTCTACTACGACAACGACATCACAACTTGAAAATATGAAGACTATAGGCTACGTTTTGGGGACTTGTTAGGTCGAGAGAGACACATCAGAAAAATGAAGCCTTTACATAATGTCAGACGACTGATAAAGCAGAGTAATCAGTTTGTTTTTGACGAAGAATATCCAAATACGTGAGAAATTGCAAGGCAACCTTGAGATGGCAACTGTTGGTCCGAGAGGTTCTGACCGATCAACAATGGAGCGGTTTAGCGAAGGTGGAATGGCGCTCCTGCCGTGGACTAAGCAGATACTCTTTGTACTGTGGGAACAACTTCGGTTGTTGGTCCATGTTATTTACTACAGCTTCTTATCAGGTAATTTAAAATAATTTGTTAAATTACTAGTTTCTAGACCAAATGTTTGGCTGTTGTTTGGCTGAGGCAACATTGTAGCGTATTTTGTTTGTGTGTTTTTGTATTGCTACTGTAGGCTTCTTCATGCGAGCCGTCACAAAATGTCAGCACGCTCGACAGTTTGAATGTGGAGCATGGCCTGGATTAAAGTCATCATTTTAAATCAGTTATTTAATATTACGTTTGTACCTGAAAATATATAATGAATTTCTTTTTATTAGTTTTCCAGATGTTCCGATTTGAAGTACACCTACGGATCACGGACGAGACGGGGCACATGAGCTCAACTACAAATCCATCCGAGTCTTTTATCTTTTCGTCATTGTTTGATGGTGAAAATAGCGTCATGGTTGGTGGCTCAAATCCTCTATCAAATTTCTGCGCCGACGGCGGCGACTCCTTTTCCGGGAGTTCGCAAGCGGGAGCACTGCTGTCCAGTCTACGCGCTGAGGATCTGTGCTGTGGGTTAGTGGACGACTTTGTCTCTCGAGCTGCAGACTGTTTCCCCAACAACGACGATGGACTCAGCCTTGGACACCATCCAAGCTGGAAACTGGGCTTCCCTGGCGACTGGAACATATTTTTGACAAGCTCTGACAGCTCTGGTACGGATGAAGCATGCTACAAGAGCACTAAGAAAGTTTTAGAATCCAAACGTAAAGAAAACCACAAGAGCAAAGATGTTGACCAAGCCACTGAAGAGTTTAACAGGGAGAATACTGAAGCCCTACAGGAGTCCCTTTCCAAATCCAGTAACCTCTCTTTTTTCTCAACTTACATGTCAAGCACAACAGCTATGGGCAAAGCTAAGATGGAGAATAGCAGTGACCCTGAACACAACTCCACCTCCAGGGTTACTGAATACTTCCAGGAGCCTCAAGTCTTGAAGTTTTGGTCCAGCCGTTCTGATAGCGAAAGCAGTTCTAGCAGTTGGGGAAGTTCAGATGGCTCATGTGCAGATCTCGACAAGGAAGAAAGCGAGAGGCTCTGGGAGCTCTTCTCAAGCCCTGAAGACCCTTACAACCCCATGTGCTTTACAGCGAGTGCTGTCACGGCAACCCCGCATCAAGACAAATCCCCCATGAAATCACAGAAGACTCTGAAGTCTGCAGTTCCAGATCCTTGCTCTAAAACTGTCATAAAAGACAAAGATAATGGCACTAGACCATTGTCCCTGAATGGGGATGAAGAGGAGCAGCTTTGGATGTCTCTTTCGCCCAAAAACGACCCCTACCACCCCCTCAATTTTAGTGCCTGCTTCCAGAGTTCCCCCCACAATCACAGACCCATCGACCTTTGAACCTGCAGGTTACACTGACAACTCTACCCGACCTTACAACTCCAAACAGAGTCCACTCACCCAGGCTTCAAAAGAAAATGTTATAGCCCACATCCCGCAAAAAACTAGGCTCACCCATCCCACATGGCCTAAGAGACAGCTGAAGAAGCACTGCCACCCTGCTACTGTAGTGTTGCAATGGAGAAGGCCAGACGCATCCAAAGTCACAAAAAGAATAGAGGGCAAAGACAAGCCACCAAAGAAAAAGGTTAGAACAAAGTTTTATACAACATTTACTATTAATTGTACACAATACCATTGCTTTATTGAACATAATTTGATATGGGCTGTTTAGTGTCCATTTTTTGTTATCAAAAGTAGATTATTATTATTTTTTACTACATATTATAGAGTGAAGTCAGGACTATTTATGTCACAGCACTCCCTCAGAACCTTACACTTCCATTGCTCATGTGCTTGTTTGGGGTTGGTTGGCAACAACAGAGGTTGTCATGACTCATGACTAATCCCATCATGTGACCCTAGAGTCAACAGTATTCACTCCCACATTGACTAATTGGGATGGTGTTGCAGATAATTACAAATATGTGATGCAAAGAATACAATCAAGTTATTCAGAAAAACAATTAAGAGCTCAAAGGTGAAGCCTACAAAGCTAAACCAAATGAATGACAAAGGGTTGTAGGCATTTTAATTCCTTATTTGTTAGTTTTATGATTTGATATTCTCCAGTTTTCAAATTAATGAGAATTTTGTCTACTCTCACATTAAAATGTAACAGTGGCATAAAGGAAGCTTTACCATCACTAACGTGTATTCTTATTTGTAACTTCTAGGTGCAGTTCTCGCCTTTTGTCCAAGTCCATGTGTTGCGTACCTGGCTCTTTGCTCGAAAGGCCTCACGTAAAGGACATTGGGAAGAGCTGGCCCGAGACCGGGATCGCTTCCAAAGACGGATCCAGGAAGTGGACGATGTCATTGGGTACTGTCTCAGTCAGTCACACAGAGAGATGATTCGGACTTATTTGGACAGCAAATCAATATCTGCTACACTCTGAATGGAATACTTTTTCTACTGAGAACTTTGGATTGGTTGCAATGCAACATATGCTTAGGTTTTTTTTGGGTTGTTGCCCAAGTTAAGATTTCAACTTGTGTACCTCAATACAGGGCTCATATTTTATGCCATCGTTGCACTGATTGTTATTTACAACATTATTAACCTCAGCATTTTTGTGTAAATGTTTTGTATGCCTTAAACTGACCCAGCAATGTAATTTATTCATGCCCTATGGAGCTTGTAATTTGAAATATTTTTTACGTTTTTATCGTTGTGTGTGTTCAGGATTTAACTGTAGATTCAACTGTATTGTATCTGACACAAAAACCTTTGGGGTCTGATATAAATAGATATAAACAGCATCTGTTGTGGGGTTTTCATATCAAGTGAATTACATCTTACCAGACGCACACTCAAGTTAACCTGCTATGTTTGGCCAAGTATAGCTGAATTGACATACATATTTTTATTACTCCATGATACAAGAAATATTTGATTAATTGAATCTGTTTCATTGCAGTTTTAAGTCTGTCAGCTTGTACAGATTCTTATTGCATCCCAATACCCATACCATACATGTATGTATTTACAAAATGTACTAAATGGGATGGTAGTTTGGGTATTGGGATGCACAGTCAGTGTTCATGTATCATAAAGATTCCCAGCTGGTTGAATCCACCTAGCAAGCAGATTCCCACTCCTCTATTCACCCCATTTTCATTTCCAAACACAATGGAATAGATTCAATGGATGGTTTGACACGCAGCATACAGCTGGCTTAACTTGTTTCCCATCACTGATTTCTTTCTAAAGTCCATTCACACATCATCATGGACTTTGACTTGGATCGTGTGCCTTGCTGCCCTTTACAACATGGCCACATACTCACAGGACTGATTAGGTGTGGTTACCTGGGTGGAATCCAAAAGGTAAAAGGTCAAGATAATCAGTGAAATGAGTGCTGTAGGGAGTGTTAACACATGCTTCAGGCTATTTGACCAACAGGTAATAACATTACTGCCTCAACAGCATGTAATATTGGACTGCAATATTCATTTATTTGTGCCTTATTCATTTCCCAGTTACTACCTATGCCTCATTTACACTTTTGCATTTCTGTCACTAAGTTCACTAGTCAGTTATTTTCATTTCAGGGGAGATTTCTTCAGGGGCAAGAATCTCCTAGGAGACGTTACTGCAAGGTTTGTGTAAGACAATGGTTAAAAACAAAAGTGTGATGAAATAAATTCCCGAGAGAAGAAAATTAATTAATCACTCCCCTTGACACACACACACACACACACTGCATTGGGATGGTGTAAAGCTGAGCAATCTCTGACGATACTTGCAATGATGTGTTCCATCTTCCCTGCTGGTGACACGGTTGTGACAGACACACTGGAGACGGTCTCTTGTTCAACACACTGGTGCTGCCTTTCAGTGGCCAATTTACTTCCTACAGTTTTGATTGTTTATCTGCTAAAACCTTTAGGAGCATACTAGCTCTCCAATATGTCTACCACATATGCTTGTAATCAAATTGTGCTCTTACCCTAACTTAACTAAAACACACATTTGATGTGCTGGCTGCTTCAGGGGGATGGAAGGGCTTCAGAGATGACGTGATCTCTTTCATCTACACAATACATCTCTTCATTTCTTTCTCTTTTTTACACAATCACACCCCTAGTTTCCCCATCACTGTTCCACCACCCCACCCTTTCTCTGACATTCCCTCTATCCTTCCTAGGGTATCGTTAGCTTTGTGGTCTAGGTGACCCTGTCTCTAGGCAACCAGGGTGCTCCAGTGGCTTGGTGAAAGGATTGCAAACGATTGCAGCAGTAAGTCTTTCACCCCACTCAATACACACACACACGCACACATAGGCAGTGTGGATGCCCCTGTTGCACGCCTAGCATAGAGGCATCTCTGGGGTGACAATTACCCTGTCTCTGCTACCTGATGATGCAACACAACAGCAGCTGTTGTATACCGTGTGTGTGCTACAGTCATATGCTCTATGATGCCAGCAGATAGGTGTCTGAGCGTTGCTTTATCATCGCGAACAACTCCACAAGGCATACAGTGTGAATAAGTCATTAAAACACACATTTAATTTCCTAATGCACACTATTAATGTACATAAAATGGGTAAGCATTTTCTAGACTATGTTAGAAAGGCACAGGTTCAAGCTGGTATAGAATTAGCAAAGCATGGTTAAAAAAGGGTAATAGTCATGAGATATTGCCATTTATGAGGTATTTATTCAGATTTTGCTGACGTTTTTTCATCAGCCAAATTATTGAATGTGTACATGCTGTTGTAAATGCAGGATATTCCGCATTAAATCTCATATAATTAGTACACCTGAGTTAACGTTAAAAACTGTACTATACTGCCCTCCTGTGGTGTACGCAAGGGCAGTAATTTACTTGCACACAAAATAAAGCCTAATTGAAAGTCACAAACATTCGCAAACCTACGCAGATTGTAATGTGGATATACTGCAGGTTACCATAGAAGAATGCGCGCAGCGCCCTCTTGTGGTTTGTTTCAACCATGAGTCTAGCTGCCAGTTATTTGTCTTTAACCGCTGATATGTGTGGGAGGTTGACAGTCTAAATGAATATTTTTTATAATTATTTACAGCCACCAATCAGTTTATTGATTTATGAATTACTCATACAATGTACACGATTGTTTTTTAGTCTTTAGTTTCTTTAATACATATATATAAATAATTGCAAAAAAGCATATGCTATAATTTTTTATAAAATAGACAACTTTATTGTTATTGTTTAATGAAAAGAGGTTTTAAATAGTACATGATCTAATCCAATTTTCCACAATCACATTTGTGTTACATTATGTTATTTGAGCAGAAGTTTAAAATAAACAGCTTAAACCAAACAGAAGTTGTGATCTAATATTTGACCCCTGAGAAAGAGAACACCATGTCAGAAGGGTTACACATAGAAAGAATGGAAGGTCTGGAAGGGTATTGAAGCTTGTGTGTTGCTATCCAGCAGTGTGGATTATTATATGCTTTTGAACTATCACAAAAAAAATCTGCTGCCTTTACCATATTACAGAAGTAGGACATTGAGTGGATTTAGTGGTAGAAGTATAGTAGTTTATGCTTTAGTTTCTGGATAGTTCTTTGACCCTTCTTCTGCCTGGAGTGCTCAACTCAGTTGAGCATGATGCCTGGATAATGCAATTGATGCCATCATAATATATATGATTATTTTGTACAGTTCTTAAGGAGTGGTGTAGCAGGCCTTGTCCTTGAGCTTCAACCAGAAGGGCTGTGGCTAATGCTCTTTTGTTCTCTTTTTACACACATGCACACCCACATATTTACTGCAACCTTTCATCTTGAAATAGCTCTAATTTGGTCATTATGCTGCACACAGATATACAATGCCTATTGCCAGCGTCCTTGAATAATGGATACATTAATACATCTCCTTCTTTGACACATCCTTGTTTTCAGTTGCTTCTGCTATTTCATTTAGGACGGAAAGTGAAAAATAACACAACTCCACACCAAGTAAAACTTTCCTTTCAGAGGCTACAGCTGCTTTCAGATACTACAGCAACCCTTCAGTGTCCTCGATCCCATCTTGCCGTTTCTCAGGTTTTGTTGTTGCTGTTGAGGTGCCTCAGAAGTGTTGCCCACAGAAACCTTAGAGGAGAGAGGAAATCAAAGCCACCGATCCTGTCCAGTGTGCTTCTTCTACAAAGAGGGGGAGGTCAGTCACACAGACCACATCACAGTGCCAAACATACAGACAACCTTCTCACCTTACTACTCAAGGCACTTGCAACCTATATGTCACATAAGTGAATACAGGAAAGTAGAAAAGACATGCATTTACCGTTTTTAAATATATCATAGGGATATCCTAGAATGTTAGGGCCCTTGCTTGGAGTCTATAGCTCAGACGCTTCTCTCACCCCAACCCACTCTATCTGTTTACTCAAACGAAGATGCTACTCTGATGGAATTGTAGAGGTGAAGTAGGAGTTGAGGAGAAGCCCTCAGGAGATGAATAATCTAGAGAACAATACTTTACACTCCCTTTAATATCCAACGATTATCTGTAGAACAACCAATCAGACCACACATGGACCCTTACTTATCAACATATCACAATGCAACAGTAAGTCACAATGAGGTGTGAGAGCCATCAAGCAAATACTCCATATTTTAGCATATAAGAGGTGGGAGCAGAGGTGACTACAGAATCAAATGGTCTGGACTGTTCCTTTAATCTTAGGACACTCCCAGTGAACAATGACAGACAATGTTAGGCTAAATATTGGTATTTAATTAGCAGGCATTTAAAATGGCATGTTGTTGGTGTTGTGTGCAAAACGGTCAAATGGACATGCAGTGCCATTTCAGGACGAGCTGACACAAGCCCTTATAATGAGACACTACTTTGCCTAGCTACTACTTGGCCTAGCTACTACTTAGCCAAGTCATTTTGGTGACATCATTTTTCCTGACGAATAATTCCACAGGTTGTTTGCCATATAGGCTACGCCATTTTATGTCACATATTGTGCATCCCAAGTGAACATCCCAAGGTTCCACCTTAAGTTATAAGTGAGTGGTAATGCTCTCGACGTGTCGCTCGTTGTAGTTTAAGATCGAGACACTGAGAGACAGAAAGAAAAAAATAGTCAAATGGTGACTGATAATAGTTGATCTACTGGAACCAGTATATCTTTTTTTCATTTTTATTACTGATAATAGCCTCAGAGGCTATTGGTTAGCCTATATTTTATGATAGGCCAATTTTTAAATGAGGTAGTCAACAATTAACTTAATACTCTTAGTAATTGCCTATTTGTCTAAAAACATTTGAATAATTAAGACTAACCAACTAATTAGCCTAGCCTACATAATATTAGTTCTAGCTGTATTACCATCCAGCCTATGCGCAACTAAATGTCGGCAGAAAAAATAATACAGTGGCAGCACCTCTCTATCAATTGTAGCATATAGCCTTCCCCTTTAATAGATTCCAAGCCCTAGCGGTGATCATTGGACTCTCGAGCTCCCTGGAGAATCCATGGAGAGGGAATAAAATAAGACTTTAGACCGGGGATCATGGCGGCGCCGCTCGGGCGGGACACCTTACCTGAACACTGGTGCTACGGTGTCTGCAAAGATGGCAGGGTATTTTTCGTTAAGTGAGTTAAATATATCTGCGTTGCCGAGACAGACAGACAAGCAGCCGCTTGTCTGCCTTCAACTGAAGTCTATCTATCTAGTTTTTGCAGTGTAACAGGTGTTTTTCTCTCTCTGTCAGCGATGAAACGCACACCACTACTTGGCTCCATCCCCGAACAGCAGAACCTGTCAATTCCGGACACATGATACGCTCAGGTACGCATTTGTTAGTGGACTATTTAGAGAGACTGCAATTGACTTTTTGGGGGAGATCTGTGTTCTGTACGTTGTAAAACATTTAAGCTTCAATCGTAAAACTTTCAAAACATCTTTCACTCGTTCATTGCAGACTTGCCTCGGGGATGGGAAGAAGGTTTTACGAATGAAGGTGCAAGCTACTTCTTAAAGTAAGTGTTAATATTTGATACTAAGGTAGATTTACCTGAGCGCACCACAGGGCCGTTACGGCAGGTAGTGGAGCTAAACATGGCTTCACTTGTCACTCCTGAGAATCGTAATTAACACAGAGTTGCTTGTGGATTTAAAGGTAGGGGCACTAACCCTATGACCGTAACATAACCTATTGCTTTCAACACGATCCTCCTGGTTGCAGGCAGCTACATTGTTTTGCACAGCCAAGTTTATTGACTCCTCACAGGTTCTAAGTCTTCAAATTGCCAACTTACTACACACGCTTGTTGAATTGGTTCTTCATATATCTTTCGATTGTTTGTCAAAAAACCCACCATTAGAACTGCTGTGAACCTTTAGAGGCCTATATTACTGTATATAGATTTACACGCTGTTTGGAGAGGTAGTATGTTTTTCTTATGTCTGTGGATAGTAAACTTAATGCTATTAATGACATTTATTACTGCACATTTCACTAGAGACAACTATTTGTCCAGGCATTTGTGATACATGTGCATGTTATTAATAGGGAGAGATGGACACAAGTATTTTCTTGCCTAAATGTTTGATAAACTAATCATTCGTCTGAGTCTGTTTTTATAAAGCTTTCAGCCAGACCAAATAATTGCCTTATGAGTGAGAACCTTATGAAGAAAAACAAAGTGAAGTAATAACCCCTTAAGAATCCAATATCCTATTTTCGTGGTAGGAGAACTATTTTTCTAAAGGTTATGTTTATGTAACTTCTCCCAAAGGTTCAAGCAATGTCTTCTGAGACCACTTTTGTCTGAATATGTTTTTTTTAAATGTTTTTCCTGTAGTGAAAGAGCAACACACTCTCCACTCTCTCCAGTGGAATGTGTTTTTCATTGTCTTTGGACGCTCGCAGAGGTCCTGGTGGCTAAAGTTGCTTTAACTAAAGACTTTGAACTTGGAGTTGCATGTTTCTCTTACAACAGGGTGGTCTGTCTGACTGTTGCTTTTATGTTATACGAAGGCAAAAGGAATAGACTTTATCTCTTCACAAATGTATGTTGTTTTTTTATAAATAGATACCCCCTCAGTTGCTTGTCCATTAATGGTCACATATAATTTGAAGATCATAGATATGACAGTATCTGGCTGGAATTAATTGATTACAATCCATTATCTTATTACACTAACAATGTTTTTGCTGGTATGCTGGAAGATTGATGATGTGCCAACTTAATCTCCCTGTTAGTGCCCACACTAGAAAGTGTTCTTTGTGAAATCCAGCACTGGTAGGTTGGCAAAAACAGGACATTTTTGGTGTTCTGACAAAGAGCTAATTTATGGCCTAATGTAAAACTCTGTTAAGCCAAATCCCTTTGTATGTATCAGCATAGCCTACCATATGTCTGAGTTGGCTTGTTGAAAGTCTCAGAACTATGACATTGTGATTAGATAGCACAGATACAATTATGACTGATGAGTACATCCTCATCGGCTAAGTTCAGTAATTTAAGTGCTCACTATTGATCTGTAATGGTGAATAGGAGGTCTAATACAAGCAAAAAGAGGCTAAGTGGTAGCTTCTCATTATACAGCCTATAAACGTCCATAAAACAGAACATAGTTTACATTAGTGTCCTTGTCACAGTGCAATTAAACGTGTACGTAGTGTGTACTACCCAGTGTAAACATACACTAAATATATATTTATCTTGTGGAACATCCTGTAATTCCACACTGCAATCATATATTTGCTGCCAAGCACTGTTCTGATCCCTTACTCTGCTCTTTCATAAGGATGTAGGAAGGCTCTCCATATTAGTATATGACTCTCCCTATTAGTATATGATACAATGCACATATTATGTAATCATAGACTATTACACAAAATTAGACTTGCGGGTTTATCCGAGATGTACATCCTAGGGGTGCACACACATGTACATTCAAACACTCGTGCACGCGCAGCTTGTCTGTCCGTGTGGAAGCCCCTGTGCCAGGGAGCAGAGCAGGATCAGAGCCCTGAGGAGGAAGGAGGAAACACCTGGGGATCAACCCCTCAGAGAAATGTCCCTCAGCCCAACTTAGGTGGGATCTGCCGTGAGGATCGGAGGAGGAGTGCGAGAGGGAGGAGGTGGGGAAAAGAAGTGGACAGGGACTGGACATTCTGCAGGAATCGGCTGGGCTTGAGCAACACATGGCTCCATCTAAACACGTGGCTTAATTAAAGCAATGAGCAGAGAGTATTTCCTGGTTGCATTCACCTTTTTGTATGGCAGAACACTGTACATTCGCAGCCTGAACAGTTATTTCAACCCAGACTGTTTATTTATTTAGTAATTTATTCATATTTTATGTCAAGCTCAGATGAAGCTTCAAGGCCAGGGATGTTTGTTGCACTGCAGAAACATTAATGCAAGTGTTCCAGCAAGGATCATTGATGGGGATATTTTAATGACAGCATCTTGAACCTCTAACAAGTTTAATTCATAAGCAGTTTACAATTAATGTACATTCATCTAAAAGTTGGCGTTGCAAGTTTCCAACACACAGATCCAACCTTTGAACACGTACAGTATGTAGACATAAAGCACTCACTGTGTTAAGATCTTATTTTATATATGTATTCTTTTTTTTTGAAACCCTTGTTTAATTTGATATGTAATGAATACTTGAATAAAAGGACTTGAGTTTCACTGAGCACAAGGTCTAAATAAGGAGGCCATGTTGCAAATTGCAGTCAGGCCAAAAGGTCATCTTCACCTGTACTGATTTGCACAGATAACATCTAGCATTAGCAAACAAGTCAAGTGATCCAAAAAACCTTGAGTTACAAGACAAACAAAACCGCTCACAGGAAAGTCATAAACCCTCCAGTCTTTTGTTTCTGCATCAATAGAGAGGGCTTTGTTTTGAATTTGGGACCATGGCTATTTTTAATATGTTTTCTGTGAACAAAATAAGAGGACATTTTGCAAATAGTAGCTTTTTATAACCCATTTTCCATTGCTCAACTCAGCTAAACATAGCAGTTTTTTCTTGTTCCACATCCATTTGTAAAACTTCAACATTGTTTGTGAAATTACAAAATCAGGGTAAATCTGTCTTTTACGGCTGTCAATCTGGATTGTAATGTGTTTTGCATTCTTAGCCACACTCGGCCAGTCTATAATCTGTTCAGGACACATTCTGTCATTTGTGTGACTGTTTTGAGACTGATTTACAGACTCTGAATGTGTGAAATGATTAATGATACTCTCCTGCTATAGCATTGGCATAGAAGTAACAACATATTTTCTAACAGACTTCATGTAATAATTTTTTATGCAACCGCTAAAGTCTTCATGTATTCTGTCTGAGAAATTTGCTTGCCATAAAATCAATGGAAAGTACCCAGAGCGGTCTAATGAAAATCAACTGCAGGTTTGCCACAGTTTGATCTCTGTTTTTACTGAAGGTGGAGAGTATGGTTGGAATTCAGGTGCTGCCTGCAGACATTATTCACTGCAGGACTGTCTGGAATGGTACAGTAAACCTACGGATGTTATATCTGCTTAGGCTCAGAAAGTGCAAAGGAAATATGGAAAGTGGAAATATGACTGCCTTTACACCAATAAACAGTTAACTCAGCTGCTACAGTACTAAGAGCTGTATTACTCTACTCATGTGCTTCTCTGGAGGTTAAGTCATTAATGATTCATCCCAGTCTTTTAAACCTCTCTTGAGAAAAAAGCGGTACAAGGAGTAAAAGTGTGGGGGCTACCATCGGATGAAGAGGGAGGGAGGGAGGGATGAAAAGTAGTAATAGGGTAGAGTGAGGGCGTAGAAGGACTGGAGTGGAGAGCAGGTGGGTACCGAGGGTGAGTGAAGGAACCGGGGGAGGGAGGAGATGGGCTACAAAGTTAAGAGCAGAGGAGAAAAGAAGAAAAATGAGAACAGAGGAGAGAAGCAGTGACTCACTGTTTGTGACTCATTCACTCAGATCTGCAGTGTAGGGCTCAGTTCAGGGACTGAGCACTGAGGCTGGCTAATTATTTACCAACACCTGTGTGTGTGTGTGTGTGTGTGTGTGTGTGTGTATGCGTGTGTATATGTGTGTGTCTGTATATATCCGAGAGGGAAGTATGGAGAGGGAATGGATTTCATTAGTGTGTGTGTGGGTTTGTGGCGACTGCATGTGTGTGTGTAGCTGAGCTAAGACCTGGTTTGTTCTGGCTCATTACCTCTATGGGCCTAGCTGGACCTGGGAACAGTCACTGATGAAGGAGGTGTGGCCACAGGCATTGACTAATGGGTAGAAAGTACACAGCAGGGAGGAGGGCCTTGTCGTTTGCCCCAAAATTGTTTTCCAGAAGGAGCTTTTCCAGTTGCTCATTGGTCAGCTTGCTTGATGATGTCATAGAGTATGTCCTTCAGTCACCTTCTTATGCATTGACTCTAAGATGATGAGGTCTTATCTGGTCTGCTGCTAGAGGAAGTAAGGTTGTGAGCAATGGAAATGAAAGGGAGAAATCTCAGAGAGCCAAAATAATGTAGAAATGTAGTTAAATCACTGCAGGCTAAAAGCTTAAAGGAACCCATGAGGATTTCAAAAGGTTCTCAAGGCCCCAGGACGGACTTCTTCATGGCACTGAAATACATTTACAGACAGGCTTGTGGTGTGGAGGATTAATACTTGAATGCATTTAGCATACAGTGAAATTCAGGTGATATTAGGAACCGTGTTCACTGCAGCCCATGCTTTGGAACATGTCCTCCTTATTTAGTCATTGACAGAAGCCTACTTCACTAATCACTTATAGAAAGAGTGTGTACTCAACTATTATAACAGGCTTCCTCAATGGCTGCTTTCTATTCCTCTAAATGTAGCAAAAATGACACAAGCGCTCAACTGCTAATGTTTATAATATGACATAGTGATGGTGCAATATTTGTTGAATATTTTAGGATTTTAATTGACTTTGATTATACCCACAGCTTTAAGGTTAAGGTTTAGCCCAGGGATGCATACTTAAACCAGGATCATGTTTTAATTAAATAACAGCGTTGTGGTGACAGACAGTGAACACTCTTAACTCAGACTGCTACACTACTCCTTATACAATTTCAATGCAAGCATAGTCTCAGCATAGTCTCAGTTTTACTTCAGAAACCAGAAGTCAGTTCTATTTTAAGGTTGTCAAACAATTGACACCCCATTGGGACGAACACTGACATAAGTGCATTCCAATGCCAAAGCCAAAGATAAAATGGCACTTGAGAAGTTGGCCTGGAAGAAATTGATGTGCTCAATTATAGCTGGTCCTGATCAGTGATGTTTTGAATAAACTAATAGTTTTTTTAAGTCTGTGCAACTAGTCCAAGATAAAGTACAAGCTTTCTAGACTGTAACCACAGATACAGCTGAATGTCTGTCTGAATTTGTCTGTATAGAATTAGATACATATATATTTATAGAATGTCAGTCTGGATAACATTATAAAACAGTACAGGCTGTACAACTGAGCCCAAACAAAAACAGGTGAGAAGAACAGCAGCAGAGTGTTTGCAGCAAGGTGTGTGTGTGTGTGAGGTTGTAGGTTTGTATTTGTGGACAAGTACTGTATATTTGCATACAATATGTGTGCGTGGACTCTGTTGTGTAGGTGCCTGAGCGCGCAAATTGTTTATTTCATCCAGACAGAATTTCCTTTGTTCTTCTGCTAACAAGGTTTCAGAGGAGTCTCAACTGTAGTGCCATTGAAAGAATGTTTAAAAAAAAAGAAAAGTGGAATGGCCACTAAAGATAAGCATTTCCTCTTTATGTGTGTGTGTGTGCACAGACAGCATTGTGTGTTTGTGTGCGTATATGTGTGTGACTCACTCTGCAGTCACAAAGCCCAGATGTCGAAGGACGGGGGAGGGATATAGAGGGGCTTTTATTTCACAGGTTTACCCCCTGTCTGTGTCTGTCATGCCACCTATCAAATTGCCATGGTTACAACTGGCTGTACACTCTGCTCGCACAGACTCAGTGTGAGTGCTCTTTGGAAGTCCTCTCAGACCTTCCTCTGTTCTGACATCTGACACTTTCAGGGGCTAGTCCGTTTTCAGCCCTTTTAGGTAAAGAGAATCTTGAATCACTTACAATATCAAACCTCACGCAAGATAACACTTCACAGAAAGGTTTTGAAACACTACACATCAAAGAAATTAATTTAGGAAAGTATATATTTGTTCTGGTTCCTATGACTGCCAATACAGTCAGTGGTGATTTGCTGTCTGTGTTGATATCGGGAAACATGTACATCCCATAATAGTCTACCTGCACCACAGAGATAAGACCCACGCAGCCCTCCGCTGCGACCCTGTCACCATAAACCTCTCTATTAGATGTTTGATCTGTGACAGTGTGTGACAGGCCATCTATACTGGACCATCAACACTTTCATTTTGACTTTAGCAGTGATATTATTGATGGTTAGCAGCTTTTGTCTGTTAAAAAAGATGAGGATAATCTAGACCAATGGTTCTATGGGGAGGCGTTCCTACCTCATTTGTGAATGTTAAAAACTGTGTTTACTCAAATGTCAGTACAAAATGATGGCTATTTTATCCATTCGAATGGATTTCCTGTTGCCATATCCAGTTCAAACAGCCCTTCGTCCTCTCACTAGCTTTCTCTTATTAAAGGTCACTTCTACTGAAATGAAACAAAACTCTTCTCTCTCCTCTTTCTTTCTTCGTATACATTTTTTTGTTCAATTAGCAGACTCTTTTAGCAAAGCAACATACAGGGGGGATTCTAAACTGCAACCTATTGATCTGCAGTCAAATGCTCTACCTCTGAGATATATCTAACCCCCTCGCGTTCCCTCTCTCTTTCTCTCTCTCTCTCTCTCTCTCTCTCTCTCTCTCTCTCTCTCTCTCTCTCTCTCTCAGGAAATCCTCTCTCCTCCTCTTCTGTAGTTCTCTTTTTCAGTTTGACCTCCTGACAAACTTTAATGCTATTTCCTTGATGTAACCAGGGCAATAAGGTGCTCTCTACAGGAAATCTCTCTTGTAGCTAAAGCACCTTGAACCTGCAAGTATTTTTTTGTTCATATCCTTTCATGTATATACTATGCTAGGTCTTTTCTGCTAAAAACAAGTTCAGATGTTTTGACTCGTGAGCTTGAAATAACGTACTTCAGTAACCCCAATATACCATAAACAATCCATACAAAGATGGTCTGCGACTCTAACAGCACCACAGAAACAACGAATGGAGAGATGAGTCACACAGGAAACAAGTTTTATGGGAAAAAACTGGACATGTAGAAGCTACTTTTGAGAATGAGACGCTAGTCCAGTCATCTCATTCCATCCACCATGCGTCCTCATGCGGCTTGTGAATGATTCACATGACAAAACACCCGGCATGACGGACCAGGTCCTCCCGCCAGTTCTTCTCTACATGGCTGGTGCCTGTAGACAACAACAGAGACGTGGGGACAGCAAGGGGGTGCGTCCATACCGGACAGAGCGGAGGAGGACTGGCACAAAGGAGGGATTGAGGGACAGAGGGAGGGAAATGGAAAGATGGTTGATCCAACGTGTGAGGCTTAAACATCTGCTTCTCTGTGGGAGACAGTGGGCATTCTGTCACTGTGACATAACATGTGACATCCAACAGGCCCTGGGCACAGAAACATTAGCATTTTAACTGAGGGGGCTATCAAGTCAGACCCTGGGACAGACAAAGAAAACAGAGAGAGAACGCAAGAGCAAAAGAAGGACAGAGAGAATAGAGGACAGACACTGCATAGGACAGAGAGAGGGAGAGAGAGGGAGAGAGTAGGAGAGAGAGGGAGAGAGTAGGAGAGAGAGGGAAACGGAAGGAGAGTCAAACAGGGAGAACGAGTACAAACAAACTGTGGAGAACCAAAAGAAAGGAGAGAAACAGAGGGAAATTGAGAGACAAAGGGATAGGCAGAGGACCACTCAAGTAGGAGGAGGACTAACGTCACAGTGGAATCAATGGAGAAAAGGAGTCGGGGAGTCAGGGACTGACTTGGAGACATGGACTAGAAAGAGAGACAGGTGATGGTGAACTTGGCCGAGGAAGACAGAGAAGATGTGTCAAGCCAGCGTGTAGTCTGGAAGTACTGTTGAAGGATGGGTGCCTGTTTTGGCTGCGACCCCAGCCGAGACTCGGGTCATGAGCTGGTTCCTATCAAGCGACATGCCACATGGCCCAGAAGAACCAAGGCTGTTGCAAGTCTAGAATATGTCTCCACTACTTGGGACTCCATGCACAGGTCAGGGTAAACACTAACACTAGATCTAAGTTCTGCTGCACTTACTAAATGCACCACTTGTTTGTCACTCTGTATATAATCATCTGTTAAATGAATAAAATATAAATGGAAATGTAGATAAATGATGTCACTTTCGATACCACTATTGCAAAACATTAACCACCATATGAGGGTGTGATTGATCTGTTCCATGTCAAAATGCTTTTTCTCCAATTAAGCATTGAGCTTGGTGCATTAAGTGTAAGACGGCTTGTCGCATTGTGGTTTGTTTGTTTTTGTGGTATATGTTTTGTAAGGGGGAGGTGTGGTGCTGGCCTTTTGGTTCCACTACATGGACGCACACGCCCACACACATTCACAGGAAAGGCAAATCCACCGGCAGAATTTACACACAAAGTCAACTGTAGTAATACACAAATAAGAACAGTCACTGTGTACAGGCACGTATGCACAATAACCCCATCCCCTTTAACACACAAACACACACTCGATGCCTGCTTAAAGCAAATATTGGATTTATTCTTTCTGACAGGAGGCATAAGACAGCTTGACAGCTTTACTAGCATGCTCAGCAGTTTCCAGCCATACTCAGCGAGCCAGGATGAGCCATAGAAATACTGTAGCCTACCAGTAATAAGAAAAACAGACTGTTATTATACCAAACTGCCATTCATCAATTCAATTAGCTAGTAAAACTGAAAGAGTGAACTCCTAATGGTCACACATCTGTTTCAGTGCTGTTTGCACATGACAATGACTTTAGTTAGATGACATAGCATCACGATCCCGGAAGCGGTAGTGTTTATCTCGGATTCTCTCCAGTTGCCTGTCGTTGCTTAGATGGATAACATTCACTGCTGCTCTCAAGCTGTGCTAAACCAAATAGCAGTGACTAAGAAACAGATGGATTCTGCAGATGCCAAGGTTCTGCAAGAGGCCCCAGAAACAAATTGAAATTCAAATACCTGTGTGGAAGGGAATCACATCACACCAAACACAACTGTTTTGTCGAGTCGACTTAGTATGCAAACGTTGGTGTAAAGCAAAAAAACATCTCTCTCTGGATGCTGCTTTGGCCTCTAGTTAAGACCATGCTAGACTGAGCTGTCATAGTACTATTACATTTAACTGTGTCATGTATTCTTTATGAAATAGAGTAGGTGGAAATGAAATGCAGAAAGCATTTTTTTGTCAACACACAACACCACGAGGCTACGAAATCCTGGCTTTTGTGATTGTCCACGTCAACCTGAAATAATGACTGCCTTTGGAATGGCCTTTGGAATGAAGTCCAAATTACTGCTTTTAGCTGTCATGTCGCCATTTATGCCCTGTATTCAGAGCTTGTAATATTCCATTTTGCTCCCATCTGCATCGCACATTTTAGACAAGAGGACATGAGTAACAACTGGTTATTAAAGTACTCGGAACTCTGACATTGCTCAGACAACCCCTCTATCCGCTGCAGGCTATCGCAACGTTTCTGTCTGCACTGATTCAACTGTGTCGCTCTCTGAATGGCCACCAGGAGCTGCTGTTGACTTTTCAGGCTTCCCAAGCCAGAACAGACTCAGGAGATGCACCTCAGATCAAAATGGCTGCATGTCACATTTGGGCTTTGTTGCCCGGGTGTCCTTTCAAGACACCAAACAGGAGACATTACAAGCGCTCCTATGTAGCGTTTGATGTCGGTACACTTTGTTCTTTCGAAATGTCTCGCGTGATCTCAGGAGATTCTCTTCCTGTCACATCCATTCGGAATACGTATTGGGAGGGGAGGCTGTTTTCAAACAAGGAGACAAAGTGAATTATTCAGGGGATGACTTGAATATTTCCCCCGACTGTCGTTTACGTGATGATTGTTAGCACTAACTGTGAAGGACATGTTTTTCATAAACTTTCCTTGCCTGTATGTGTGTGTCCTGTCTGTCTGCGATGCCTGGTCTAGAGTGTGTGGGGGATAATGGGGGGAATGTCGTCACTCTATTCCCAGGGTTTCCAGGGTTTTAACCTGGTTAAATGTCACATTTGCTTAAGGCTGCTCGACTTTGCATCTTAATGAGCTGTGTCTGGCCTGTGGTCTGGATTCTGGTGTCTTTGTGACTGTGGCCTCTCATAGGAAGGCACACTGATGGCTTAAAGAGTGCAGTCTGTCAATCACACACACATCAGTTACTCTCTACGTTTGTCATTCAGACTCGCTCAGTCTGTTTGTTACCTGATGCGTTGGTTAGACAGGTCCCTCAGACAATCAGTCAGTTAGTTAGACAGATAGGAAGACAGCGCGACTAATAAGTCAGTGTTCAGAGTGACAATCACTCAACCTCTTAGTCTGATAGTCGGTACATCTGTCAGTTTATCTATGTACTCGTTTGTTTTCCAGTCAGTCAGTGACTCCAACTGTGCAGCCACAGCTAAGCCCTGTATGTTTGACTGAATCAGGTTGGGGGGAAAATACAGTCCATTAACAAAAGGACTACTTTTGTCCTGTTCCCTGGGGTGTATTGTAATGGTAAACCTCCCTCTCTCTCACACAGTAGCAGCGGCCAATGGGATAGAAACTCAACCCTGTGCTTTATGACCAGTTCTAATTTCCTTTGTTTTGTGCGTATTTGGCCTTTAACCCAGGTAAGGGTATATATATTTGATTGTGTTACTTGTGACATTACTTGATTATTCTATTTCAGCCTATTCATTGAACTCAGAAAAGTACAATGCAGAACAGGTACCAGTGAATGTGACTTACAGCTGGTCTGGGTAAGCTGGGATGCATGGTCTAGTTATTCTAGTATGTATGTAAACTGCTTTTGACTACATTTATTGTGCCGCTTTTTACCTATCACAGTCTCAGAATTGCATATGGCTGGCATATTCTAAACGAACGTCATGAATGTCCTTTAATAGCCAGTTATTCGATTTTGATCAGACTCAGCAAGTCTATTGAGTGTATGTGGGGACATTTAAAGCGGCCATCCAAAACATCCTCAGTGGTTCTGCTCTACCAAACGAGCTCTCATTAAAGCTCTCCATTGACCTTTCACTGTAAATGATGTGACATTTAGAACAATGGGAAGCTCTGATAGATTGCAATGTTGAGAATTTACTCATTCAGTTTTCACAAAAAGGAGAAAATAGTTTTCGTATTTCTGAGGTGGCTATTCCAAGACTAGATTTATTCACTTGGGCATGGATACGGGGATTTTGAAGGTCTGATTATGACAGCAATTCAAACTGGGTTAATTATAACACCAATTGTCTGACAGAGATGTTTGCTGCGTTTATTATTCCATAATGGAATGCAGACTGTGGAGGTTGTAATGGGTTGAGAAACTTGAGAAAGTTCACATAGTTTTGTCAACTGATTTGTTACAGTATTGCAGAAATCACTACCACTGATAAACTTCAGGTTATTCAAGTCTTTTTACCGAGGCAGTCTGGAAGGTGTCTGAAGGATGGAAGAAGCACCAATCACATCTCCACAGAGAGGATGATGGATATTTTACTCCTCTGGCCTTTCACCTGACTATGTAGAGTGGAGTTACACCACATGAAGGTCTGAAAACTGACAGGCAATATTCACTACCAGTTTCACAATGTTGTCATACTGTATGTCACCATGGTAACACAGAGTTTAGCTTGATAACACGGTGAGTTCAAGCTGAGAAAGCTATCCGTTCTAAACATTTCATTTGTGGCCCGTAGGCAGATTGGGCCACTGTCATTCTGACAAATGAGATTCGTTAGGCTCAGATGATAATGATCAGATGGAGTATATTAAGGGAGCGTCAGTGATAGTGACTATACTGACAACCTCGTTGTCTGGGTTTCTGTTAAGACCCAGATAGATGTTAATACCATTAAATCTTCTCATAGGGACTAACTACCATGACAGCATCTGATATCCAAATGAGGGACTTTAATTATGTCCAGTTTCCTCATCCAATTCGGCTGCTAATTGCGTGGTCTTCATACACTTCGGTTCTTTACAGTTCTTTACATTTAGAAATGCCCAGCAACTTTTGGGGACTTAAAAATAGGCCGGACCTTGTTACTACGAGGTGTGAGGTGGGGGTCGGGGGTCGGGGGTCAGGGGTGACGGTGTTGAGTTCGATTTTGCAAGTCATTGAGGAGTCGGACAGCTGATAAAGTTCTGACAGCCTGTCTTGTGGACTGGGAGGTGGTGGACAGGGAATGTACAGCTGTGGTTCAACGGTCCAAGATACTGTAAATGTGTACACCACATCAGTCTGAGGAATTTGGGAAAGGTCGGCAAGCATATGCTAAATAATTCAATCTATGGTTTCCAGCACTTGTTGTTTTCAGTTCTCTTTCAATATGATGCTTCTGTAAATCTCCGGCAGCAAACAGCAGGGATGCCTGTGTTCAGCACCTGCAGGAGTCTTGCAATGGGTCCTGTTCTGGATTTCTTGTAATTGTTCTGTCATGTCTGTAGAGATGGATGGGTACCTGGGCCTAAGGCCAGCACTGTTTCAGGATATTACTCTCCTGAGGTGTATTAATAGTAGGACTGTGTGTGTGGGTGTATGTCTGTACAGGGAAACTTCAGATTGAAGAATCTGGATCAGAAGCTCCTGAGGGAGACACTTACTGCAACAACACACACACACACACACACACACACACACACACACACACACACACACACACACACACACACACACACACACACACACACACACACACACGTTTCCTCAGACATCCTCACACTGCAATGAATGAAGTATGAACTTGAAGTGCTTTGGTATACTACTTTGTGCAAAATTCTTATTTCTCAATGACACCTAGTTTGTTTAACCTTCTCCTCTTAAAGTTGATTCCACTCAGTTCAGCAATTCTGGAGACTAACATACGTAGTAACAAGGCATAACAAAGTCAAATTCTCAGGAGAGTTTGAGCATGAAAGGGCCAGGAGAAAGAAAGGAAAGAGTGAGATGAGAGAGAAGTGGACTCAAAGAAAACAAACGAGATGGGCCGAGCAAGAAATGGCGATGAAGATTAGATTGAGAAAGGAAAAGTGAAAGGGAGAACTAAAAAAAAACCTAAAAAACATCAAAGTAAAAAGGGAGTGAGATGGTGAAAGGAGATCTGACAGTTTTCTAGGGCATTCCTGAAATATAGGGCTGTATATAACCTTGACAAGCAGGCGGGAGTGCATGAGGGGAGAGGCCTGATCACACTGCCTCCAGCCAGTCTCAGCTGTGTGGGTGTGTTTGGGTTTATATGGGTGAACATTTGTGTGTGTGTGTGGGTGTGAGAAATACTTCGGACCAAAATGTATGTGTGGTCTTCTCTCATGATTGTGTGTGTTGGCAGACTGAGAGCACAGGTGAAGCCAGTTCACCTGCTTCTTGACAGATGGAGAGCAGGAGAGAGAGATTGGAAGGAGAGAAACAGAGTAGAAAAAGGGAGAGAGGGAAAGAAGGAGAGAGAGAGCGAGTTAGAGGAGAGAGAGAGATAGAGCGAATATGGCAGTGAAAGGAGAGTCGGAGGGAGAGAGAATCAGGCCCTTTCCTCTCCCTGATGAGATTGGTCTGGAATTGAATTTCATAGAAACAAACAGCAGGAGACATAAGTACCTACCTCCGTCTTTCTTTCCCTCCCTCTTTCTCTCTCTCCCTCCCAGCTTCCCTCCATTCTCCCCTCTCATTCTCTAGTCTCGGTGGAACAGAAGCGTGACGTAAGCACCAATTAAAAACGAGACAGGAAGAGACCCAGCAAGGAGCTGTAACTCTTCTGCACATTAAGAATACATTCTGTCTGTCTCTCTCTGTCATGACGCATCCAAACATTAGTTGTCCTTGATGGGAGACTTGAATCTAATGACCTAACTTCCTGTTTCGGGTCACTCTGGGCTGCAGTGCTGTATATTTCCATGCCAACATGATACAGTCCTTCGGACATGAACACAGCAAGCTTATCAGTTCTTGCTAACATTAGCTGAAAGGGTGAGACCTCAAATCCGATTTATAATGTCATGGTGTACCAGGGGTAAAACATACCTATGCTACCTTATGGCTCACAAAAACACAACTTTCCTAATCAAATATTCAGATTCAAAACATATTCAAACTATAATGTTGTCATATATGGATGTTGGTGACTGCAGCCACTTGCTATGTCAGTGTCAGGGATTTCACTTGACGGTTTGATTCCTTAGTAGGTCAGTGGAGTAGTCTACATCTTGGGAGACATATCAGATCTCTGTTTAGCTGCACAGAGGTGACCTCTTACCTGCAGGCTTTATGTGCTGATTGGAGGGATATACTGAACCTTCCTGCTCCTGGCAGATGACCAGCGTTACCAGTAAGGTGAGCTAGTAGCAGGGAGGAACGTATCTGGATGAATTTTCAGTTCGACAGAATGTTCAGTTTAATTTTCAAATTAGCTTTCTTGCCCTACCTCTCTCTCTCTCTCTCTTTTCTTTTCTCCATCAGTGTCACCGTCCGCTCTGTTTATACCGTTCCCTTTCGCGACGCCACACTCCCCCTTCCCTCTCCCAGCAGTGCGTATCCTGCCTGTGAGCATGAGGTGGGAAAAGGAGAGCAGCTTCTCTCTGTCTACCTCCCTCCCTCCCTCTCTCCCTCTCCCTCTCTCAATCTCTCGCATGCTCTGACACACCCTCTCTCGCCCTCCCTCCCTCCCGCTCTCTCTCTCTTTCTCTCTGTCTGTGTGTGCTCAGATGTTAAGTGGCGTGCAGTGTTGTTATGTCATGAGGCTGGAGAGCTGGAGCGGGAGAGAGATACTTGCTTCTACCGGCTTCGAGTACCTTGCAGATACATTAGATGCTAAAGAGGAGAGATGCATAGCGGCACAGGAGGTGAAGAACTATGATTACATGCTTTTAGTGTCCTGGGTACTTTGGTCCGTGTTGACGTTTAGAGACACAACTAATGTCTGGCAGAAGAAATAGTTGCAGATACAGCTCAACAAGACTTTGAAGATTCCAAACCCAGGACGGACTGCCCACCTGGAGATTCACGTTTGAAACTGGAGAAACAAGCTGACGTATCTTGGACAAATTGCTTTGGACAGTGAAGTTATCCATCTGAAGGACATGGAATGTGCGTAACGGGCCAGAATATTGGGGCCAGACGCTGGATAAAAGTGTTAGTTCTGTAAGCCAAAGGGGGTTTGACCTAACCATGTGTGACTGTGCATAGTTAGTGGTTGAGGGGGCTGTACAGGTGTGGCCAGACCAGACATTCCATCCCCTCCTTCCAAGCTTCTGATGTTTCTCCCCTTCCCCCAGTCTGCTGTTTCGCTTCACATCAAGTTCTTTCTTGCGACTCTCTCCATCGCCTCGTTTCAATGGAAAGGCCACAGAAAGGCAGAGCAGACCTAATCTATTGATGTAACCGTCACACATCCGAGACCAGGACCGCGGCAGCAACAGCAACAACCACACGCAGCTAAACCCAGAGGGGAATAGCAGATGGACCATGTGGAGCCAGACAGGATACTGCACTCACATGCCTCACCCTGGACATCCCTTCTACCATGCGCCCTGCAGGTGTGTATACTGCCAGTCCTCCCTCAGAGCATCGAACCCTCTGGGAGAGGAGGACTATAATCTGTCTGAGTAGTGTGGGTTCATATTTGGTTGTATTGAAGTACTGTGGGTTAGTATTCGGTTGTACAAGTTGTATTGAAGTACAACTTGTGTTTTTGACCTCTAAATCACTTGAGGCAAAACATTTTTGGCACTGTTAAATCTGTTAAATGTTTGTTTTAGTGTACTGCACTTGACGCACTGAGAACGAGGGAACAGATTCTGCATTCGTTAAGCCAGACAATAGGTCTGGTCTTTTGGTCAGCGTGTCTTCATGTTATTTATATAATTTCACAGATTTGAGGTGCTAATCAAATGACTGGAATGGCGTGGATCACAGAGAGGATAATTGCCCAAAACCCTTTATCTAGTTGGTAAACTTTCCTCCATATCAATTGACCATGATGAGGCTGAGATTGTATGGGTTCTGCAAGTGAAATCAAATAAAGAGAGCATTATTGGTCATTTTGGTTGTTTAGGTTCATCCCCAGTATCACATAATGTATCACACTGTTGCGGATCTGACTGCACTCCTGTCTCAAATGAACACTATCCATCTCCACCCCTGAGGGAGGAACAGCCCCTACTCCTCAAGGCTTCAGTCGCCGTCTTTCAACATTTCTTGTCCAGAAATTGTAGACGTTTATAGGGGAGAAATACACCAAAAATACCCCAAATTCTATTTTCTTGTATTTTGTAAAGGATTGCTATTGCAATCACAAGCAACGTGCAGCAGGTGTTCATAATGTATTTATAATATCTTTCTGGAATCTGAGTTCTTTGATTTGCATTCTACAAGGCCATGAGGCATATGAAATATGAAGGTATGTGCGTCTTTGTAATGACGCGGAAGTCGTATGTGTGTGCTAGGTTAGTTTGTGTGTGTGTGTGGGGGGGGGCTCGTTTGGAGGATGACTCATAGCTCCAGTCTCACAGGCACATCAGTTACCTGTGATATCACTGGACTGAGTTATTGACTAAAAGAGCAAACCATGGAAATAGCCTTCAGCTCGAATTCCACTCCACTGTCCCATCAGTGACAAAACACATTGTTATTTTCAGAAAGGAATGTTAATTCGTCAAAGGGAGACTCGTTTAACAGCTTGTTGAACTAAAACGTGTTTGGTATACTTTGGAAGTAACATGACCTGAGAGGCAGCACTGGTTAATGATTGGCTCAACTGTCAATAAAGTGGACGGTGACACAGATCTCCTCCACCCAGCTTCCACACCCTGCTGGCACTCTCTCTCTCTTCGTCTCCCCCCCTCCCTCCCTCCCTCACTCCCTCTCTGTTTACATTCAAACATCCAAATGAGAAGGTATTACTGGATGTTTGAGGAAGTACTTAGCGAAGTCTCCTACGCTTGACTTAAGCTACAATGAGCTCTGGCCAGGCATAGTGGGATGAGGTGAGAATGTCTTCATCCTTGTGTTGTGTGTATGTGTTGGTATTATTGATAGTATGCTTTTGCTTGCTTATAGATGTGTATCTGTGCACATTGTGGTCACATACGCCCGATACCTTGTTGTTTCGATTGTTGTGTGGTAACATGTTTATGATAACAATAATCTTGTGTATTGCCTCGCATTTCTCACAAAATGGGCAGAAGTATTGTGTGTGCTTTTACGTGTGTGCGCATGTGTGTGTGTGCGTGTGTGTTCTGTCAGCAGTTTAGCACTAAATGGATTGGTCTGTTGTCACAGCAGGGGTGTGTAGGGAGCAGATTGTCTTGGAACCTTTGCTCATCCCCCTGTGTCTGTCACCACACACACAAACACACACACACACACACATTCTACAAAACATACACACACACGCACCCACTCTTACTAAGGCACACCATTTCCACCCTACATCTGGACATGACACAATGCAGGATTAAGCAAAGGCAAGGGATCTCAGTAAACTGTAAATCGGATGTTTTGACCACAGTGTCACCATAACAGCCCAGTAATCTGATCATATCTCTTCACGGGAACTGATGTGTCCATTTGTGCCTTTAGCTGTTTTATTGGAATGCTGCTGATCTGGTTCAGGAGATGGCAGTTGATGTGGAATAAGGCTTAAAGGGTTAGAAAGAATGTTGGTTGGATGAGACTCAGGTGTGGGAGTCTTTTGGTATGCTGCGTGGACTACACACACACACACACACACACGCACACACACACGCACACACACACGCACACAAGCACACAAGCACACAAGCCCACAAGCACACAAAGACCAGGGATCAGCAACCCAATCTGCTGGACAGAGAGAAATTGAAACAATATCGCAAATATCTGTCCAGGGAATCCTTGAAGCAGAATCTGTCATTCCCTGTCCATGTATGTAGCATAGTCATGCACTGTGCGGTAAGGCAATCTAACACTACTGAGTCAACATTCTGTTTGCATATGCTGAACCATTTTCACTGCGGCCTCACCACACACATCCTATCCCAAACAGTCATATTCTCCCTGGCGCCGTTGGCAGTCTAATTGCATGTCTTATTTCCTCATTTACGCATAACAAATGACCCTGTTCATTATATCAGCTTGGTAGCCCCATGCAGATAAATTGTTTCGGGAAGCACGAGAAGAAATTATTTTGGACCATATGTAAGGACACTGAAAGTGACACAAAAAGTTGGTGTGCTTAATAAGGTCCCGAGAGCTTTACTGACAAGTAATCTGGCCGGGCATCCATTTCATTAGTTCTCATCCGTGCTGTCGATGGATTGAGAGGATCAGGGGTGTGGGGATTGAGCTCAGTTGTGGACATGGATCATTAGACTTCCAATGAGATGAGGAGAGATGAGTCGATTTTCTAACCCCCCTCCCCAAATCTTTGGATTCTCAGTAGTGTGTGTGTCAAAAAATATTTGAAGCATAAAGTCCAAACTCCAGAAGGAAAATGCTGGATCTTATTCTGTGTATCAGAGTGAAAATCGCTAACTGCCTTTAATGATGGACAACTACTACCTTCTTCCAGGGTAGAAGGTTTGCTTAGCACGTAGCTCTTTTGGAGGGAACCGGCGATGCTGCCTACCTGCTTAGGAAGTGTGTGCTTCTGCACTGGTCTCAGGCCTGAAAGGTAGGATGGTACTAACGATGTTTGAGCACAATACATATCTTTGTGCTGTCTGTGTTTGTTTTTAACTACTTAATACATAGCAAATGTTACTGTTTCATATAGCACCAGTACATATGGAAGATGTCTTGGTCTATTTTTGGTGTAAACATAGTATGTGTACTCCATGTGATGTTCAGAAAGACGATGTGGCAAGGGAGCACTGAGCACCTTGCCAAATCTGGCACGCTCTGATGTTCAAGCAGTTGCACTATGTGGAGGAATATTTCTCCAGCTTCTTACAAATGGGACATGGCAAACACAACTGCAGTGAATTCTTCTCAACCCACATTAGAAAACTCCAAACAATTATGAATTTTCCTCTGAACCCCAGAGAACTAAATTTGTGAGTAGGCTTGAGAAGAAAAGAAGCAGGTCAGCCCTCCCCACCAGCCTCAGTGGGCAGCCTGCATTCCACAGGACACATACTTGGGTATAATGTGCCATTGTTTACACACATTCTGACACTGAGTGGGGTGGTGTGCAAAGATATCAGCCCATCTACGCTCGTTAGTTTCAGTAGTTAGTTTCATTTGATTAGAAATTGTGTTTTATTAGATGGGAATAATAATATGAAGATCAATTAAAGAGTAAGCTGAAAATTGGACACGCCAAGACCGTGTGTATATTTGATTTGCTCGGTTCCAAAACGGGGTGATCCCATTTTTAATCAAAGAAGATTAGCACAAATATTGACTGAAATGAAAGTACAATTTCATATTTTTTTCAGTTTGGTAATTTTAAAAGGAGGATAACATTTAGCAGTGTTTCAAATTACTGTTAGATTATTTGTCACTATGGTGACATTTAAATAATGGCTTTTGAAATTAGGTTGAAATTAGGTTCTAATTAGTGGACTCTCACAGTGTGAAATAAACATGTGTGTGTGTGCGCGTGTTCACGTGTTTGAAGTGTTTTTGGAGATGAAACCAGACATGCGTGCATGCTCTGCTTGGTACCTCAAAGCCCAGTGTTTCCACCTTCAAACTGTCCATGTGGGATACCTCTGGAGTCTTTGTTTATCTGGGTGGAGCTAATTCGTGCCTTCTCTGGTGCTGAAACTCTGTGTGACTTATGACTCATGTATGGTCAGATGGGAACAATGGTAGCTGCAAAGCTGACCGGCCCAGCGGGAGCACACACGCATCAAAGACTGTCCAAGCCTCTTTTCCTTCCTCTCTTCCTATTTTTTCTGGCTCCCTCTCTGCCCCCTGATCAGCCCCCCCCCCACCCACACACACATACACACTTACACACGCACACACACACACACCACACACACACACACACACACACACCACACACACACACACACACACACACACACACACACACACACACACACAGAAAGTCAAACAATCCATGCTCCAGCGGGAACAGAAGCTTTAACCCTAAGGCGTTTCGAATGTGAATGTTTAAAGTTCTCAGTGATTTGCATACGCGCCTGTCTGTCCCCAGGCTGGATCCCTGCTCACCAGTCTACAGGAGCCTCGTTGACCTCCTACACACTGTTGATGCTGTGACTCAGGCCTGTTGAAGGAACACAATATGTATGTGTGTCTGTGTGTGTGCTGTAGACACTCCTGCTGAAGTCCTTCCTCAGAATGTCTCCGTCGGCAGGGTTTATGATAATGGAGACCATGAGCATATCATTTGGCAAATATTACCACATCTCCAACCATTGCCATAGCAACAATGTGCACCAGTGGGCCATAGAAAAAAGAAAAAGGAAAACCAAAATCCTGGTCTTCCCTGCTTCACAAGAGACCCGAGACACCATCTGTTGGAGGGGTAGCGATTGACAGCTTTTCGGGGCGACAGTCGCAATAGCTGTGTGTTTTACCCTAGCAGGCCACAATCAAGATGGAGCATCTCATCAGGATGGTAGAATCACAATCCTGCTTCTCGACCACAGCGCAATTAACTCTGAAGGCGATCTCATAACCTCCGTCTGAGGGAGGTGGGGGAGTGGAGGGAACACAAGAATGATTAGGATGGAGAGGTGGGGAGGTGTAGGGGGAGAGGATGAAAGGGGCAGATGGGGAACCAGAGATGTAGAGAGGATGAGGGAGGGAGAGAGAGAGAGAAGACAGCTCTCTCCAGCGGAGAGAGGAGGGGAGAGCGAGGGGAGGATGCAGAAGGAGCAGAGAAAAGCGAGGAATAGTCAGAGGATGGGAGAGTATTAAATGAGGAAAGGGACAGGGGGAGTTTGAGAGAGCGGATCGAGGGAAAACGTGATACCGGAGAGAAGTCGAAAAAGTAAGAGTGAAAGTAAGATGTCGTGACATGGGAACACGGTGTAAATCGAATCAATAAAAGAGGAAGGACAAGACGAGCACGGACTGACATGTAATTACATGAAACTCTGTAACCTGGATTCATTTCAGACTGACTCCTGAACCACTTCTTTCTATATAGGCCTAACCCAGTAGACCCGCATCAAGAATTTATGCTAAGTTTTTTATGTGTGCATAGAGCTATAAGAGCAGTAAGAACCATGTGAACCCACAGTGATAAGGATCTGCAGCACTGTGTTTAGTGACGTAGGCGAGTTTCTTTGTTGCCGAGAAGGCCGTTTTTCAGCCGCAGATCTCACGTTGCTTGCACATTTCCTTGAATACGGTGTCATCAAAATCCGAAAGAACGGCACATTGATTTCACCCGGCCTCGTGTTCTTCGCGAGTTACTCTCCCGCGACTGGCCTCTGTCGGAGAGGATCAGATAAGAGTCGAAGACGCAGATCCTGCGGTGTCGCCCGTGAGAGACGCGCTGCAGAAGGGTTGGTGTTGCCCGTGTCAGGTCGGATGTAAATCAGTGGCTTGGTGCTTCCGGGGGTCACGTCCCCTGGGTGCCTGTAAGGTACCTGGTGTCACCACAGGTGTACATGGTGTGCATGGGAAGTGATGTACGGGCGGGGCAGGAGAGAGAGTGACGTCGAGACAAAGGGAAAACCGTCTTCCATCGTAATGTTGAATGTTTTTTAAGTCAGTAGCCTATCACCACTGGGTGATTCGAAAGCTCATGAGATATGAAGAAAGTCCTATTCTATTCTATTCTATTCTAAGCAATGATGTAGCACCTAAGTGGCTTTCACACTGAGGAGACCACAAGTAGACTCAAGGATGAACCACTTCTGCCCCCCCAAATAATTATTTTTGAGAGCACTACCCCTTTAACCTCAGCGCCATCTAGAGCCAGCACCCGCTGCTGCCCTCTAACCTAATTCACTGGAAACATCTTATATCCCCTTCATCCCTCAAGTTACAACCACCTCTCGCTCTGTCTGCATCAATCTGACCAATAAGTGATCCTTCTCTCTGTTGCTGAGGAAACGTCCCTGAACGCCTCACCTCTTCGTACATGCCACACTGTTTGAATCCTTGAATAGCGAAACATGACAAGTTTAGACTTGGGCAAGAGGAAGGCAAACTGAACCAGATTTCTTCTTGTAAATATCTTTATAGCCTTGCACCTTCACTGTCCTCCTGAATTAGCGTCCATGGAACCCTCCCTCAGACTGCTCTTTCAATGCTTAGCAGAATACTGCTTTCTTCTCATGAACGCATGATAGAACGCATGTGTAGAATAGGGTTTTAGTTGATGTAGGCATATTCGTAATGACTTTAAACACAGCTCAGCGCTTGGCACTCTCCTCCCAATCACACAACCTCATCCTTCTGCCATCCTTGTTTATGCTAATGCAAATATTTTCATTATCTTGGCAATGATACATTTAATAGACAATCTGTTCCCAGGCCCTTCCAGAGTGAATTTAATGAGAGCCAATCAGGTTCCGGGGAAGACAGCCAATACCACAGTGCTGATTGGTATGTGGACAAGGATTGAACAACCTGCGTTGTGATTGCTGAGATTGTCACAGTCTCACTTACACACTTGGAAGTCTAAACTTAATGCAGTTCCAAAGTGTTAAGAAGGAATTGACTGATTTTATAACTTACTTTCAAGTAAATTTGCAGTCCCTCATATTCGAGTGGATGTATTTAAGGAAAAGGCTAGAACTACCATCTCAATCAAATCTTTCACTGTCAGACCTTAGAAAACTTGATTTTGTCTTTAACATGTGAATCCCTAACCACAGTCCTGGCCAGTTTTTGTGGTAAATCACTCACTCAGATGCCCACACAATGTTAGCACGTGGCTAATGTTAGCGCCTGCGGGCCACAAAAACACCTGTTCTCCTATATCATACTTACACACATAGAGAGGGGTGCTCACACCAGTCATTGTATAGATAAACGTGCATGTGTGGTATTATTGGAATCCTTGCACGAATGTACTTTAATAACATACCTTATCTAGAGAGTCAACAGATAGTTTAAGATATTTGGAATGTGCATGTTTTCTGAAACCAAAATTGGAGCCATACTTATTGTTCATTTGTGGGAATCTATGGGAATCTATTTGCCACCAATCCTGAAGATAGGTATGGGAGGCCAAGGGGAAGTTAAAGATACATTCTTACAATCTATTCTAAGAATTCTCATAATCTGAGGATCCTCCATACTCCAGCATGCTTTGATCTTTTGTACAAACATTTGCAGCATAGCTTAGATTTGTTTCTGTTCTGTCTTCTCTCAACCGTTTTTGGTGACACAGCTGGAGGTCAGACATTTGATTTATTGTGGTGCAGATGGATGGATAACCACATTGTAACTTCGAGGGCTATGTAATTCGCATTCCAATGAAATCAAATTCAAATTGGGTATAGTACCAACCTGGACTGCCTTATACCCTGAACCCTGTAATTACAGTCGTATGCAAAAGTTTGGGCACCCCTGATAATCTCCATTACTTTCATCTATAAAATGTTGGGCGTTTGGATGAGGAACGTCTTTGTCATATATATACACATACGTCATGGACAGTGATATTTTAGCCGTGAAATAAGGTTTATTTGATAAACAGAAAATATGCCATACGCATCATAAGAGAATTAGACACTTGCATAAATTTGGGCACCCCAACAGAAAAATCACATTAATATTTAGTAGAGCCTCCTTTTGCAAAAATAACAGCTTCTAGATGCTTTTTATATCCTCTGATGAGTGTCTGGATTCTGGATTGAGGTAATTTGGACCATTCTTCCTTACAATACATCTCCAGTTCAGTAAGGTTTGATGGGTGCCTAGCGTGGACAGCCCGCTTCAAGTCACCCCATAGATTTTCAATTATATTCAAGTCTGGGGACTGGGATGGCCATTCCAAAACATTGTAGTTGTTCCTCTGCATAAATGCCTTAGTGGATTTGGAGCAATGTTTCGGGTCGTTGTCCTGCTGGAACACCCAACTGCGCCGTAACTTCAGCTTTGTTACAGATTCTTGAACATTATTGTCCAGAATTTGCTGGTACTGAGTTGAATCCATACGACCTTCAACTTTAAGTAGATTCCCAGTTCCTGCACTAGCCACACAGCGCCACAGCATGACGGACCCCCCCACCAAATTTTACTGTGGGCAGCAAGTGTTTTTCTAGGAATGCTGTGTTCTTTTGCCTCCATGCGTAACGCCTCTTGTTGTGACCGAATAACTCCATCTTTGTCTCATCAGTCCACAGCACTTTGTTCCAAAATGAGCCTGGCTTGTTCAAATGTAGTTTGGCAAACCTCAAGCGAGCCTTTTTGTGGCGCGTGTGCAGAAAAGGCTTCTTCCGCATCACTCTCCCATACAGCTGTTCTCTGTGCAATGTGCGCTGAATGGTCGAGCAATGCACAGTGACACCATCTGCAGCAAGATGACCTTGCAGCTCTTTGGAGGTGGTCTGAGGGTTGTCCTTGACCATTCTGACCATTCTTCGCCTTTGCCTCTTTGTTATTTTTCCTGGCCTGCCACTTCTGGCCTTAACAAGAACTGTGCCTGTTGCCTTCCATTTCCTAATGACATTCCTCACAGTGGAAACTGATAGCTGAAACCTCCGGGATAACTTTTTGTAGCCTTCCCCTAAACCATACTGCTGAACAATCTTTGTTTTTAGATCATTTGATAGCTGTTTTGATGCCCCCATTTTGCCACTGTTCAGAGGAGAATCAAAGAGAAGCAAAACTTGCAATTGGCTAACTTAAATACCTTTTCTAATGATTGAATGCACCTTTTTATGTAATTGAAGGCTTAACGAGTTAATCAGACTAACTATGTGTTGCAGTTAATCAGCATTTAGTAGGCAGAGGTATTCAAATCAAATAAATGATAAGGGTGCCCAAACTTTTGCACAGCCTTTTTTTCACATTTGATTTAATTTCACACAACTAAATACTGCTACACCAAATATCTTTGTCTGGAAAACACCCCAGCACTCAGTGTTAACTAGAAAAGTAATATTACAATATTATATTGATCTTTTTTGGTGAAGACAGGAAATTATCATGCAGCCTCAGAGGGGTGCCTAAACTTTTGCATACGACTGTACATTTCTCTCTGAGGGTTGCCAATGGGCCCTCAACCTGGTGGCCAGCCTGCCAGCAGCAGTGACTAACCCTCCACCCCCTCATGCCCCTTAACCCTCCCTCTCCTGTTGGAGAAGCCCATATATGTCAGGGCCAGGGTGACACCAGAGAGGTCGGGTGTGGGCCGTGAGGGGTAGGGGTGTGTGTAGGCTTGCTGACCATGGTTCAAAGTGGGCCAAACAACAACATCCCCAAGGGGACATGCTGAATGATTTGTTAAGAAGTTTGCTTTTTCAAATAAGTCAATAAAAGGAATGACAGAGAATCTTGTGGGGAGGACATGGTTACTCGGATGTGTTGCCCTGTTCTGGCTTACTTGCTTACAAAATGTTGACACAAATATTCCCAGAAACCTTCCCTCCTTTTCCTGGGAATTTTCCACCTGTTTGCAATGCTATGGTGTAATCAGACAGTCTAATGGCTTGTGGTCAGTCAGGATGGTTAAAAACCCCAGTAGCGTTCCACAGGCTGTCTGCCCCCACTCTGATAAATGGCTTCCCTCTCTCCTAGCAGCACTAGCTGTAGCTAACTGGGTTACCTTCATGGGAGTAGACTTTAGTCAACCCCATGCCTTTCTGAAAGCTTTGCCAACATGTGTGCGTGTTAGTATTTTGTAGCTTGACCACACTGTGTCATTGCCTATCACTTGTCTGTGAATGTGTGAGTTCCCTGGCAGAAGCAGCCACCAGAGAACCTTATTGGCTACGAGAGCAGAGAGAGAGAGAGAGAGAGAGAGAGAACGGGGGGAGGGAGAAAGGGTTGAAAAGAAAGAGAGAGGGATAAAGAGAAAGAGAGAGACACACACAGTGTCAGATAGCATTTCACCCTTTAACCCCTCCCAGACAGGCCCCTCCGACAGTGCTGCCACTTTACCTCCTGCTAAACACAAACGTGGGACGAGCTTACACTCTCACACCACACACATTCCTACCCGGGAAGACTGACCAGCGGAGTGATAGACAGAACACCGTAACCAGGGGGAACCAGGTAAACTGGGCCTAAGACTCTTTGCATAGACCATGGATATTCTACAAACTATAAGCCATCGGGTCTATTTCAGTCGTGCATTCTTTTTTTAGGCTACTCTCCGAGTTGTGAAAGAGAAAAAAGAGAGACAGATGGTGGGGGCGGAAGGAATCAAGGTTGCACTAAGCTATAGGGTTAAACTTTAGCGGCGACATTGACTGAGAGGGCAGTGCTGAAACCGCAGCAGCTATCTGCCATTGGCTCGAGGGAAATGGAGACAAAGCCACGCTGGAGCGGTGTTAGCGCTGCAGCTGGATGCACCGTCCAGTACAGGGTTGTATAGCTGAGGTGGTTATTTGTAGTCAAATGTGGATACAGTTACCCATCGCTAATTCTAGCTGTAGGACTTAGCTTACATGACTGACCTGGTTGTAATATTGTCTGATGAATGTCTTTTCTTTGAATTGATGACAATAATTACTGTCAGAACTTACTTGACGGAACTTCGAGTAGTAGCCATAAAAGACTGTCTTGTTTTAGTGTGTGCTACAGTAAATCGCACGTTATACATATTTTCGCTGTATCAATTATATGCAGGCGAAGATAAATTGGTTCAAGGGAAATGAGGAAACTCCAGTTTAGAGCTGTTTGTGCCACTGCCAACCTACACTTCACTCCATCTAAGGATTTGTGGTCCTGGGTCCATCCAACTCACTCTGAGATCATTAGTATTAAGGTCTTGGCAGTTTATTTGTCTGTGCGTGTTTTCATGGCTGTACATCCATCTGTCTACTCTGTGGATGCTGGCATGGTAGAGTTGTGGGTATTCATTATCACAGTATGAGCTCCATAACTCTTAAGCGCATGTTACTGTAGGAAACGTGTTAAGTTGGTGTTAAAATGTGCTCCTGTATTAATGAGTAGGAGAGCTGGTGTTATTCTCCCAGCGCTTGATTTATGATGACACCTGAGGCTCTTCATGCTTGTGACAAAAGGCAGATTGCTGATTGTTGGCTCATTCCCTGCCTGCCTGTTTACCCCGAAAGGTCTATGGGCTTGTTCAGAAAAGAACTCAAATGCTCACTGACACACACAAACAGGCACAAAGACTCGTCTGACTCGAAAAGTCCGACGGTCGCACACAGACACACATACCAACGTCTCCTCCAGCATGTTCCAAATAGGGAAGGTCTCCCTCAGTTCCTCTATTACAAACCAACAACCCCCATCCGCTTTGTCTCTCTCTCTCTCTCTTTCTCTCTCTCTTTCTCTCTCTCTCTCTCTCTCTCTTTAAATAGACCTGACCTTTGACTTGCAAACGCACCCACTAACCAAATAGATATTTTGAACCGATCGGTCTAAACCTACCCCGCGTCGCCAGATATGGAGCCAAACCCTCCATTGAAGAGACAGGAGAGTTGCTGTTCAAAGTGATCTTGCCCTTTTCAATTTCAATCACCCTGGAGGTATATGCGCCTTCATGTGTGCGGTGATTAAGGAAATGTCAGTAACTGTGGCATTAAACAGTGTTTGTCCAGACACAGACAAGTAAGAAACAACTCGTTCCTTCGTTTTTTAACGAGGCTCGATTAAAGGAAAACAGGGAAAGCATCCACATGGAGTTACTTTATCATCGACGGGAGAAGACTTCCCGCCAAATAGTTTTGATGAAACTGTAATAACTTAACTGTCTGGTTCCAGGTATGTTTAAAAAAAAACTTAGGTTCTTCAAAGGAAGTGAGAAAACAAAGTTGAACAAACAAGATGTCCTTGAAATTGAGGCCTTAGAGGTATAGTGAAGGTGTTGACAGATATACAGTATTAGGTCATGTGATACAACAGGTGCATTAATATTTATGTATTTTTGTGTGTGTGTTTGTTTGTTTGGTGTTTATATGTGGCATGCAAATGTGCTTGTGGGTGTATCTCCGTGTTTATGTGAGTTCACTTACAGTATGTTTGTCAATGTTTGTAGTGCACTATTTGTGTGGGAGGTGTGTGTGTGTGTGTGTGTGACTACTGTCTGGGACGCTTGTGTGTGTGATCCAGCATCTGTCACCCGTCCCTCATGAATGTCATGAGAACACCAGACGAGATCGTCACAAAAGACACACATGACATCCAACCCTTCAACTGCATGTATGGGTCGCTGTTTACAAGAGAGCATCACCACCTGCCTAGATGAGGGGGGTATCTATGCATAATGAAGCATGTCTCTCAAATATCAACAAATCACTAACTCATTTAAGTGAAATATACATTTTTTACAGTGAACTCCTGGCTCACAATTCAAACATGGAATCAAAGAAGTCATTTGAGTAAAGAAAACAGTATGTTATTATTTTTTTAACTTTAAAACACCCTTTAGATTTTAGTGTAATGGTTTAAACTTTACACACATAAAACATGAACCTGTGACACTAAAAGCATTCTCCAAAATAGAACTATACCATTCAACATCTTGAGACCATTTTAAACCCACTCAAATTAAATTTGCCGGCACAGTGGAAAATGACTGCCAAGGAAATCAATACCATATTCCATTCATATGCAGTGTAAGAGCAACCAGCCATGGAATTATGGTTCAAACGTGTTACAAATAAACCATTCAGGTTTTCATGTGTATTGAATGTTAGTAATCCCAAAATAATAAGATGATGTATTATGATTATTATATTGGGTATTTTCCAGTGTACAAGGTAATTTGCACAGTAACAAAAAACAGTGTTCCAGCTGTAATTAATTTTCTATGGTTGTTTGCAAGTACCACAGCGATGACATCGCTTGTGATATTGCGTTGGCTGTTGAATTTGATAAGGCATCGAGAGAACGTCATCATTCATAGCTCATAACAGGAAGTTCTGTTGAGGGTAGGTGCTGTCCTCCCAATGCCACCCATTATGTCACGCATTTCGTGGACTATTGAAATTCAAACAAAGCCAACCTTTATGTTTAGAACCTTCAACTCTGGTGCACACACTTTTTTGTTTGTTTGTTCTGCAGTCAATGTTTGACACGTTTGGGTGCACGCTTTCTTCTCGTCTGGTGCTGTGTGTGCTTTCCTGTTCGGCACATCACTCAAGCAGACGGAACGACAGCAACCCATCCAGCAACCCTCTCCCCACAGTCCTCCTTCCCTGTGGGTCGGTACACAGCGCTTCTCACATTTTAAAAACCAGGAAGTGAGGTCTTTGCTGTCACTCCACATCACTTCTGACACGGAGAGAAGCACACTGGCGCTACTGTAAATGGAGGAGGGCTCTGTGGGGGAGGATGGTAAACGAGGGTTGAGCTGTCCTACATGTCAAGCCATCTCTCCTGTGTTGAGGATTGGATCAAACAGATTCATTGTCAACAGCCTCGTCGACACGTTAGCTTCAATGCAGGACACAAGCCACCTGCCATCCGGCCCTCCTCTGCCCTGGTTATCCTTGGGGCAGTTTTTTTTTACACACTGGTAGACACCCGAAAAGACTGAGATTAAAATCAATTCTGGCCAACTCTCCTCCCTGGTATTGTGTGTGAAGCCTGACAGTTTGTCGGGGTGCGATTGCATCAGTTGTCCAGAAATGGGGCCCGCAGCCTCAACTCACATTCTACACACGACTGGGAAAGTGAGGGGGAGGTTGGAGACAGAGTGGGGGCCTTGGGTTGAGGTGTGTGTGTGGGGGGGAATGTTTCTGTGTGTCTCTGTGGTTGTGAAGAGGAGGGAGCTGTATTTATAAACCCTGTTATGCCCCTACAAATGATCATCTTGTGTCTACATGCAAATAGAGCTTGTGAAAATCCATTGCAATGACCAGAGCGTCGCTCAACAGACAAGGTTGCTAATTTTGTTCCACATTTTCCCCCTCCCTTCTATACCCCACCCCACCCCCACCCCCACGCCTCCTGTTTCTCTTGTTTTGTCGCCACAGTCATAACCAGAGGGCCACCACTTTCTTGCACCCTGGGACGGGACAGGTGTCTGGAGATAGCGTGGATTTTATACTTCAGGAACAGTGAGTACTACTCTTCCACTGCTAATCTAGCGATAACAATGTATTGTTCCCAGGATCTCTGGTATGTTGGCTGTAGGCCCCATCAATGCCAGTGACTCATCAGGAATGTCCTTGCCACAGGGTCTATTTGTGAAACTTCAATCATACACAACCAAGCTTCTTTGGAATCGATTGGGGATATACACTTTTGTCGACAAATTTAGTCTGGAGACATTTCACAAAGAGGTGGCTCCGTTCTAAGTGGTATTACGGTAGTTTAGAATGAGGCTCGTCTGTGTCTGGGAAACTAGTCCTAAATGTTGTGAACAGTTTAGAGTCTTAGATTCTTGGAATTGTTGGTCACAACCTGTAATTGAAGTATGAAGACATTTAGTGACACTGAAAAGACAGTTTGTGTAGTTGGGATTGAACATAAGGTTGGCTAATTTTTAGATTACAAAACTCAGTTTGGCATACATTCAATACTCAAACAAGATGTACTATTATATAGGTAGACTCTTGTGGGTATGATTGTGTACTGATCTGCTCATCACGTTGTGTGTAGTAGGTTGATAGGATTGTCTCTCTGGGAGTCCAGACACAGACAGATTTTCTGGCTGCTACCAGGTATGACAAATACCAGACTGCTGGTGGAAGATGTCCACTTAAGGCTGTGATTAGATGTGGCATTAAAACAGGTAGATTTTACAAGTGGATGATCACATAATGGCAATCAACATCCATCCGATTCAGAACTACAGTGGTTAAACAAAGGAAAAGGTGTGTTTAACCAAAGCTAGAGTCCAACCAAAGTCACGTTGCAGCTCGTCTCTCTGCAGCAGCTCTTACTTTTTCATGTCGCCCCCTTCCCTCTCTCTGTGCTTCCACCTCTAATCTCACCATCCTTTGTTTTGCTTCCAGCATTTGTGTCCTTAGCTAACTCCCAGCACCATAGGTGGGGAGAGACACAGCCCTTTGGAGTCTCTCCTGTGCTGTGTCCTCCTCTTAAGCATAGGACTGGAGATGAGTCAATCTGCTCTTTGATTTGCAACAAAAAGACAAGGTCCGTCTATCTCCTCAGGGACCAAAACTGGCACAAGATGATAGAGGTTGAAGAGGGTCCACAGCAGGCGTCATTCTGCTGAAATGATTCTGTTGAAAACAAACTACACTGGATGTGTATTGTTTTTTTATTTTATTAACACAATAAGGATAGATGCAGATGTTTACCTTATGCCTTAGAAGTCATAGAAGTCATCAATGTACAGAATAAATATACAATACTATATCATGCTTTTAGGACTTGGTTTAAAATGTATTTTATTGTATTGTAGTAGTGCAATAGTTATTTTTATTCTACCCTAACGTTGCTCATCATAGATATTAACTAAAAAAAAATTATACAGGAAATTTAAAAAAAGATTTCTCCTTTTCCAATAAAAGCATGACAGTGAAGCAATATTTGTATAGAGGCTTGCCATATGAAGACTCATCAGCCTACCTCTCTCTCTCTCACACACACACACACACACACACACACACACACACACACACACACACACACACACACACACACACACACACACACACACACACACGCACACGCACACACTCACACACAGACAGACTATTTATCCAATTCTCTATAATCTTCTCTCATTCTTTCATAGTCATAGTCTCTCTCTCTCTCTCTCTCTCTCTCTCTCTGACCCCCTCTCTCCCTTTGCCTTTCCATCTCCAGCTCAGTGTTTTTGCCTGGCAGAGAATAGGAGGGCATATTCCCCTGCCATGTTCTGATGGATCCGGCTCATTAACAGCTATGTGGGCGTGCAGGGCCTGTATGAACCACTCAGATAATGTGTCACTACCACTCAGCCTGGACCCCTTTACCACATACACAGCAGGAACAGTAGAGAGAACCTTCCACTTCACAATCTGTGTGTGTGTGTGTGTGTGTGTGTGTGTGTGTGTGTGTGTGTGTGTGTATGTATGGATGTGTGTTTGTGTGTTTGTGTGAGTGGGTGCATTAAAGTATGTTTGTATGAGAGAAAGAGAGCAGATTTGTGCATTTGCAGATTTTGAAGTATCTAATAGGAGGTGCAGTCAGTTATGAGCAGCATGCCACGTGTCATAATGCTGTTCTATAGGCACTGAGTGGAAAAACAAGTCTGCTTCTCACCGTTGTGAACTATAGAGGATTTGCATAATCTCACTGAAATATACCCTGTGCAAATACAGAGAAAACACAGCTTGTCGCCTGTAGCACACCATTTCTACAAGAGCATCCGGGCTCAAATCGCCTCACATGAAGACTTGAGAGCTAACAGGCTCTCAAGGCGGGAGGGTGAAAACCCCATCTTGAATCATTGTGAGCGGGCCAGAGCAGACTGGCGTCGACAGGCCTGCGTAGCTGAGGTTATCAGAGACCGGAGTGGCTATAAAGTGTCAGGTCTTTACAGCTTGTAAGGGCCCCTTATCAGGTCTTATTTTGGTATCGGAGCGGTGGAATAACTTCTTAGGCTGTCTGGGTATGTGTTTCTAAGTTTGTTTCCTCTGCATTCTCTTGTCTCGTTTGTCAGTTGGCCTTGCTTGTCAGCCTCTGTCTTTCTCTTTGTCTCGGTTTGTACATCTATTGATTTGCCTCTCTTTGTCGCTCTCTCTCTCTGTCTCTCTTTTTATTCTCATTAATTTTTTTGTCTCATCCTCTCATTGTGCCTCGTCCTTCTCTCTCCTCTTTGTATGTCTTTATCTCTCTCTCTTTCTCCTCCCCCCGCGCATTGCCATGGGATCTGTGAGCCCAGGACAAAACGATGCCAGCCATGTGATGACTCTCTCACATAGGGACTGGCGCCCTCATCAAGACTTTTGTTGACCGTCGCCATGGCAGCAGAAGGGTTCAATTTCACCTGGGGCATTCAGTTGAGGGGCTGAGAAGTTTGAAGTGTGTCTGCAGTTCAACAAGGCCCTGTCTTGAGTCCTTATCCTTGTGTCCTCTCAGTCTGGATGGATGAGTTCAAAGTTACAAACCCTTACTTGAAAACGGTTTTGAATCAGCTCATTCACAGTAACAATTGTTATGCTTTCTCCTTACTGTCTACAATCCACGTATCTTGAGATATACCTTGTCGCCTTGAACAGCCTTCATTAGGGCTTTGGTTTTACCATTAAAGTGCTATGGGAAATAGAGAAGGAAGAGATGTGTTTTATTGGTAGTATATATAAATCCCCAAATTAAGGGTCTGCGTTGCATTGTTTACATCCGGCTCCTGCTTTGAAGAGCTTCAAAAGGATCTCTCCCATCCGAAACTGTCAAACATTCTCTGTGGTGCTCGTTTAAGCATAGTAGATGTGAGTATGTGTTGAGTCCCTGTTGCCCTGGTTGGCCAGATGCCTACATCCTCTCATCACTTTTCTGATTGAACCATCTTCATATCGTGTGGAGAGAACACCCCTAACATAGTGGCAGCGTACAGCTAAGGCGCACTAACTGCAGTTAAACAACATGCACATTCCCCTTGCCCTATCATCTCCAAGGGACATTATTTTGTTGGTGCTCATTAGTAAAACAAAGGGCATACCTACCAAAAAGCCTCATCTCTGAAGGGAGCCTGAATGAAATCCCATAAGATCTGGTTTATGTGCTGTTCTCTCAGAAAGGACGGAATCTTCTTTCTGTGGATGAGAAAAAGCAGTTTCTTTGCTGGGCAGTAATGGGGCCTAATTTGTCAGCTCTGTCGGCGCCTCCTGGATCTTTGGTCCCCTAGATCTGAAAGTTTCTATTTCTGTCTCGCCCACATGCTGTCTTTGAGATTTACATTGGGATTGGGAAATGAGCTCCAGCGGATTCTGGGCCAAGTCATTGTTGATGTGATTTGTAGTTGTGGCCGTGCCTGAGCGTTATATTGGCTGCAATTGTGGATTTGTGTGACTGTGTGTGTGCTATTGTGCCTATAAGTGTGAATGCTTTTGATGTGAATGTGTGTGTGTCTGTGATGAATGGTGGAAGGCCACTTTATCTGTAAAGTAATCTTTAAAACATTTACAATCTTTATAAAGTAGCAAGGAGTCAACAGAGGGTTTGATTTTTGATGCCAAGTGTCTGAAACCGCAGACCTACAGAGACTAATTCACATCATGTGTTCAAACCATTGTCGGAGCCAGTGGTCAACCATATTTTGTTCAGCTGACAAAGTCTTTCATTCATTATTTAAAACACTCTCAGCTCAAGCTGCTAATCAGAAGTGTAACATGGGAAGAAGAAGTGTCCCATAGAAGCAGGGCCAATCAATGTCTATTGGCAAAGTAGTAAAGTAAATGGTCAACAATAAATCTGTTTCGAGTGACGCTACACTTACAAACCTATCAGCTCTCGTGTCGGTTCCTCACTGTCCAATAGGCACCTATAGTTCCATTCAGCTGTTTCTCATGTGCATGTTCGCGTGTGCATCTGTTAACGTGGGAAGTCTCATCGTTTTCTCTCAATGTTGGATGTACTTTATACACACAATGATACCCTAAACACACACACTCGTGTAACCCTTTGACTCTCTCTGACTAGGCCAAGTGGACGCATGTCCAGGCTACCGACTGCAGACCTGCGGCCCTCCAGCACCGTCAGCGAGGCCTCCACCGCCGTCACCACCTCCACCGCGGACACCACCTCCGTGTCAAAGGTCAGTTGGGTCTGGCTGTTCTTGATGAAATCTATTTGAATCATGTGACGTTGATCTTGTAATAAGAGATTCCCTTTTAGTACATGGTGTCCGACAAGGAGAAAACTGGTATTCTTTAGACAAGGTTAACATTCCTCAACAAGCTAATAAACTTTGAACTGGTACATGAATAATAAACGTCAACTGCCGCGTTTATCTAGAGTGCATTTCTAAATTCTCTACAATGAGATTGTTCTTTGACACCTTGGTACACTGGTTGACCGAACCCGTTTGAACTGCTTCTACGAATTGTCTGCTGACTCGAACGGACTATGGTTAATGATGAATGGCTGGGGTTCATTCTGGGTGGGCTGTCCTGTTACAGCCAGCGCCATGCACCAATCAGGCCCACCAGCCAGGATGACTGTTCTGTCCGAATGGCTTGATTAAAGAAGATGGCCGAGGTGGAAAGCCAGGTTCTAATTAATCAGACTTCTAATAAGCTTGTCTTGTTGGGATACTTGTGTAGGTGTGTAGGTGTGTAGGTGTGTAGGTGTGTAGGTGTGTAGGTGTGTAGGTGTGTAAGTGTGTAGGTGTGTATGTCCAGCTTCTCAACAGATGCCCTTTGACTGTGATCCAGTGCAGCATACAGGAACAGATCACTCCAACATCCGTCACACAGACATCTTCTGTTGCCACTAGATACCATGAAGCCTTTCACCACTGTCACGTTGGAGTGACCTGTCTTTCCTCCCTCAGGTCTTTTTCTCAGTGGTGGATCAATGCAAGTCATATATAGAACCACAAATATTTATCTAAACCTCCTATTCAGCTCTTAGAAGTATGAATCATTTTCTATCAATATGTGTTGTGTGCTTGCCAGGACAATTTTCAATATCAGTGTGGCTTTAAAATGGATCAAGTGCCTTTTGGGAGTCCTGTTTGGCACAGTAATGCAGGACTTTTGTACAGACTGACTTCCAGTTGAGAGCCCAGTGTAAACAGATGGTCCCCTGTGTAATTTACTCGACAAATACTCATTGAAATGGTTATTATCTGTGACACTGGCGGCATTGGTGCTTTAGTAGCTATTACAGTACCTGGTGGAGCATATGACCATTTTAATTATGGCAGTGCAACAACAACAGAGACCTTCTTATGACGGCAATTCTCATCCTCCAAGACAGAAAAACAGGGCTAAACCATCGCTGGTGCTGTGTGAAGATCTGTCATGGGTTTTCTCTTCGACCTGTCACTTTGACTAAACCGAAAAGTACTGTCATGTAAATGTTTAAAGACAAAAACCGGAGTAATTCTCCAATCCGCCTCTCAGAATGTAGAGCCTCGTACCCCGGGGCTTGTCTTGGAGTTTACTGCATGAAAATAGAACTCCACAACACACACACACACACACGCAGACAGGGGAATCCGTTTGACAACGCTTCAGCTGTTTACCGTCAAGCGCAGCACACTTGGTTAGCCACTGGTCTCATAATGAGAAAATGTGTTTCAACTCCTGCGGGCTGTTAAGAAGTCCCAGTGCCGTGACCGTCACACGCTTATACCACAAGACCCACGCCTTCAGTTTGGCGTCAACATGTCCCTGTGTGTGTCGCTGGTGGATTGAGAATACAGGTTGTGTGTGTGTTTGAGGGGGTTGGAGCAGGTGATAAGTGTTCGTGTTGAGTGGCTTTGATCTGGTGTCTTTGGAGGGTTTAATTACACGTACAAACACACATGGAAACTTGAAGACAGGCACACAGACATGGTATAATTGATGTTACTGCTTTTTGAGAGGTTTAATACTATGCAGAACACTGATGTTAGAGGTGTCTCTGACAATGATATGCACAATTGACGAGATTTAGCCTTACACACTGCAACGCATAATAATTACTGTGTGTGTGCGTTTTCTTTTATTGGAAATCTCAGCCCAAACTGTTACTCAGGCCAGAAATGGTGTTCAGGCAACCATAACAAACTGTTATTTTGACAGTCAGATAGCCTGGTAAGACCTTATCTGCTCCTACCAGGCTAATTATTGCTATCACAATAGGCACTTAAATAAATGGGCTGTGATGGATCGTAACTGTCATGGCAGGTGAGTCTAAAGTGTCTACATTTGGCACCTGAAAATTGCTTCTGCCTTGGTGTCACCTTCCAGAAAACAGTTCCTTCCAATTGTGTCACATTGTGTCTCCCACCTCCCTCAATACTACCTTTGACCTTTTTCTAACTCTCTTTGCCATTTAGAAATTGTTCACTGTATGTGTGTGTTTTGTGTGTGTGTGTGTGTCGATTCTCCAGGGCTCCAGGTTGAGTGTAAGGGTGCACAGCTTTGGTAAGAGAGACCAAGCCATTAAGAGGAACCCCAACGTCCCAGTGGTGGTGAGAGGATGGCTCTACAAACAGGTGAGACACACACACACACACACACACACACACTGGCAGAAAGAGTCAGAGACAAATCCCGCGCTGTACGCTTGCTTGATGTGAGTCCTTGGCTGGGATATAGGATTAAGATCATTGGTCAATTGAGTGATGAGGTCACTTATTTGGCTGAAACAGTGAGGTCCCCCAGGCTTAGTCTGGTGCTTATCTCGTAGTATCTTAATGAGATGTAGAGTTGACCCCGTGACCCCGTGCTTACGCATGCCCTCTAAATGAATGAGACGTTGCACCTTAGACAGGCTTCAAACTACTGTGCTGTTTCATTATTAAATGTTTTTCCTTGTGGCACTTTAGCAAGACAGGCACAGTTTACTCAGCTAGGAGAGAGTGACAGAGAGACACACTGTAGCGTTTATCTTTTATTTACAAGAGATGTACTCCTGCTTATAAACAGGCACACACTTTTGATGGTCGCACATGCGCACTTATGCGCAAACAAACACACACTTGCTCATGTTTCACATCAGAAATTCAAAGGCCCAATTCCTGCCAGATTTCCTCAAAACAAACTCTGCTACTGCTGCTACCATGAGGAAAATAACACAGCACGCCGCATTACTGCCAGGGAAAAGATTCAAACAAACAGGGCTCAATTACCGTGTGTGTAAAGTGGTCTTTTTGAAGTGTAAGCCCCAACCCTCTCTGCTTCCACCACTACAGAAAACTCACCCGTCTCTTTAGAGGGTTTGAAAGATATATTTGAAGTGGAAGAAACGCAGGCCTCATGAACTAGAATAGACGGGTATTATTATGTCTCTCTCTCTCTCTCTCTCTTTCTCTGTCTTTTATCTCCCCCCTCTTTCTCTTTCCCCCCACCCCACCCCGCTGCCCAACACCAGGACAGCTCTGGGATGAGGTTATGGAAGAGGAAGTGGTTTGTCCTGGCTGATTACTGCCTCTTCTACTACAAAGGTAAGCTGCTCTGAGCCTGCGGGCTCCACCAGGCTCTCTTTAGGGTAAAGGATGGGATGGCCACTGCTTCAATGGGGAGAAATCCATACTTTTCCTTTTGCCCTCTTGACATCAAAGCTCTGTAGCTGTAGTAACAACCAGGTGGATTGTCAATCAAATGTTCAAAAAATAAAAATAGGTTCTTGGTTCAATTATGCCACCAGTATTTAATGGAGGTGCCATATTGTTCATATTTTGCTTTTAATCTTCAACAGTAAGTATTGGTTGAGGATGGATGGTATGTCCCTTCAACGTTCCGCAGCGTATCCTCGCGTTAGTGGCAGGTTATGTAAGAGATTGGATCAGCATGTCTGAGTTGATGAGAGAGCGAGTAGTGTAATCAGTACTGGTGTTAATCTGGGGTTTCCCATGGGCTCCTAACACATACACAGGATTCTGTCTCAACACGCAAACACACACACACACACACACATGCTCTCACATCTGAGGCGCATGCACATGTGCTGTCACAACACACACACACGCTGTCACAGCTTTCCCTCATACACAGACGAGCACAACCACACTCCCAACACTCACACAGAGATAGGCACCGTTTTCGGATAGATCCTGATAGGATGTATTCTGTCCTCATTGGCCGGGCCTGGTCTGGTTTGCCATGCTATTGAATGTGTGTGTGTGTGTGTGTGTTGGGGAGAAGGCAGATAAAATATTTTTTCTGACTCATATGAGGTACAAGTAGGTAATGTCTCCTCTAAAGCTCTGTTTAATCAAGGCCCCGCCTTATCACTTATCAACCAAACACTCCACTGCTAGCCTCAAACTCAAACACACACAAAAAACACACACACACACTGTGACACACACATTATTTTGCTGTCACACACACACAAGGACAAGAATAGAAACTTACACACTCATTCTCAAGGTCAGACGTGCACATGCACAAACGCACACATTCTAACACGCTGTCACATAGTCCACTGAACAAAAACATCTCTTATGAGAGGTCCTCCCTCTATTTTTAGAGGTGTAAAGTCATTAAGATAGGACTGTGGTGGATGTCAGAGAGGCACATAGTGCCATGACACTAATGCCAGGCCAGACTGACAGGAGGCTGGAGTGGCATCACCAACCAGTGCAAGCGGAGCAGTGAACATTCAATATGTATTTAATTTACAGGGTAGTGCCAGTTGGGCGTAGTGGAGTTGGTTTGGCAGTGGGAGCTATGAGAAGGACAGGGTTGACTTAGGAGTTGGCAGGAGAGTGCTGTCATATGAAGGGTTGTCAAAAGGTGTGTGTCGTGGGGTCAGGCCGGGTCTCTGTCACATGCACACACACACCATGCACACACACACCACACACCATGCACACTCAACACGCACACACACCACACACACGTGACATGGCCCCTTATCTATGTGCTCACTCTATCTTGAACACTCTCAAGCTTATATTGGAAACCCTCTCTCTCTTTCTCTTTTCTCTCTGTGTCCCTCTGCAGACAGCAGGGAGGAGTCAGTCCTGGGTAGTATCCCCCTGCCCAGCTATGTCATCTCAGCTGTGGAGCCAGAGGACCACATCAGCCGCAAGTACGCCTTCAAGGTACGAGCCAAGCTTGCTCTTTCACATGCTCTCAGATGTTTTATACTGCATTTGATTAAGTCTTTCCTATGATATATTTTCTTCTGGTGAATGGTTATTGAAAAGATAATGATCTTTTTTTCACAATGTTGAAAGAATGTCATTATCTATTATCTATACTGTCTGCTGTCGTTGCATCACTATTAAGTCACAATATCCCATCATCCTTCCACCAAAAAGCCCCATTAGTTTACCAAGATAATCCACTTGATTGTCAGTCAATGAGAAATAAGTTTAGCAAATTGACAAACTTTCTAATATTTTATTTTGTTGTTGACTTACCTTCATAAATAGTTTACTACTCACTGTACACAGACTGTCATAGTTTATATCACTAATGTCAGTTACCGAAAACCAATTAAATATGACATTATTTCATTGACTTCATTAGATTTTTTATGGTTACCATGGTTGCACAGTCCCCCCCCAAAAAATGTGGGCCAGATTTGTCTAAATAATCTAAGACAAGACCCCAGCCATACACAATTTAAGATCCACCAAGTAAGAACAAAGTGAAATTACTGTTAGCCTCCGACCACCCAAAGAGGTTGAGGAATGAGGAACACTGCATATTTTTCACAGAACCCTGAAATCACTGAACACGTCCACAATCCTCTATGATCAATTATCTAATAATAAAAGGAGTAGAAATAGCCAAAATGACACTCGTATCCGATAAGCCTACTCTTTGTTGTTTTGGCTATATGACGACAAGGTTTAAGCTATATTTTACTTTTTTTTACGGAAATTACTTAAACATTTGTAGTCATTGATACATCTTAAATTCCAAAGATTTCTGAAGCTAAGATCGATAACTTTAATGAACACCTTCCATTTGCATCTACTGCATATGAACACAAAAAGATCCAACTGCCCAACTCTCTTCTACAGCTTCTCTCCATATGCTTATCTCGCCACACATCTCTCACAGAGGCATGGGGTTTTTACAGCCTATCTGTCATTGTCTAGAATCTAGACTCTCGATGGATCCTGCATTCTTCTGTAATGTACCCAGCTAGTGGTTTCCTTTCTTCAGGAGGGAGTTTTTTGTGTTGTTCCCTCTTCCCAACACGGTAATCTAAACCTCTGTTGAAAGTACAGTCAATGGACCAGGTTTCAGTTTCAGGTCTATTAATGATGTGGCTGAAGGCTAGTCTAGTGTTATAGTGGAAAGTCAATGACTGAACCAACCAGTTTACGTCCTCCTGACATCATCCTCACAATAGTTCCTTTGAGAGTCCAATGTTGATTCACATATTTGTTGTAAAATGCCTTGATAGACCACTACAAAACAAAACTGTTTTAGCACTGTTGCAATATATTGTGATGATTTGATAGATTTATTTGTCACACTGTAGATATCCACCCATTAAAAAACAAGTGTAACACAGAAACACATTCAAACGTGGAAGGAAATTGCAGCATTAATCATTGACCATAGTCAAGTCAGACTAGTTAGGTTCAGTTTGATAATGAGGTTTCCTGGTTATCTCTACTAACCCCTTATCAGGTTTCTAAATAGTCATTTAGTCACGTTTAACCCCGCCACCCAGAGACCTGATGGGAACTTTAGAATGGTGCTGTATGTGTCGAATCATTTAGGGGTTGACACACTTCTGTCTTTGTATGTGGGCACATGTGTATGTGTATCAGTGTTTTATTTGTGTTGCTACCATTCACCCCCCCCAAATAATCATTACCTAAACAATTTAGCAATCCCCCCAAATCTCCATAGTTACATACGCACATTCCATCTTGAGGAAACCTTGCTTCAGGTTGGAGACCCTCCCTCTATTTGTTCAACCCTGTACCCTCTCTTGTTCCCATTGGTGGGCTGCCTTGGTTGGACCTCTGTGAGTGTGCGAGGTCGTCCAATGAAACACAAGTGCATCGTCCACTCATAAATAGGTATTGACCCTTCACAGCCCTTCACAGTTTTTTTCTTTCGTCAGTCTTTGTCATTAGTATGGTTTGGTTTTAAAATGAGAATATATACAAAAGCGGAGTATATATTTGTACAATTTGGAGCATGCTCGAGACTGGTGTGTGTTGTTATCAGATGTGGTTGTGGCCTGCCATAATTCTTGTTTCACCTACTCTCATAATCTGTGTGTATTATATTTTCTCATTAGTCTCTGTGTTCTGTCCATGTGGATAATCCTTCTAAATATGTGCTCTATTTAGTAGAGAATAGAGCAGAGTACTGCTTGTTTTGATCCCCAGGGAAAGATCACACTGTTCAGTAGCAGAGGTGACAACTAAATACTAAATAAACAACATTAATTTACTGTATACAGTGATACTGGAGATCACTGCTAAGCAACTCCTCAGGAGCATTTTTTGTTTTTGTAAATGGCAATATTTTCATACATGTGTAGATCTGGATGTCAATCCCAGCCAGTTTAAATTCTGTGGGATTCTTGTACAGCTTTGTGTTCGCATAATTGTATTTCCTGATGTGACTTTGCTGGATATATCAGAGTATTGGGCTCGCCCTGCCCTCCCAGGCCTTATCTTTCAGACACAATAGACAAGTGACCAAAAACAACACTGCATGTTTGAGAGAACAGGGCGTGTGGGGATGGAAAAGGATGGTGCTATTGTTAGCCTTCCTGTCAAAGAGCAGGAGCTATTTTCAGTTTGGGGATGGAGGGAAGGGAATGGGATGAAGGGAGAGTGAGAGAAAGAGGGTGAAAGAGAGAGAAAGAGAGAGAGCAGTGGTGTATAAGTGTGTTTTACAGCTGAATGGAGCTGAAGGGAGGGAAACATAGTGTAGGTGAAGTGTTGGGGTTTGTCTGCATATGTACATATGAAATGGAAGAGAGAGTCAGTAGAGTGAGACAGACAGACAGATGGTTAGAAGGAAAGAAAACATTAATTTAACATGGGTGAGCAGTGAGCATTCTGCGTGCAGGTGCAACGCTCATACATAGAGCTGAATGTGTACCACTCAGCATTCCTGGACGAGAGAGGGGCTACTGTTATTGGCTGTTATTTTAGTCCTGTGTGTGTGTGTTAGGTTGAACACAACTTGATCCAGTTACAAAGTCAAATATTTTGTTGAGGAATTATTATATTTTGTCAGTGTGCACGTGAGTTTGTGCAAATGCGTTCAGGCACGTATGTGTCCCAATATATACAAAAAGCATGTTAGGTACGCTAACTTTACTGCACCTGTAATTTATGGTCCTGTGGTAGGTACATGCAATTTAATGCTAAAGGCCAGGCCGGACCAAGCCAGGGAACAGATTTAAGGGCTCCCCGGGGAACAGAGACAACCTTCTGGCCTGACTATACGTAGACACAGCCTGGGGCTAAGAGGTTTCCACCCAGTCTGTGTCTGCTTGGTTGTGTCAATGTGAAGGTCTACGTGGGTTATCTGTCTGTCCCTTCCCTTAAACCCAAAAGATTCTGACATTGGGAGAAATTCACGTTAAAAATGAATTACCATCCCAAATGAAAACAATTACAAAAATATTACCATACCAGTCTCCCATGCCTTTGCATAATTATTCTGCATAAATATTCAAGAAACAGAGGAACTAATTCATTAGAGTTTAAACATCATCATTTGCATGCCTCTGTTGTCTCGCAAATCTGTTCTCTTGCTTAGCCTTCTTGTCCTAAAACTATGTAGGAACTATTACTTTTTGTCATTTAAATAAGGGACCGGATTAGATAATGGTCTGTGCGTCATTGCCTGAGTATACAAAGTGATATCTATACTGAGAACACAGACAAAACACCACCATAATAGCCTCGTCAAAACTGTCATTGAACACAGCTGTTTCTGTACAAATGGTCATACTGGTAGACATTATGAATAGGGAAGAATAGTAGAGAAGAGGGAGGTAGAATAGAACACATATAAAATGGATAGCAACCAAATCCCAGATTAACTTTTTTTTTGCTAATTGAATGCAGGTCAAAATAGCCCCTGTCATGAGTTGGGATTGGCCAGATTACATTCTGCTTTTCTGCGGTTGCTGTGTTTCTGTTAGTTAGTTTAATTGGTTTCTCTGTAGTTTCCTTCGTCTGATATTTACTTTGGTTTCTGTTGGCTGGCCTATTACAGTATGTGTCTGTGTCACTATTGGCTGAGTATTTGTATTGATAGTTTTTGTATTTGCTGATGCTTTAGATGTTGTTTCTCTATTGGCTGTCATTAATATACGTTCATTGGCTGATGCTCATATGTCTCACCACTTGGCATATCTCTACACTAGCCCTCTATTTTGCCATTGTGTCTAACCTATCGCCCTATTGGCTGGCTACCGCATATGTTATCTGACCTGTCCTCACTTCTCTTCCCATAGGCCAGCCACACGGGCATGCGCTCGTACATTTACAATCGGAACTCTATGATTGGCTCTCAGGCGGAGCACAGTGGGATGAGAACGTACTTCTTCAGTGCTGACACCCAGGAGGACATGCATGGTTGGGTGAAAGCCATGAACCAGGCTGCCCTCATGCAGAACCACACCACCATGCTGAAGAGGTACGGCACAGGCTAACATCCCAATGTACAGTACAGTCGTCCAATACTATGTGGCCGAGTACATTGTTTGTGCTCGCCTGCCTGTCTGTCTGTGTCTCTTTGTGTAAATATGTGGGCTGAGTTGAGTTTCTTTCTGTTTGTCTGACTGTCAGTCTCCTTGAATGACACCTCAGACAGAAATGGCTGTGGTTATTGGGGATGTGTGTGAATGTGTCTGTATGGGTTAGTTTCCCTTTGCTGTGGAGAATGCAGCATGACACTGGGTGCATGCCAGTGTTATCTCATTCTGCCATTAACCCCTGTTCTCAGATTACACTCGGCCGGACCTTGGCTACTATCTTAAACACACACACACACATTCCTATACACTGTACTATACTGTTTGTTGGCATAGATTCAGACACCTGACACCTCCCCTAGGTGACTGAAATTGAGTTGGAAATAAAGGATGGAGAAAGAGAGGTCAAAAAGAGAGACAGAGAAACAGAGGAAAGAGACAGTGACAGACAAACAGATAGGAATAGATAAAAAACAGTGACAGAGATTGATGACACCCAGGCACGGTGGGGGAGGAGGGGGAGGTGGATTGGGGGAGGACCTGTCCCCCCTGTCAGAAGTACCACAGCAGGAGTGACAGGTAACTTCATTACACCATGGGGCTGCATCTGTGTAGACATCCGATAGTGTGTGTTTGTGTGTTTCATTGAAAGATGCGTGAATCCGAGAGAATGTGCATCAGCGTTGACCAGTTCTGTCTTTTGTCGGTTTTTGAAGGAGGCGAACAAATTGACCACACTACTTTTCATGCAGAGCTGTTGTGGAATGCCGTCTTTGATGAACGAGCAGCCTCCATCTATTTTTAATACTAAGTGATTGCGTCTGTCAGCACAGATGTAGCTCCTCATTTCCAGTCAGCTGTCAGCAACTTCTAGCTACTTGTTTTCCAGAGAAGTAGCTTTCATTTCATTAGCTGACCAGGATTTTGCTATTCTAAACAACCAGGTATGAGGCTAGGGATAATTCTATGCTACACAGCTTTGCTATGCTATGCTACACAGCTATCCATGAGGCTAAATTTGCTAGATCTTAGTCACAGGTCATTAGCTAGGTTACAAATCACAAGACCACTGGAATGTGGAGCAACACTTCCATTTAGGTCACAGTTGGCTCAAATGATTAAATTATATTATAAGTGACAAATTAATTGTTGGTCATCATTCAGAACTTTGAAAACATCTGAGGAGTGTGAGAAGGATAGAGAAAAGATATACATGTATAATATACACATATCATATCATATCTTGTTTATATCTTTCTCTCACACTTGCTTTGGAAGACCAGGACTATTTAGAAAGGAGAGACAGAGATATCTAAAGAATGAGAACTGGAAACAAGAAAGAAACACCCATATCCTTTCTCTCCTCCACTTCTCCCAGGCCTTCAGACAGTCAGAAATCCGAAAATTCGGATAGATCCGAGTGCCAGGCAGTCCCACAGACCAACCACATCATCACCAACCACACTCCCGAAGTACCCAACCCTCTCGCTGACGGCGTGGTCCTGGAACCCGTCGAGATCCACAGAGACACGGTGGACGCCGCTAGCATCCATCCAAACCCTCCATCAGTCACAGATATCCCCAGAACCATAGACATGAACATCTTCCCCACCAACCCCCTGGACCGTCCGTTTGACTCGGCCTCAGTGTCTGCGCCCGTCTCCAGGGCGCCGTCCTGTGTCCCGTCCCGCGCTCCTTCCCGCGCAGCCTCGACGCTGCCCCCCGGTGTCTTTTTGAGGAATGGCTCGATCCCCTCGCCAGTCCCAGAGCCTAATGGAATAGGGGCGGGGACATACCAGAGGGCCACGCTGCCACATATGGACAGCCAAAGGCAGATGCAAAGGAGGAGCGCATTGGAGCAAGTGGAGGACTGGGTGCAGGTGCAGAAGGGCGAGCACAAAGTGTAGGTCACTGCTTTAACACGGCTGGGCTGAGACGATGCTTTCTGAAGCACACACTCACGCACACATACACAATCACCTGGCTTCATATTTGACGTAAAAATAAATATATCACAATCACACAAAATGTACTGTACAACATATTAGGCAGTAATGCACACTGTAATTGTATTTGAGCTTCGGTGTGTGCACTACCCTAGCAAATAGTTCCCTCTAGTGTTTTTTGATTGCTAGAACGTGGTGAGTCATTCACGAGACATAACTCAATATTTGGACAGTGTCTCATTAACATAACAAAGTGTAGATCTGATCCTTTACCTTTTGTCCGGCCCTCTCAGCTCCACCTCACGGGAAGGCTCCCTCCCTCGTCGTACCCCCCCAACGCAGCCCAAGTTCAGCAGGGTGGAGACCTACCAGTCCTTGCCAAAAACTCCCCGCCACAGCCCCCCCACCTGCCGCTCGCCACGGTGAGTACAAGTACGCCCAGGACCGCCTCAGCCACTTCCGCCTCGCACCAGACCCCCAGACGGGCACCCTGTCCAGGGAGGGGACGGGCCCGGGGGGCACCACTGTGTGGCAGCTCTACGAATGGCAGCAGCGGCATCAGTTCCGCCATGGCAGTCCCACTGCCCCTCTCTACACGCCTGCCCCAGACTACCCGTTTGGCCCAAGGCCCCCCCTCCACCGTGCCCCCCTCGGCCCCTCGACCCTCCTCGGAGGTGCCCCGTTGCATCTCTGTACCTCCGTCGCCCTCCGACATCCCTCCACCAGGACCCCCGCCAGGCTACGGCCGGACCCTGTCTCCCCCTCGCAGACCACACATGCCTGCAGGTCGAGTGACGGTCAGGCCCATGGGGGAGAGGTCGGCACTGGACATGTCCTTGGCCGGCTCCCCTAGGCGAGCCAAGTCTCAGCTGCTCAAGGTAAGAGGATCTAAGACACAGTAGCACAGTAGTGTCCTTAGCGTTGGACATTTATTTAACCTAAATGTAGGTCTCTTTAAAATACGTTGGATTTGTCAAACTCAGTTAATGTTTTATGAGAATTATTGTCAACCAACTTTAAACCTTTAAAGCAAATAGAAGACTGCAGTGCTAACCCTTTGATCTAGTCAAATAAAGTTTTCGAGCTTTCGAGCTTTCATTCCCAAGTTATGAAATTACAAATATTTATAATATGAAACTGTGCCTTAGTGAGTTGAATTATTTTGTTGTTATCCTCAAGTGATGATGTAATTCCATCCTTGCTAAAGGGAGATAGTCCAATATGAGTAAACCACTGCTAAAGCATTTGTATATCACTCAATCTGTACAATTCAGATATAATGACTGTCAATCTGCAATAGAATCGTTTTTTGTGTTTATAATGTACCTGAAGAGGCTATTCAGTGCGGCGTGTCTGTGTTTTTGTGTGTATCCATCCAGACTTCCACCATGGAGAGACGGTCTATGCCTTCTTCAGGCTACATCACACACACAGTCAGTGCACCCAGCCTTCACGGAAAAACGGTAAGGCTTTAACCATCCTGGAAACACACGCACGCACACACACACAACCAGATACATCACCTTGTTTGAAACACAATTAAGAAAGGTTACAGTTAGCCACTTGTTTAGTGGTTCAACTCAATTTCAACTTGTTTTCAACTGATCATATCACTTATGTCCAATAATACATAATAGAAGGCAGTTATGGAATCAGTAAATCTTCCTTTTTTCCTACTATTCCTACTATGATTATCTTAAATAATCCTCCTTTCTTTTCTCTTTTTGAGTCTTGTGGACTTCAGAATATACAAAAGATACACTTTATTAGACTTGTGGCCACTTCAGTTTCATTATTCAATTGTTTAATTACAATATTAGAAGTCAATGAACTAGTGAAAGTCAACAAACAGCCAAACAGATCAGTCAAAATGGTTGATTTAATTTAGACTGGATTGACCCCTGAACTGCAAATCTATCTATTAATGTATGTACTAAACAGCCGGAGGAGCTCACCCTCCTCCTCATTCAGCTCCGGAGGCACCAGACTAAGATGGCTAACGCGCGCCTCCACACGCTGACACAGCTCCAGCAGCTCAGTGGCCCCTCAGCCCCTCACTTCCTTACCAACAGCCTCACCAGACCCCTCGTACACCAGTGGCCCCTCACTGGGGTACTACATGTGCCCCTCAGGCCCCTGCTACTCCCAGGTTGGGGCCGTCCAATTAGCCTAGCTGCCTGTCCGCCTGCTAGCTGTGTCGGCTAGCTTGTGACGTTGTGTGAGCTGGCCCCAGGCATGGCTACTGAATGTTAGCATTAGAGTTAGCCTAGCTAACCTAACCAAAGCCCATTTGTCCCCCATCCTTAGACCATGGCAGCAAATACACGTGGTTGTACCTTGGCTAGACTGTGTGACATACTCTATGCTAGCATGTCATTCTAGCTGCTGTGTTCGTTATCATGTGGTTGTACTATGCATTCATGACATTTCATGCTTGGACTGACTACTTGGTAATGCTATGGCCATATCTGTTGGTACGTTCTTTGGTAATTGGCTCTGATGTGTCTCTCCCTCATTTCAGGGCATTTTCTTTAAGTTTGTTTGGCCTAGTGTAGTAGGATTTTGCTTCAAAGTAGAGCTGTTTTGTCTTTTAATCTTGGAATATGCTGCTTGTAATTTGCTTTGTATGCATCCGCTTGTGTCTTTTAGAAAGTGGAGTGCATTCACAGTCTATTAATGTCCAATTTTGAAATTGTTGACTGAAACGCAAGTGTGTGTGTCTGTGTCGTATGTAAGAGGCATTTGACAGTTTCCCATGTTGTTATCCTATACTTTTGTGACATCTAACAAACATAACAGATTCATCTCACCTGACATTCATTTCTCCTACATTGAATAATTGAGCAATCTTACCACTTTATACATTATACAATCTGAATAATTAAGTCTTGAATCATGCTCCATGATTTGTTATAAAATATACCACATAAACGATACGCTACTTAAATGAAATGGTAAACTATCTTGTAACAAATAGCTACGATGTATTAAGAAGATACTATGAACCGCAGATTGACCATAATAATCCAGTGCTCTACATTAATTTACCTTTCCAATCCTCTGAAGGCTGACGATACATACATGCAATTGAAGAAGGATCTGGAGTATCTAGACCTGAAGGTGGGAACTGACTATATCTTGTTTCTTCATTCTTCTCCTCTGCCAACGCTCTCTCAAATTTCCTTTTAGACCAAGGCATAATGCCTGGCCTGAAAAATCACACTAACACACTCACCTGTCTACTCACTGAAAACTAACATGTCTCCAGGAGAAGGTCTTTGTATGACAAATGACATGTCATGTGTCATGTGTGTCTATGGAAAAGGAGAACTTGCAATCAATGTGTGGTTCTAATGGCGGCGGTTTTGTGACCTTGGCTCTCTATCTCCGTCTGACACAGATCAAAGCTTTAGAACCCATGGTTGTCATGGTTCACAGTTTACTACTGCACTGCACTGCTGGGCCTCTCAGGCCTCTATGGAACGTAAGCACCGTGCACACGGCGCAAACCTATGTATGTGTACTCTGTGCTTGTGTGCATACATGTTCGTGAGCCAATAACATCAGGGGGTTTGGGGGCTTGGCATTGCGATCTTCTGTCCCTGCAATCCTCCGTGATGTCATTTTTGTGTCCTTTGGTGATGTCATTAAGTGTTGGGCATGGGATGGCTCAGCAGTGCATGTGCTGCCTGTGACTGTGGTCCGGTGGTTGAAAAGCCAGCTGCTTGCACCATCATGTTAGCCTCCTTGATATACCCCTTGTACACCTCATACCTGGACCTATTTGGTGAAGCGTACTATCTTCAATTCTCAAACGAAAATATATTTTACCAAACTTTTTATCCAATACTGGGACTATTGGAAGGAGCAGTCATCTTGTACATTTATTCATTTATTTTTCAGATGATCAGTTCATTTGTTTTGCTATTGAATGATTAAGGGCTTCTTTGCCATCCGTCAGATTCATTGAGAGCTTTTTACTTTTGATGCAGTGGTCACTCTCATGGACTCATGCATTTAGTACAGTATGATAAATATTATCATTGCTCTTGTAATGTGATAGAAAAGAACAGTCCTTTGGAGTCGATTTGCAAGCACACATACAGCACACCTATATTTATATTGTCTTGATTCTTAAGGTTGTTGGAAGTCAAACTTTAAAAGATGCGGGAAAACCAGTCAAGGTTGCAGAAAGTGACGTGGATGTAAGTATAAAATACCATTTAGTTTGTAGTTAGTTTCTACTTTACCATGTTTCTGTGTCTGTGTTCATCTTTCCTAAAGGGTTTGCAAAAAATGTGTGGCATATCAATACATAGTCAAAAATAGATCACGCTTCGAAGCGTCCTGTGAGCTATAGTGATTTTTACAGAAGAAAATAATTGTGTCCCTAGACAACATAAAAAGTGAATTCCATGACTGGACATTTAATTCCTTCAAATTGTGTTTGTGTCTGTTCCATGGCAACAGCCCCGTTGAGATGTGTATACCTCCTCTATAAAATATATCTGATATATGCATCCGAATAGTTTGTAATGTGAATTGTTCCATTTGATACATTAAGTATGAAAGCCATGTGAATAACTGAATTATTCTTTAATATAGAGAAGCAGCACTGTCACATTTAAACAATTCATGAGAGTGCTGGTGGGTTCTTTCAGTTTTCAATGAATATTTGATGAAATCAAACAACAATATTACCGCTGAGATGCAACCACAGTTTAATAATTAATCCAAGAGAATAGTAAATGAAACTCTAAAGTATTACATGCTTTAAGAAGAAGCCAACTTCTACAGTTTATGTTTTGAATTTTTACAAGAACCGATAAAGCTCATTTTATCATCCGTAGTACGATAGGGGTTGATGTCAAGCCCTGTTGCTGGTAATGATATCATAATTAGCATTTTTGAGATTACAGTTTTTCTGTTGTTGCAAACTAGAGATGATGATGAATTGATCCAACCTTTGCCATGATGTCTGCTGTTTTTTAATCAAGGATTAATTAACGAGGCTCGGAGGTTCCAGGACACTTTGACAAAAGGAGGAGTGTGGGATGTTTTCGTTTTGCATGATGAGTTTACTTTGCATAATTGTCAGATAATGAGACACGAGAGGCTAGGGACACACTGCACACACACTGCACACACACACATGCCATGACTGTCTCTGGAAAACCCTGTACCTCCCTCTGCAGGTGAAACTGAGTCGTTTATGTGAGCAGGACAAGATTCTAAAGGCGTTGGCCACAACAATCAGTTCTCTGAAGGACGATAAGGTAAACTGGATCCCCTTCAATATGTCCAAAATGTAACAGATTTTATTTACACATTTTACTGGCACTGTCGAAAGTAACTTTTTGCATAATTTGAATTGACAAACGTCTTAAGTACAGTTCATTCTTAAGCAAAACATATATATGGTGAAGGACTTGGCTTTGACAGTCTAAGTATAAACGTAACTACAGCAACACTATTTGACCTTTTGACCTGTGGCCCCGGGGTTTGTCCAGGACAAGCTGGAGAGTGTGCTGGATGTTTCCCACCAGCAGATGGAGCTGTACCAGGACCAGCCGGCCCATGCTGAGAAGATCGCCTTCCAGCAGAGGCTGCTGCAGGAGGACCTGGTGCACATCAGGGCCGAGGTGTCAGGAGCCTCTACGGTCAGTGTGTGTGTGTGTGCATGAGTGTGTGCGTGTGTGCACGAGCTGGAGAGAAGGGGAGTGAGACTGAGTGTTTGCAAGTTTGTGCAGTAGGTGTCAGTGAGTGAATGAGTGTACTAGTGGGTGTGTGTGCATGGGTGTGTGCATGCGTGTGTGCATGTGTGTGTGCACGAGCTGGAGAGAATGGGAGTGAGACTGAGTGTTTGCAAGTTTGCACAGTAGATGTCAGTGAGTGAATGAGTGAATAAGTGTACGAAAGAATGTGTGTGTGTGTGTCATGCTGCTGTGCTATGTGTGTGTAGGAGATGGCAAAGGCTTGGGATGAGTACAGCAGGATAGAGAGCTCTGTGGAACAGCTAAGGATGGCGCTGCATGCCCAAATGAACCACAGTGCCACCCCCCCGCAGGTAAGACATCGTACTGCATGTGGACTGACACATTTGAACAGGTCGGTGCTGCTGTCGATTTTTAGATTGATATGATGTATCCATGTGTGTGAGAAGTTGATGGGAGAAGTCAATTTTTTCCCACAACAGTGCTTCTGTGTGTACATGAGTGTGTTGGTGTGTAAAAGGCTGTGTCCCTGGCCTGCAGCAGGAGAAAGCAGAAATTAAGCGAGAGTTGTGGAGGATTGAGGATGTGATGGCAGGACTGAGCTCAAGCAAAGCCAACTACAAGGTCACCATCGACTCTGTACAGAACCCTGGTGGGTCACCTGTGTGTGTGTGTGTGTGTTATTTTTGCACAGTTTGTCCTGTGCTCATCCACCTCTTTGTTCATTTCCAGAGAGGAAAGTAGTGCCTTTTGTGTCAGACTCAATACCTTCCCGGAGCGTCACACTCCCCGTGGAGGAGGTTCAGCCCCCCCCTCGCAGCTCCCAGCCAAGCCCCGCCTCCCACACACTGCCTCACAAAGCCGTGCCAAATTGGGTGAGTGTCCCTTAAAATATGTTCTCTAAGTGACAGGATGGTTGATAAACTTGACCGTTTTTATGGAACTCCGCCTTTTCCAAGAACTCCTACTTCAAAGGATTCAGTGCATGATTTAAGTGGATAAAACGAAGGTTGCAGAGTGAAGCACTCAGTGTTCCCGAACATTGACTTTCTGTATGGGTGTGACTTTCATAGGCTGAGGATGAGGCTCCGCCCAGACCGCCGCTGCCCCAGCTCTACGACTATGAGGACGCACCCCCTGTGGTGCCGCCCCTCCCCAAAGAGGCGTCGGTTACCAGACACATGTCAGTACGAGGGCTCAAGCGCCAGTCGGACGAGAGGAAGAGAGACAGGGAGTGCGGCCATGTTACAAACGGGGACTGTAAGGTCAGGTCACTAGCGATACGCAACAGAAAATACAATTGGTCAGCTTCTAGTTGACGTGTCAGATAAGATCCATCTAACCACAAGTATCTTATGATTGCTTCATCATCAGACCACTCACTAAGCATACTGTGACTGTTGGATTTTCCAGGTGGAGTTACGGTCGTACCTGAGTGAACCGGAACTGCCAGGGATGGGTCATACTGGCACTGGTTTTGAGGTTGACCACCACACCCTCCCAAACAGAGGTAGCCTAGCTTAATACATCACTGTGCTATGCTAGCCTTACATATCACCTCTTAATATCAATAAAACCCATGTCCTAGTGTATTTTCAAGTGAAGTAATTATCTGTTTATCTGTAATCATGATTATCCGTAATCATGTTCACTGATGTATGGGAGTAAATGACGGGCAGTATCAGATTGTGCTGTTTTATAATGTGCCCTACTGCTAGATGATGTCTACCTCTCTCCCAGGTCTGTCCAGCTCCTCGTCCAGGCTGAACCAGTCCAGTGACATCTCCTCCTACGTGACCCTGCGGAGAGGAGCACCAGGCTCCCTAGGGAGGGTGAGTCACCGGGTAGCGCAGACAAACTCAAACCAACACCATAATTACAGAGGATGCACTGTACTGAAGCATTAGGCTCCCTGTATCTGTAATAACTGCTATTCTGTTTGAATTGTAATGAGACCCATTAAGAAAATAGCAACACGTCATCTCTGCTTTCTACTTTCCCTCTTTTTTTCTTGATTGTTCCATCTATATCTCCCTCTCTTCCCTTCATCTTCTTCAACTGTCTTCCTTTTCCATCTCATCCCCTAATCCATCTCAGGAGAGGCCCAAGAGTGCCTTGGAGCGTCTGCATCCCGACTCCCAGCAGGCCCTGCCAGCGAGCGGCAGCCAGCCACGGGGCCGTATGAGTGCCGAGGAGCAGCTGGAGCGCATGAAGAAGCACCAGAGAGCGCTGGTGCGAGAGCGGAAGAGGAACCTTAGCCACGGGGACCGCTCCTCCACCACGGCCGCCTCCTTCCGGCCAGCTCCCCCCTCTTCCTCTGTCGACCTGGGCCCAGTATGTTACCATCACCCACCTCCCCGCAACAGCAGCAGACATAGGGACTACCACAACTGCTACGGCCCCGAGCCGCCGTTGTAACTTTAACGGGGTGGCGCTAACATGCTAAACGACTAATGCTAATCCAACCTCTGCTCTCTTCATCCCCTCACTTTCATGTGTAACCAATAGAAGTTAACCTTAGCTAATGTGCTGAGGGTGGAACTAGCTGTGGCTAGCTGGGCCATGGAGATATTTTGAGGGATAGTGGTCGGTAATACCTGATTAGAGGTGGAATGTAACTCCAAAGTATAAGATGCAAGGGTGGTGTCTACCCCGTTGCTAGTGCCACCTCGTGGTGCCTCACTGACACACTTGTGAATGTAGATCTATAATGAGAGAGGGAGATAAAAAAACAGGCATTGTCTGCTTTCACTCTCTCTATGACCACAGAAGAAAAAACAAACATTATATGTACATTTTTATTTATTTACTGAGGGATATTTTCAGTATACATTTGTAAATTTATATTTTGTAGAGATTTGATATATAGACAAATAGATATACATATATATATATATATATAAATATACTAGAGAAGGGGGTTGAAATGTGTAGAATGTGTACTCTTTGAATGAAAGGAATTAACAAGACAGGCAGTGGTGATGTTAACGGCACAAATCCTTTTCTTTAGGTGAAATCAAAGTGCCTTTTTTTGGTGATGATCATTCCCATGATTCCATTGTCATACCACGAATCCACTTCAAAAATCACTTTCCTTTTCAATCAGTTTATTTGGAAAGAATGCTTTGCCACAACAGAATCAAAGATTGGGTGATGGGAGTATTACCACATATTGACACTGACATTTTATATGAAATAAATAACTGACTTGGTATTAACTCTAATGATCTAACACTGAGATTGCTGTGATTTCTACTGTTTAATGACCTCCAAGTTCTATCCTTTCCCCATCCTTCCCTTTGTTCCCAACTGTAACTGTCAGCAATATGTAGTTCATCAACTACCGCTACTTACTCATTTAATGGTAGATTTTTAGAACAGCCAGAGGTTGTAGTTTTTTTTAGGTCTCATCATGAAAACATTTGAACAGTATTTTCTAGATTGACACTTCCAACAGTCAATTAAATGTTTACATATTGTTTTTACTGAATTACTAAATGATATGATTATTATTACAGCCTTATTTGTCCACATTAAGTCATTTTTGTTTGACTGTGGCTAACCACTGCTGCATTGTCAGTCATAGAGAGAGTCACTCCTGTATATGAAAGTGTCATATCTTATTTTGCCATCTTAATTGGATGTGAAAGGGCTGGATATGTGTAAACAAAATGGGCAGAGCCAGCTAGTTGAGAAAGATGGGTTACCATTGATTTCACCCATCCAGTTTTTTCCAGATCAGCAAGAATGACAGGACAGTTTAGGGATGAGGGGACAGTATAAGCTGCTTGGCAGGTGAGTGCATGATGAAACAGACAGCTAATCAAAACATTCTGTAAAATCCAGGAGAAGTGCACTACTCCTTCACAAGACATGTTATTTTCTAATGTAGAGATCTGCACCCGAGAATAAAACAGTTTTGCTTCTGAATCCCTTCTGGCTGTGTTTTTCCAGTTTGCGGGCGGTTGATGAATATGTATGCATGCATCCTCTATCCCTTGTGGTGTGTGGGTTTACCTCTGTCCAATGAACACAACAATGCATGTGATGTGTTGCATCTTCTTCCTAAAGCATGAGGATACACAGACCTGTCACACATTAGTTGGAATGATGCATGCATAGGTTTGATACCTGGAAGTCTTCCGTAAAGCACATTTACAATGCAGTAGGCATTGTAAAGAAGTATTTGGATAATATATCTTGTTTTAGCTCTGTTCTTGGCTGCATTAGATTGGAAATGAAACAGTGACTATGAGGTTAAAGGACAGACTGTCAGTGTTAAATTGAAAGTTTACGTCAACAAACCATGAACAATTATCTTTATACATGATCCCATTTAAAGGATACGAAGGGTACATGTTAATTATCACTTTTTGGGTCCCCTAAGATGAATGAATTAAATATGAAAATGTGAATTTCTGGGTGTACATAACCCTCCAATAAAAGCTGACAGTTTTTCCTCCTCCTATTTGATGTTTCATTTGAATCCAATCCACTGCTCACTGTATATTATACATTTGTACGATTTAAAAAGATTTCTGTTTTCTTAAGTCAACCAATGACAAGAAATGGTATGTGACAACTTTTTGTGTATTTTCAAATTCTCTTTAATAGAAGCGTAAGTATATTTATGCATATTTAGTACCACAAATTAAATCACACTGGTAAACACTGTAAATCCTGTTTTGTCATAGGACAATATATAAAAAAGGTAGTAGGTACCAGATGAAGTGTTTGTCTCCCCCTGGTGGAGGTAAGACTCAGTGGAGCACTTTGATTTACAGCAACAGCAGCAAAGGATCAAGACTCCATTGGAGGAGAGACAGCGGGCCGAGGGCCAGAGTGATGAGGGGAGTGGTGTGCCAAAGGAAAGGGAGAAGCCCCAGTTAGACGAGTGGATGACCGTGATAGCCAAGCCCATGAGAGAGGTGGACCTGGACCCTCTTGATTATGACTTGGACATCAGCCGTGAGGTGCGCTGGTTATTTGACCATCAGTAATGAAGCGGTGAAAACCTGCTGTTTTTAAGCCACTGACATCCACCTCTATCTAGTGAGATCTCATGATGAATGATCATGAAAGAAAGGGTCTGTGTGCACCTACAGTGTCTTAGGAAAGGACTCCTTTACAAATGTTAGAAACCTACTTTAAACATAAAATGAATGTATCTTTTGCCATCTATCTACCCATAGCCTATTATCCCACCCCCCACACACACATTTTAATTTTTGCAAATGTATATACACTTATTTAATACTCAATTAAGATTCTTTGGTTGTCTATCCTTCACCATTGGCCTGTCCTGGTAGCTGTCCAAGCCCCAGAAGGTCCTTATCCCGGAGCGCTACGTGGAGTCTGACCCCGATGAGCCTCTGAGCCAGGAGGAGATGGACCAACGGTCACGCAGAGCAGATCGCATCAAAAACATCCTGGCCAAATCCAGGTAACTTCTGGCATCAATGTACAAAAAATCTTGGCCATTTTTTATGGAAGCATCAATAGCATCCATCAAAGTGTGTATGGGGTAACCAATGTGTTCAGGCCATTTTAGAATATCTTTGTAGAATGAGCGATAATTCATCGGTTTTCACAGCTTCTTTGCTTTATTCTTAGACATACCAAAGGCATGCAAGTATACATGATGCAATAGTTTTTTAGTAATAGTCATTTTAAGGTCATCACTCTTTAGGAGGATTGAAGCATTATTCAAATGAAAAGGGTTCCAACAAATTCAAGCACCTTTGTATGTCCCTACAGGACTATACTGTTGTTCTTATTGTGTCAAAACTAAACCAAGCGCAACCCAAAGTAGTTCATAAACCAACTGGAACTGACTGTGCTGTCTATGTGTGTTGGGGTCAGTGTCCAGCATATGCCACCATCTGGGGCGGGCGTCTCGCTGGACTTCACCGACCTGGACTCGGCCCTCCAGCAGCAGGAGAGGATCATGAGTGTGTCCCAGGCCCTAGCCTCCGAGGCGTCGCGCAAAAGCAAGGAAGTCGCAGGTCAGCCATGGGTCACAAACGCATAAACGTCATGCTTACACACATGTACACGCACGTTTCCCACCATAGACACACCTCTTCCAGCCCCTTTGCATTGAATGTCACTAAAAAAGTCAGATTCCTCCTGTAGAGATTGCAGACCGGTTCTGCCTTATTTGATGTGTTACATTGGGAAAGGTGGCACCTTTCTACAGTATCCCTGAAATGCGCTCGTTGTTCCTGGTTGTGCAGATAACCAGTTGGTGTTGAGATGATGAACTGGTCTAGTCAAGGTATACTGCTCTTTAGGGTGACCTGGGTTCAAGGTGTGGTGTGTAGCTACAGCTTGTTATTTCTGTGGTGTGGTGTGGTAAAGCTTGTTATTTCTGTGGTGTGTGTGTGTTATGGCTGAAGCTTGTTATTTCTGTGGTGTGTGTGTGTGTGTGGTATAGCTAAAGCTTGTAATGTAAGCCGTATTAGGTTCTTCTATGCTGCTGTTAATGGCTATTGTTTTAAGTGGCTGCTTTGCCAAAATTGTGTTGGGTTTTGTGTTTGTGGAAAACTGGCTTATTTCGTTCATCAAAAAACTCTGTATGGGTTTGATGTTTCAGAAATGAAATCGTATAAATATTTATTTCATTCTCATGTGTTTGTTTTGCCTCTATTTCAGCCAAGGCCGTGTCTGAACTTTAACATCTGGGATTTGACCTCCAGAAGACTGTTGGTGTTGAAGGGCAAACCATCCTACACTTAACAATTTCAGCAATAAGAGTAATTTCTGCTTTTGGCTAAAGCTAGAATATGAACATATTTTTTTTAAACCAAAAATGTGTACTGCATAAAGTATTTGATATTGTTTAATTCAATTAAGAGTTTCTATGCTTTTGCACTTTTATTGCATGTAGTGTCATTTACAATTGTAGTGAAGAGCTATTGAATACCAGACATTACTTGGCTGTGTTTCTGCAATGTGGTCTTTATTTCATGAATGATAAAACTAAAAGCAGTAATATTTTTTAAAACAGTAGACTGAAACAGCTATATGGAATGAATGAGTGAATCATATTTATTGTAACTATAATAAATTATAATTTTGCAACTAATTATATTTTTGTTGTTGCACAGCACTGCCATCTAAAGCTTTCAATAAATCAACATGTTTATGTGAATATTGTGTTGTTGTATTATTCAAAATTAAATGTGTATCATTTTTTAATCTGTTAAGAATATTCACTGTGTCACTGACTTCATCTAAAATGTCAGGATCTAACTGCATGTTGGCCTACATGCTAGAAGTGAGCTATAGGATGAGTGTTAATCCGTGTGCATATTGTCTGGCATATGTGAAGTGTAGTATTGTTTCACAGAATGACCATGCCTTTACCAAAACCTTTATGATTTTATTATAAGTATCTACTGTTGGTCAATTCCTGGTCTGACCAATCCAATTAGGAAATATTTTCTAAATTCCATTAACTCTTATGTGATATTTTTACTTGAATATGTAGATTCTTAATGGAACGTCCTTTCAAACGACTTACTTCTCAAATAAGTCTTTACAGCCATACCTTATTCTGTGCCAACTAATGTATTTGACATCAGGCAAAAATCAGGCATTGTGATTTCACATTGGAAACAAATTATTAATGATATAAGGATGACCATTTAATTTAAAATCAAAATTGATTCAGTCCACCCCAGGGTGAACTTTGATTTATTAATAATACATTTGCAGACAATGCATAAGCACATAACATTTACTATACTTATGGTTGAACTCAGACTGTAAAATAGCTCCAGTTCTGCCCACAGCATTTGACTGCATGACATAATCAGTAGAAGACAGAGCCATAACAAAATGTTTCTGCTTATATAGGAACAGTTAAAACATGAGTTTTACCACTTCTACTCCTTAGAATCAAACTGATCGGACTGTTTGTTGGACCAAAGACTACTACCAAAAAATAAATCTTGGACCACAAAACTACTGGTACTGTCCCGGGTGAGTACTCCAAACAAAAAGATAACTTATGTACAAATTGGTGGTTCAAGTTTACAAAAAGAATCAGTCTACACTCACAAGTCATTATGATGATTTGACGTGTTTCTTGTCCATTTTTGGACTGTCTCTGGCACTGGACTCGGCCTGGTCTGTCACTCTGTCCTCTGGTGTCTGTGGTGTTGAGTCCTGGGATTCCTGTGGTTCTTGTGGTTCTGACTCAGGGCTCCCTGCGCTATTGGGACTGGCTGCTTTCTCTGATTCTACTGCTGCGCTGCTCTCTGAGGGTGGTGAAGGAAGGGGCTCAGGCTATCGAGAGAGAAAGAGAGAGATAGAGAGAGACAGAGATTATTGTACACAATAAAAAGACAGAAACTAATCTGAATGTAGAATGTGTTTTAGCCTTGGGTGCATGTTTAGAGAGTTATTGTCGAGGTCATAAACATGTAAATGTCTGTTGAACATGACATTTGGAGACACCTAGAGTGATCTGTTGACGTAAAACTGCATTTATCGCTATTTGACAATGCTGTAAAAAAACCCTAATCCAAGTAAAGGGTGAGCCCTCACCTCACTGAAGCCCAGGCCACAGTGTCGGCGGTCTCTCCCGGACAGCTTCCCGTCCAAACCCTGCTGGTACTGCAGCTCTAACTCAGAGTTCATCCTCTTGTCCTCCATGCCTGCAGAGGCAAAACTAGTCACCCGCCAGACACATATACCCAACACAGTGCTATCCATCAGGTGATAGATAGACCTGTATTGGATATTGTGAGAGGGTACCCCCAGTTATTAAGGTTATATTATCGTATGGATGCACACTTAAGAGTAGACAGACAACCCATATATGCATTTGAACAATACAGTTGAACACAAACATAATTTACAAGTGTATTTCTTAATGTGTACAGAAAAAAGGAAAATATCTGGATCTACTTTATGCAAAACACGCTATCATACTAAACTGACATCAAATCACACAACTTGACACAACTCTATAGCTGTCAGCATTACAGCATGAGCTGTGCCTTGCAAGCAACCTGTCATTACATTACATAATCCCTACGTTTCTACAGTCCACTCTGAAGTAAGTTTTGATTCAGTGAGTGCCATATCAGGTTCTACCGATGAAATGTGCTCACCACTGCGGACATGAGACGTCGACTTGTGGTCTCCGATGACCAGGCGTCCAGTGTGTTCTTTCTAGAAGAGGAGAAGTGTGTGTTATTTTGTGCTTACCACTATTACTTAAGTGTCCTCTTTCAGAATATTTTCAGAATAATAGTGTTGGATGTATCAGAAATCAAAATCTTTGATCCAGGCCATTGGAATGATGCCTTAAAGATGTATTCAATTACACCATGTGTAATGTTGGTTTAATGAACAATTTTGCTGGAATGGAGTCAAGACATTTGGAGTCACGACTATATTGCTAAGACTACAGATTTTTTTTTGTTTTGTTTTACTGTCAGGGCGTTTGGTGTGGTTTAGGACACATTTATGGACAGTTCAGGAAGCATCTCTGCTCACTGGCTCTGACAGGCGAGAGCAACGATGTGGCTTGATCTGGGATTTTGGTCTGAGACCTCCAAAATGTGTCAGACACAGGAAAATCTGAGAAAAGAAAACATGGTGTGCACTTTGCATTAGTTTGACAAACCTTGGTAGCACCCATCAACCGCAAAAACTTCTGCTTTCTCTCATTGCTCCCAAGGTCTGCAGCCTCCCACTGAGTGGAGCCAACCTGGAAGAGTGGATCGACGTTAGTGAGGCTTGTCAGGCAATGTGGAACACTGTGGTGCCTATTTAACTACCTCAATTCATAGAGTAACATTTTATAAGGCTATTGTTTTTAACCTACAGTGCCATGATGGTTCGGTTCCAAAACAGTGTGTTTAAATGACTGTAAATGACTCAAAGTGATCGTGATCTTTGACGATCTTAAAATACACGTCTCCAACAACATCTGCTTTAAACCGTGTCAAACGTGAGGGGCAAAACCCCTAAGATGCCCAGTATGAATACGAGTTTATACTTGCTAGATAACACTCCAGGTTGACATTTGATTATCAGAAGAATACAAGTGCCTACCCTCACCGTAAATACATTTTAGCTCAGATTTTTTAGCACTGTAAGCGCCACCATAAAGCCATGAGAGACTATTTTACTGCCACTGAAGAGGCTAACGCGCCCCGCTAGTGCTAGCTAGAGAGCACTTGAGTATATGGTAGCTAGCTCTAACTAAACGGCTCGAAGATCAGCAACATACATACAGTAGCTTATCGTCAGCAACATTTACTAGCTACATCACTGTGGTAAAACAATTACAACAGTAGCTACCTCATCCTCAGTAGATGCAGGTCTCTTTGTACCATGCCTATTTTCTGTTGAACTCATTTTAAAACACGGGTTAGCTAAGTGTTCTTCAATGTAGCAACTAACATCCCAGGGTCGTGAACAACAGCTAGCAAGTAGTTAGTGCCAGTAATGTTGTTGTAAATCGTCACGTCCGGTTGTGATTGCACAGTCTACTTTCACAATAAAGGTTCTCAGAATAAAGTCCTCTGAATGAATTCTAAATTCAAAACGTAGAAATTAAGGTGATATGTGATTGTTAATAACATTTGGAAGTAATAAAGTCATAAAAATAAGGTTTGAGGTTAATATTATAGCGACAGGTAAAAGCAGAATTGGCTAATTCAATCTTATTTGTTTACCATTGATAAGGTCTTTGAGACACACTGGCTGTGTCTACTACCGCGCACTTAACGAAGTACACTGAAGAAGTACACTGCAATGTAGTGCACTGCAATGTAGTGCACTTATATTTGCAGTGCACTCAGTTGCTGAGTAGCGCTGTCTAAACTGGAACACTTTACTTACCCACTTAGCGGGAAGTGACGCACGCAAATCTGCTCGCGACACCCGAGAAACTAAACCCCCGAAACAAACCCGCTTGTATTTCTGTCACTGGACTCCTCCTCTTCCGCTACGTAGCCAAGATGGCGCCCGTTTAGGGCGAGTAGTGTCCATCGTCGCGGACACTTCATTTTTGGACCGTTTGCAGTGCATCATCCGGGTACTTTCAGTGCACTGAATTATTTTGGTTTTTCAGCGTAAACGCCCTAAGCCCTGAAAGTAAGTGCTCGAAGTGCACAAGTGCGCGGTAGTAGACACAGCCACTGCCTTTTGGTGACTCTTTACCACATGGTGGCGCAAGAGATGTAAATTCAATGAGCAACCCCTTCCGTCCAGCCCGTTGAACGCTGTGCAGAGCCAATGGCTCTGGTTATTGGTTTACCCCGATCCGTTTCAAATCTCAACACATAATATAGCACAAATAGCCTTATAAACAATACGCACTCGTTCCTAAATTACGAGAGAGCGAGAGACCATTTTCACTGGCAAGTAACCTATTTGCCAAATGTCAGATTAAAGTTGAAAACCAAATATAATTGGATTAAATGGTTCGCGTCACAATATCCAAATTATCTGTTTTACACTTGACAAATTATGCAAAAAATAATCTTAATTTCTTAATATGTATTATGCCTAATAGACCTTACCTACAGATTAAGATAATGTATGGAAACATGTACCTTACTTACCTTAATTTGTTAGGCTGTATGAAAGAACTACAAAATAAATGACTCCTATAATTTAAATAGCTCAGGTCAATTCAGAATTATAAAATTATCAAACACGTTATTTGGATAGTATTGTTGTGTGAAGAAAAAAGCCTAGGCCGTGTAATTTTGATTAAAACCCAATCAACTATTTTTTTGTCAAAACTGTTTAATTCTACCATTGTAAAAATATATAAAATGACATACAAACACATACAAAATGTAAACATCAGGAATTGTGTAAACGTTCCAAGAACGAAATATGAGGTCAAGGTAGAAGTCGCAGAAGTCGCAGTCTTTATTTGGTTGGGATTTCTATTTAAGCGTTTTAACCAATTAAGGAATCACAGAACATCACTATGGCCTTTCAGTGTACAGTCGCTCTGCATCTTGATGTGGAAGTTCAATGTCATATAGGTTTCTTGAACATTTTCCAACACACATATTGCTCTCTCTCTCTCTCTCTCTCTCTCTCTCTTTCTCTATACCTCTCTCTTTCACACACTCTTTCACAACAAGCTTTCATTCTCAGTCTCTGGGAGGGGTTCTCCTGCGCTCGACTCTCCCTACCCGTACACACTTATCCTTGGACACATTGCTTTCAGCTGTTGTTGCAGGTCGGAAATGCTTAGAACACTTAAGCCATGACTGCTAAAGTTGATTGCCAAGACTGACAACTGAGACCATTGTCTTTTCTTGCTCTGAAAAGGAGGAACCAAGTAGCCTAGTTATTGCATTTAATTACCAAAACTGCACTTTACGCACGGGAATTTGTAATCTCATGAAATGACTCACACATTTTCAACAGATGCAGAATATTGACTGATATTGGTAACGCAAAGGGTCATATCCAGACACTGGATGTATCCAGGTAAGATTTGCTTTTTAGCTTTTTATTTGTAAGTTGAAATAATATAGTCGAATCAACATGCAAAATTGTTTGTTATTAGTTGTCGCCACTTTTTTAATCAAGAGGTTTTGTTAATTATTTCACCCAAGAAAAGAAAGATTGTTGACTTTCAGACAACTTGATTTGCGGGTCCCACTGTCTACTTTTGGCTGCTATGGGGCAATGTCTTGTTTGGCCACATAGTGGTACTATTTATTAAAAGCGACGTGCGCTTTGCTGGCTACTTCTACTCTGGCTACTTGGGAATGCCAAACCTTAGTTCAGAGTTGGATCACGGTTTCTGAGAGAGACCGGTGAGTGCAAATGTGCAAATTAGTTTTCATAATGCAGAATTTCAAATGAAGTGGAATATGGAAATATTGTTGTCTGCGGAGCAAGGGAAGTTTTTTTCAAAAGTTAAACTTTCTCTCGGGTCACGGAAACCGACCCTTAAAGAATGCGTGAGTCATAAATTAAAATAGACCTAAGACTTCATTCTAAAAGTGATCCATTGGAAGACAATACCAGAGAAACAAGACATTACCAGCTGACAACACGGTGCTACACGAAGTAAGTTTTTTGAATTGTAGCCTAACCGGAATATTTTGTACATGTAAAATGTAGCCTATATTTCAACGTAAAGGAGTTTACTAAACCTGCACCTTGCATTTGACTATTTCTTACCATACAAAGTGAGTCTTTAACAGATTTGAAGGGAGGGTAGCTTGTTAAAACTAATTCAGTGAGTAATAATACAAGACAAGCTACGAATTGATGCGTTCCTTCAGTTGAAGTGTACCATCTAAAATGGGCCAATTCGAATAAAATAGTTTTTGAACACAGTAGGCAGTATAGTGTGTACGTTTTTGTAGGACTGTTGAGTGAAAAGTTAAAGTTTTGTTTGGGGTCATGGTGAGGATTCGTTGTGTGATGCAAAACGACAATTTAGCCCTTACAGGGTATTGGAGGACAAGGCTCACAGAAGCCATAACCTTTCTGGAATAGGCAGATAAACTCTCACGTAAGGGTGTTCCCCAAATTTAGTCGCATTAAAGGTCTCAGATAACGTTCACAGAGGAGCTGCACGCGCGGCGATAAAGTCTGGATAGAGTCCCTGCACGCACGAAAGAATGCACGTGCCAGTGTGTGATGTTTAAAAACCACCAAAGAGGAAATGTCGATAATAACAATATCCGGATAATTGCCACACTGACTCTACTTGATGTCTCAATAGTTGACCCTAATGGCATTGAACAGCTCCCAGGTCGCCTGTCACTAGTAACGATTACCTACGCCACTTTTCCTCGAAATAATGTACCTAATCTATTCAACATCTGTTGTTTTACTGTCCATGAGATAGGGCAATTAACAAACAATTCATCCTAGTCAAACTGTGTCGCACGTTCTCTTTTACTCAGTTTAGCTGTCTGACTAAAACCGAGCAATTGTAGAGACCATTCCTGATGTAGGCGAAAGTGTCTGAAAAACAATCCAACGGCGGGACTCCTCCACAGGGGTGAAGTTGATCTCGCATGGCATTTTGTTTTGAGCAGGTGCTGTGTGTTGAAGTTCCCTCATAAGGTAAAGTGGCATTAGAGTGTCGTTCACGTCCAAATGGCAGACTTATAAATAGGCTGCCAATTCAGCACATTGTCCCGAGACGGCAGTTATACATGGTTGTGCTATCCACTGTCTGGGAAACCCTATCGGGGCGGTCGGACCTGTAGCTGGGTGCCTAGATTGAGGCTGACAAGTGGTACAACATTACAACATTGGTCGTTCTGATCCTTTTGCCAGCCGTCACTGAAACGTTCAGTGCACAATGTTCTCCTCATATTTCTGATTTAGCCTAGTTCTTGTTCCCATGCCTTGCCTTAACGCAAAGGCATAGGTTTATTTAAAAGTAGAATTGTTGTTTTTAAACGCAAGTTCAAGTGGAATGTATCCATGTTGTCTGTGTATTTAAAACAAAAATCATCATGAATAACGATTAGGCAAAACATTTAAACAATTTCTGCTAAATCAGGGCAACTTTGGTGAATTCTGTTTGAGATGTTGGATGAGAAACGACTGTGTATAGACAGTTGTACCCTCGTTTGACACTGCAGAACAATTGGGGACAACAGTTGGAAGAGACCCACGGGTGAAGGTCTTTGACAGCTGAGAAAGAGAGAGTGGGGGAGAAGGAAAGGGCCAGAGGGGTGAATAAATAAATAAATAAAAGACATACAGACTGGCGTTAAAGAAAGAAAAAAAACGTTATGAGATTAGAAAGTGGAAACTAGCTCCACAATATCAATAATTTGTTATTACATGTCAGCAGATATATTTTCAAAATCCTATTTGTGATATTATTCAAGGCAATATTTTTTGATAGATTGTTAATAGATTTTCATATAACGGTAATAATTATTTAAAATAGCATAATCTTTTGTGTTTAGCTTGGTTTATTGATAAGATTGTACTCAAGACCTAAACATTTGGCACATTAGGTAAATGTATCCGGCCTCTTGATTCTGTGGCAAGGTGGTCATTCAAACAACGTGCACCATTTTTATAGGTTGTACTAATCCCAGAAGTCCTAATTTATTTTTTGTTTAGCTCTTTGAAAAAAACACCAGCACCCACATTTGCAATGTGTTGCGCAAACAGAAATTAAAACATTCAGCTGTAAGTATTTCTTCCCATTCTGTAAGTGCACGTTAGCCAGCCTATACTTATCTGCCGCTCAACGGCACACCCAAATTGCAGTCTTGCTGCTGAAACATAAAAGGTTGTAGACAATAGTGAATGAGCACTTCAAATGCAGTGACAGAAGCCTATACGTTTCCTAACCACAATGCAAGTTTTGTAGGAAAGAGGTGGAGGTAGTGGTAGTTGGATGTGTGTGTGAGTGTGTGCAGGAAACCTCATATAAACAGATCTACCCATTGACTACCATAACCTTGGAGTCAGAATTTCCCATTTAGCCAAAACGGAATATAGGGCACCCACTTCCATTCTCTCCTTGCTTTGTCATTGGCTGTAATGACCTCTCCTTTTTGTAGGGAATGCTTACAACACCTGCTACCCACTATCCAATTATAAGAGACTGAATAGGATCTTACCTGGCGCACCAGTAATAACGAAGACCCAAACTGTGCTTCTGTCTTGCCTCGCCAGATCCACTTAAGAAAGTATGTGTGTGCTCTCTCCTAATCATGTAACATTGTTCCTACTTTTGTCTGGTTCAAACACACACTTCTCACACCAAAGCCAAATAGATAATTGCTAGTCAGCCCGACTCCAGCTTTAATGTAATTGTTTTTTGTTGACTTAAACAATTCATTTGTTTCTGCACACAACCTCCAAATCAACACAATGAGTTCTGTCACAAAGGAAATGCTTGTTGATTTGCATTTAGTCATCAGCAGACACTCTTATCCAGAGCGATCTTGATCTTGATCTTGTTTTTAACAGTAACAGTTATATACAGTAAATAATGTTAAACCAGTTATGAGGAGATATAATTCTAAATTGCTGATACAAGTGGTCTAATCTTTATTGTCCTTAAATCACTTATTATTTCCCTTTTTAGTTTTAAGCTCTTGAGGCACTCAAATGGCCCACTAAACCCACTCTGCATCCTCTATTACAAACAGCTTGAATAGACTGCTGATATTCAGATGCTGTATGCAAAACAGATTGTTATGTTCATCTTATCTGGAACTCCCATCATTGTGACTTTCTTAGTGTGGTTTTAAGTGGAAATTTCCGTAAAATACATCGTTTCAGGCTTGAGCTTAATATATCAGGCTTGACTGACGTCTAAACCCACAAGGTACAGTCAAGAAGACATCAAGCCCTGGAAAAAAGCGTTCTTTGGATTTAGTCTTGCTTCTGGACTTAATCTATTGAGGTAAATTGCTTTTGCTTGACCAATTGGAGCTTTATATTTAGGATAGTGGGAGGGGCTAGGTGACCGACACTTGAAGTAAATACTAAGCATTCAACCAAAATAAAGCCCCTGTTTTCATTTAAGAAGTAAATACTTTATCTTCTCTCTCTCTTGATGAATTATAAAAAATGTGTTAGCCAGTCAGCAAACCATTCTTGTTTTGATCCCTCTATTTTGATATTGTATATGCATCCAAGATATGTGAGCATGATACCAGTGAATGCATGTACCAAATTGATTTTTACCGTGTTAGGTTCCAGAATGGAACATTTCGTTGCAACCTGAGCTAAGCAGGTTACAACACATGTGATGACTACAAAATAAGTCCATGATAAGTATTATCAAACCGTTGACAAGCAGATCAGAATTTCTAAAGGAAAGCTTGCAAAATATGATAGCTCCTGTCGAACTACAGTTTAATGGGATTGAAATGGAAAACAAATCACAACAAAGTAAAACTTAACTTTCTCTGTTCTGTATCAGACAACAAAAACAACCTACCATTATGAACAAAAGTCTGCCATAGAGGAAAGCTGTAAGTTCCTATATCAAGTAACCAAACACAGACTAGCTTTTGTTAGACCAGACTCCCACCAATTTCATTATGTTCATTCAGCACTGTGAATGGAAACCAGACATACTTAACAAAGAGTAGAAAAGTGTTGATATTATGTCTGTATGTACTCTATAGTGTTCAGGTGGATACACACCTGAATTATTTAAGTTAACAGTTGAGTACAGTATAGATATGCAATTACTTTTGAAGATACAATGCTGTCTCTACAAAGCAATCATTTGTCGTAAAAAACAACAACAATGATTGCCTAGATTGGGTTAGTGGGTGAAACAAATATGCTCCGTTGGTCTGTCTAGATATGCTGTATGCTGTTTGTCTGTAGTGTTATTGCATAATTGGAATGGGATTGAACAAGAGAAATGTCCTGAAATGTTGTGGGGATAGTTGCTGGTTTTGCCTACCACGAAACGCCTATGTTTCTCTAACCACCTGACAGAGGTGCTGAAATGGGCACACTCCATCCCGACACAGTCCTATATCCTAATGTTTTTAGGCAGTCAGTACACACACATGCATACGTATTGTGGACTGTATGCACATAGTAAAGAGCTATGTGAAAGAGGATGCTATGTTTTACCAATGTGAACATGGTGTGTCATATTTAGTTTTTCTCCCCCGGTCCTTCCAAAAAAGTGCCTCTTTTTTATACCACAGGGCCACAATACCCAATGTGTGAAGTAGAGAGGGAAGGGGACATAGGTGGTTGGGGTGGGCAAGGTCTCCAAAAGTGCCGTGTGGCCAGGAAACCAGGGGAAAGGAGGCGCAGGTCCCACCCACTGTGCCCTTTAGCTGAGAGACGATTGGTTGTTGGCCAGCTGTTGAAGGGTGTATGAGGTTTCCAGAGTGAAGAGAAGTCTTTAATTAAACTGTTGTCATTATGAGGTGGTGGCGAGAGACTTGTACTGCAGAATGATGGTTCTGAGGTGACAGAGAGAGGTTGAGAGAGAGAGAAATAGAGAGTCACAGATGCAGGGATACCAGTAGAAAAACTGTATTTAGATTGACATGCCTGAAATCGCCTCCATGTGAGGTGCATTGCATCATTATTTGGTGTGACCGGGTATTCCCATGCCTATGGAGATCATGGGACACAGTTCAATGGCCAGGACTAGCTGTATCTAAAACCCCAATTAGAGTGCATGTTTTTTTCATGCCTGTTTGTATCCAGTACACATGTACAGTTCTGTGTAATCCGTATTTCTATTTGTTGCTGAGAGGCATAGTGTTTCAGAGTGAACAAGTTGTGTAGAGTGCCGTTGGCTCAGGTACAGCTGACTGGGCAGGACGTTATGTTACCTTATCAAATCAAACTCGCTCTATACGATGTGAAAGATCCATCTCGGCATTCTGACATTTGTATTGGAAGTTTCTCGACCCCCCCTTGCCCATTTCTGTGACGATGGGGGGTAACGGTAGCAGTGTGCGTAGCACCATCTGAAGAGAATTACAGGCATTTCATGGGACCCACCGGTTGTGCTTTTAGCCCTGCTAATGCTAACCTCATGTTAGCAAAGCCTTTTGGAAGTACTAATGCTAAAGTCGTGTTAGCGTTCACTATGCAAAAGGCCTTAAAAGTGTGGCCAGAACTGCTAACAAGCTCACCCCATGTTTGGGTGTTTATGAAGGTCTGTCTACTAGGTCGGGATTTGCAGTGACATCACAATTGGTGTGACAAAAAAGAGCCCTTTTTCTCCAGGCTCCCAACTTCATGGCTCCTTTTGGGAGGTCCTCCTTTCGTAGGAGTGGAAAATTGCCACTTCAGCAGTTTCATTTTCAGGGAACTTACCGTGTCCCAACCCCCCTCCCCCTTTTTAATATAGGAAATATTGACTTGCTTGTGATGTCAATTATTATTGCTGGATGCATGCTATAGGAAAACCCCACTTGCCCTCCAAAAAAAACTGCTGTGAAAAGCAGCTTATGTCATAAAGACTACATTGTAGAAGCTGAGGCCTTTCCTTGTGTTTAAGTGTCCCTCGTACTACTTTGTACAATACATTGTTCACTTCACGTGTGTTTTCCCCGTCCATGTGCAGGTCTCAATGCACAATGAACTATGTGCCTATTTGTTCACAGTGCACACAGCAAAAGAGTTAAGCGCCTGCCTTTTGTTTTGAGAGATTTGTGAATAACAGCAGCTTTTGAAGCTGCCATTAATTATTATGAGTTATTCAAGGACTCTTTGTTATGTTGCAATGCACCTCTACAGGATATGTGGTCGGGAGCCAGATTAAAGTAATATGAGCTTTTGATAGTCTTCGACAATTTATCAAATACCAGCACCTTGAAGCACCTCTGCAGTTGCAGGTGATTGACAGCTTGGTTATAATTGTCAGTGGTCTTGACTTGGATGTGTTTGGGTATGCAGAAGGGATCACCCTTTTGGGCAATTATGCTTCAAATCAGAGAAATAGATAGGCTTGAGGACTGTGTGGCGTGTACACAATGTTTGGATGCGTGGGAATGACGAAGGTAGCTAATTGAAATCCGCTGGGATCGATCTATCTCTTTGTTACTGTCTCTTATTGAATCAAACTCTCTCAAAGCTCAACCATTCCTGACTAACCCGTTTAACCTCCCAGAGCCTAGGGGCAAGCTGTCTTGAACATGAGTGGTTAACTTGATTTAGACTGGTCAGCATGATAGAGACCTTTCTCTGAAGAGAAAGAGAGAAAATAGGGGAAGAAAAAGATGTGCAACTAGAACACCTTTTAACATTCTCCTTTTGATGGTTTGAGAAAGACCAGGGTTAGAGCTCACAGAGTTTGAGTCTTGAATGTACAAACAAATTAGTAATGAGGTGTACTGTAGCACTGGGAAATGCTCATCCCTCTCTTTTGTGCTAAATATTTGATCAATATATTTAGTTTACTACTTCATCCACCAAAGACCACCTTCTACTTCTTAGCCAACCCCCACCCTCCTCCCCCAAACCTCCCTCTCTTCATCCACATTCCATCATATGTTAGATTTGTATTCCTGCTCTAAATCACTTCCCTCTCTAGCAGATGAAGCTCACAAGTATTAGCCCTGACAGTCATTTCTCCTGCCTACCCCCAGCGGACTCATTTGCATTTATGCATGCAGCAATTAATTATGGGCCTTCACTGGCCTTGTAAATTAAAGGACAGAGGCCGCCTGTGTTAATTGACCCTGACAGTTTAAATGGTTGTTGGGGCTGCGGCATAGGTGGTTTATGCCGTAACCTCAGTTCAAGGAAGTAACTGCACATTTCTTAAATCAACATTTACACTGCATTCTTCAAATGTGTAGATTTACAGTTTTTGATTGTGTCAGTGTTTCAACACAGTCATGGTTTCCAATGCAGGGATGCTTAGCGTCTTGCAGGAAACTGAAGGAACCTTGCACCTTTTACATATTTTAGCCTGGTCTCCTCAAAGTATCTCCAGGTTGTTATATCACCGTAGAGAACACTGTGGTCTCTTCTGCCCTTCGTTCCACGGGGTTTCTGAGAATTGTGTCTTGTTGGAGACAGACGAGACATCTTCTCACGGTACCGTCTTTTCAGGAGTTCTCGACTCCCTCTCAGGGCCTCCTTTCTTCTCAGTCACGCAGTGACGTGTTTGTGCATACCTCTCTGTCCCAACAAAAGAGGGAGCGATCCTATTCACTGTCTGCCTTTGACATTCACCCCTTGTTTTTATAACGTCGAAGGAAGGTTTGCCGAGTGGAACCGGCTTTGTCTTGAAGAAGCGGAACAATCGTAGCGAGCAGAATGTAATCTCCCGCTAAGTGTACTAAGTGAGGGTGAGGTTGACGCTGATGTGTTGCCGCTTGTCCCTTTTTTACCCTTACCTTGCCGATATTTCATGTGAATGACATCTTTGAGAATAGACTTTGTTGGCGAGAGATCTGTAATGTTCACCTAAGTCTTTTGTATGGCCAACACAAAAGCTTTTCAGTCAATGCAAACACCAGGCCTCCTTGTTGGTGTCATTGGGATGTTATGAGCAGACCACCCTTGCTCTGACCTGATAACACGTAAACCCAAGGCTTAGGTTCATTGATCCCAGGTTAAGGGTATTTACTGGCTCACAGCTCAGTTGAGCTAACGCTGAGATCATCCGCAGAATCAATTTACTTATTGGCCATAACAAGTTTTTTTTGTACATGTTAGTCATAGAACCAACCTTCAGAATTGCATGTGGTGTGAGTCTGGCTAGGATGTACTGTTCTCTTTCTCACTGTCTCTTTTTGTCTCTGTGTTAATTCGCCTCTGCGCTCATCAGTGTCAGGGACAGCTGTGACAACACAACACAGGAAATGTGTCTATAAATGTGTGTCTTGTATGTGCTGGTGCATGCGGAACACCATGCTCCTTTTTTAATTTTGGATATCGTTTTACTAAATAGAAGGAATAGCTACTGTGTCATTTTTACCATAGCCAGTTTTCCACATACAGGTGCACTCCATGCTTACTTGCTAGACCATGTGCCATGTTACAACTGCATCTCTCCTTGTCAAGATAGCCAGGGACAGACTTATTTTGACCGTACATGTTAACTGTCCAGAACATGGATGAGGATGTGGCACAAGTGTGTGTGTGTATCTCAGTGAAGGACAGAGAGAGAGAGGGAGACGGAGACGGAGACGGAGAGTTAGTTGTTTCTCTCCTGTGCGTGTGTAAGCATGTGCATGCGTGCACACTCTAGAATGTATGAGTGTGTGTGTGTCTATGTGTGTTTGTGTGTGTCCTAACTGTCAGCAGAACCTTCCCGCCAGCTGGGCTTGACAGGGACTGGATGGGGTCCAGTGGGTCGTAACTCAATGATCCGGTGGATGCACTCCAGAGGAAAAGGGCCGTCTTTGTTATCCCACAGCTCCAAGTCGTGTCTCTGTATATTTTCTTTTTAAGAATTTATAGACCTCAATTAATTAGGTTATGATAGCACAGCCACCGACCCCCTCCCTCCTCTGCCCCTGATGCACCCACATAACCGTGACCCACCGAGGCACGGTTACACAGATGTTTGTTCACTGATGTGAGTGTGCCACACCCACGTTTTCGGTGAACATGAGCACGCAGGTAGCATGTACACACATCCCAGCACACACACAGTGACACAGAAAGAAAACATTTTCCAACATATTTACGATGCTCAACATTGAAGTGATAAAAAAACTTGCAAACCCACTGTTACAAGGCAGCATCGTTTTCATCCATGCATCTAACTAATTAATATCAACACATCAGCGCAGTGTCTTTAGTTGGGTTAATACCCATGCCAGGGCTGTGTGTGTGTCTGTGATGTGTGTGCCCAGTGTGAAATGCATCTGTCTTTTTGAGTGAGATGTGAGTGTCTGTAGCATGTTCTCCAGCCTCTTCAGTCCTGTGCGGCCAGCTGTCTCTCTGATTACCCAGCGTACTCCAGGTGTTTTGGAGCAGCCAGCTGCAGATGGGTGAGCGGCAGAGGGCGTGGAGAGTGGAAGGAGTGGAGGAGACGAGAGGAGCGGAGAAAGAGAAGGAATAACTGGTTTAGCAGATATCTGGAACGTGTTCAGACGAGCTAGTGAGAGGGGAGTGCAAGTCGCAGAAAAGGGGTTTCAACTGTGAGGAGGGTGAAAAGGTGGTGGTGAATCTCTGGTATTTGTAGTTTTACTGAATGACATTCCTTCCTTTTTGCATTTTCTGATATCTGATACCTTTCTGACTAGTTTTTGAGAGGGAGACAGACAGATAGTAGTGATAGTTACAAATGTAAAAATGTGAAGCTAGGTGAACTCAAGCTAACATCTCTTTTACACACAATCAGTGAAAGGCACTCTCAGAATTATTCTTCATGCAGACTCGTTTAAAAAATATGCAACTTCTAGGAATGCAGACCTTTGAGTTGTTTTTTATGAAATTGGCCCTAATTGTGCCCAGAGAAAAAACAAGTTGGTTCTGAGAGAATCATGTTGTTATTAAGGCCTGAATAAAAGATCATAGTTACTCGGTCAGTGCTGCTTTCTTCATTGTTCTCAATTAGCATCAACTTGTAGAATCAAAGGCCTAGTATATGCATTTAGAAATGGTGTAAAGGTACTTAGGAAACGATGTTTGGGAGTGGCAGTGTATGTTCTTGTGCGTGTGTGTAGCAGTGTATCCTACAGTTAGTTTATTGTATATTTTTGTGGACCTTGTCTCTCTAACCCTATTTATCCATATGACGTTTATCATTCAGCGATGTGCAACTAATTTACTCCCCCCCACCATATTATCAAAGCTATCTGGCGGCTTGGCCTCTCCCTTTCCTTCAGTGTGTTTATCTATTAAAGTGGTGCTGCACGGAAATGCACTGAAAGGATGCGTGGGGATCAATAAAAGATGGCCTTGTGACATGTGTTAACTTTCAGAGCCAACACAAGAAAACTGTTTCAGAAAAGTGGTCAGTTGCTACTATGTTGTTTATTCTGAGGATGTGAAAGAGCTGTATTCAGATGGCTTCTTCCTCCAGGTTCCTTTGGGTTCCTGTTTGTGTGGGTCCCTGTTTGTAACAGTATTAAGACCACACTTAACAAACTTTCAAGCTTCAAGGCCTCGTTCAAAAATCATGCTCTTGTCATTCGTGCCGGGCATGTTTTTGCCACATGCATTGTGATGTCTTTACTACTGTGAAATGCGTGAGAAATGTTTTTACACACTATATATATATATATATATATATATAACATTTGATCACAGGATAAACATGACAAACTTTCTTCCTATAGCAACAATTTAACTATTGTAACATTTATTTCTGTTGTTTGGTGTTTTTCAGGTGACTTTCATGAATTCAAAATTCACCCACAAGTGAGAAGAGGGTGTTGGAGTTGAAGTCTCTATATTTCTGTAAGTGTCATGCCCTTCTGTTTGAAAGTTTAACTGCCATTTCTCTTACTAAAAACATATACAGCAAATAATTATTTTCAGTGTTTCAATGTACTATTAATGTTACTTGGGAACTTGCGTGTGCCATGTTCATGGGTTTGTTAGCAGCGGTGCTCACACCTTTCTTCCTTCATGCTGCTGTGATCTAGGTTTACAAACTTTACCTGACTCTGTGTGTGTCTGTGTGTCTGTCAAGCCTTGCCTTCATCGGCGCACACAGAGTGCTTTTGATAAGATGGATGCCGACCTCCATCCTGTATAGTGTGCAGCTCTGAAGACCCTCAATAGGAGCTTTCAGTGTGGCGAATAAAGGCCTCTTTTACAGCCTCAAGCAGGCAAGACTCCAAGAACCTTTCAGCATGGGGCTACAGTATGTCTTTTAATGGACTTTCTCTCTGTTAGCAATAAAGATCATATCGGGAGTCCAATGGTGCTGTTGGTAACACTAGCCCAAATTAAGCTGGTGCAGTTGAAGTCATGGATCTAAATGGTTTTAACAGGGGGGTATAAGTGTAGGGCTTCAGATGGGAGAAGTTAAGAGAAAAAGAGTTTGCATGCTCATATGGTTAAGCCTCTTGTTTCAAGTGATCTACAGTATAACAGTCTTGTCTGTATGCTTGGAGTCGATTCATTGGTTGGTCAAAGCGTATCTGATTCTCATTGGACTGTATCATTGGCTCCTTGCTTTCCAATTGGATGACTGGATAATCTGAGTAATGTATTTGAGGACATTCAGGTCCATTTCAAAAGGCATTTATCTTAGGTGTGGAATTCCCATTGTGTGCTCACAATAGGTCAAATAAATTGTGAAAATATTTTTATTCAGGCACAGCATCAAATAACTTATATTGACTATACTCTTTGACAGCTTGCAAAGCCATCTGAACAGTCCTGAACCCAACAACTCATCCTCATGATAGTTGACCTTCATGTTTGAAGTACAGGACTTGAAACATGACCACTTAACAGTATCAACGTTAAATTTCATCAATTTCCAACTAAGTTCCTGACTTTATCAGATCTAGCAGGAACCTCAAAATCCTATTATTGTGTCTTTTAAGATCCTGTTTGCTTTTAAATCCAATTACACAGCGGTAAAAGGACAAAAGATAACAACTTGTAACATGATTACTGTGTATGAGTACTGTCATGAGAGGGACAATTCACGGTTTCTCTCTACTTTGTCTCATTAAAGGGAGCGGGGCTTTGAAAATGGGAGGTGGTTTGATGAGATGGTAAGATGATGTCCTTATTACATCTGGTCAACACACTTAAGTTGGCACGATACTTACAGAGCAGGGGCAGTTACTTTTGTACTGTGGCTAAACTCCTAATTAGCTCTGATACATCACTTACCACGCATGGTGACCAAATCAGGACCAGTTTCTGATTCACCGTTTCTTCACACTCAGTCCCACAAAAGATAATTTGAGTGATGACAATAGGTCAGCGGGTGAAACAAAAAGTTTAAATGTTGATATCTGCATAGAAATACCATATTGAAGGTATGTTTTGCATAAATACAAGTCATCTTATGTGCTGTTCCATAGAGCCTATTCTGGTTGAATCAACTCCAGGTGGTTCCTCATTTTGTGTGGTCAAAATCCTATTAGCTGGGATCTAACAAAATCAGATAATGTCCCCTTATCCTTAAATTTGGCAGCATGCTCCAACTGCAGTATAACAAGACTTCAACATTATTAGATGTAAGATTTTTCAAACGGTTTTCTCCACATCATTTCAGAATTTGTGGTGAATCATAGCTTATTAGTAAACCAGCCTTTGTTAAGTTAAAAGGAGGACATTGGGAACTCTTCAGTTGTTCTGGAAAGACCTGTCGGTGCTTGTTTCACAATTGTATAGCATGGCACAACCCTAATGGCAGTTGCCACAAGTTTGAGGAGTGACCAGAAGACCAGTGGATAGCAGTCTTTGAGCAAGTTCACGAGGAGCTAACAAGCAAACAAGCTAAGGAAGCCCTTGAGGTTGACGGTTTGGCTTCTTCCAAACCAAACAATGGACTCTTCTACTCAAATTGCCTTATTTCCTGTCCCTTTAGTTTTGGGCACAAACCTGATGTTCTTATACTAACCTTCCCTACTGTGGGGAAGGAAGTGTATGACATTTTTCTACGTAATTTGTGTTAAATTGCCATTTGTTAGTACCACATGGTGTTGGCAGGATTGTGTACATAATGCATTTAGACTTTGTCGTACAGCAATCTGAGATGAGTATCTGCAAGAGGGTTTACAAATAAAAGCTAATTGAATTGTACTGCCAGGCAAGTCTGTGGTGCAGTAATTCTATGGTGAGGGGCGTGAACATGAGTTAGATGTTTTTGTGTGTTTATGTGTGTACAGTATACCCAGAGTGTATATGTGTATACCTGTGAGTGTGCATCTGTGTGTCCAACCATGAATGTGGAATGGGGGTACACTCATTGTCAACATTACCGGTAAGCCTGAGGTCCATATGGTTCTATTTTGAGGAAAACTCATTTCAGATGGAGGAACCATAGGTTGGGCCCTAGGCCGTGGTTCCAAACTTATGCTCGATCAACGAATGGCTCATGGCCAGCTAGAAAATAGACTCACACACACATTCACATACACAAACCCCATTTGAAACCGCCAGCTCAACTCCTATTTCTCTTCTATTACCCTTGAAATGGGGCCTGTTCTAAATATTATCTTCTCTGTTTCATCCCTGTGTTTAGAGCTCTGAAAGGAGAAAACGAGAGACATGTGGCTTCAGTCACATTTTCCTTCTCCAAGGCCTACAGACCACAGCAGTGGTGGTGGTAGCTTTCTGGAGATGAGCACTTGTCTCTGTTCTGGTACAACTGTGGCTTAGGAAGATACTCCTAGGATGAGGTTATGCTGGAAATGACGAGATAGAGAGTGGAGGAGTAGAGGGAGAGAAAGTAACAGTATGGATCTATGAGGCACTGAAGTAAAGGGGGGTGCGGGGGATCAAGTACGAGTGTGTTACAGCTCAGGATATTTTGGAACAGGAGGCCATTGGGTGCTATAAGTCTGAGCCTTTCCACATCTTGTACCTGACACCTTAACACTAATCTGGTACAACCATCTCAAAGCATATCAATGTCAATATCCATTGAAGCAACTCATTAGCATTAGCATGCCCTTGAAGATATGCTAGTGTACATAAAATCCATTCCATGAACTGCATTGGCTCTCAAAGCAGGCTGCAAGAGATACTCTGAAGTCTAGAAATAGGTGTATAAAATGTCTTATTATTTGTCTAGTAATTCACGTGTTTGTTGCGTTACCTATGTATGTTTGTGTGTGTGCGTGTGATTACACGTGTGTGCACAGTATTTGTGTGCCTATACATATCTGTCCTATCTCTCCACTTTCCCCTGAGCATATATAACAACAACTGGTGTCTCCTTCTGCAGACTTCTAAAAGCTCCTGGTGACAGGAATGTCCCAGACATGGCCCCCACTCAGGTTAATTGCTTCCTATTTTAATTTAGAAGAGTTGTGGGTCATAGTTGAGGGTCGGGCTCAGCTGTTATGTTCTGTGCCACAGGGGGTAGCCACCTGGTTCTTAGATCTACAAAATCTCTCAACAGCAACTTTGACACTGTGTATCTGTCACTAATGGATTTGGGAATATATATATTGTTAGGGATTTACCTTCTGGATCTAGGACACACTAGGAAGTATGGGAATAAGGGATGCGGAGGAAGGAAACCATTGAAGAACCATTCATGAATGTGAAATAGCCAATTTCTAGGCACTGAAAATTGGTAGCCTGAGCATGTTGCATCATTGTTTCCGGATTGCAGCTTTTCTCATTACAGTAAAGACAGTGGTCTGTCAGCCAAAACTAAATGTCTATAATGAATTCTGTATCTGATGTTGCTTCTCCATTTTTAGTGGATCTGATTGTGTAAGTACATGTGAGCATAATTGAAGTCCTTTTAGTAGATTAGATTTCAGACAGCTTTTAACAAAGCCTGTTCGAACCTAATCCAATAAACTCTATTGTAAACCCAACAAAATGATTAACATTAGGTCCAGATAGCTTTCCATGTATCTTTGTCTAACAATTATTTGTTGTTACATTGTAGTACTCTGAAAGAACAATAGACTGACATCCCTACAATTAATGAACCATGCTCAATTCTCAAGCCCGAAGTACAAATTAAGTTATATAAAATGTACTTTTATTTGTTTCATGCCAGTAACAGCCGTCAGACACAGGAAAACAAACTATGAGGGTGCAGATGTATTGTGTATGTAGGTTGTGTGTGTGTGTGTCGGTGTGTATGTGTGTGTGTGCGTGGCCAGAGCGCCTTCTCTTCTGACACCTCAGACTCCAAAAGGAGACCCAGAAAGCGTACCTATCCCCTCTGACCTGTGACTGTGTGTGACACACTTAATCCCTGCTTAATCAGCCCCTTTCTTAAACATATGACAACAAATAGCCAAGGAAAGGATCTTTTCACTTGTGTGTATGTGATGCAGTATGTACCCTTCAGTGCCTGTGTCCATGTCTGAAGATGCCTGTGTATTCTTTCTTGTTTTATATGACCCTATACAAGACAAGTGTTTCTCAGAGATTTATCTATCAATGCCTAAACAGGATGAGGATAGATTAGCAACAGGAAGGTTGACATGGTAAAGGGGACATGGTACTCTTCACAATAGTGTTTACACCTGCTAAATTTAGCCCCAACATGTTGAACTTAACTCTGTAATCTGTGAGTAATCCGGCCACTGTTCCAATAGTTCTTCTTAAGATCATCTGATGTGTCCAGTATGGTCTCAAAGGCTGAGCAACACGCTGACACGCGAAGGTGGGAGAGACAAATAGAGAGAGTGACAGAGAGAGAGAGAGAGAGAGAGAGAGAGCGAGAGAGAGATAAAGCAATGTGAGCCAAGTAATTTACCGTTTAGAACTTGTCTTTTTTAAGATGAACTCACTCTGTCTTTACCCCCCAAGTTTTCATGAACCCCATCAACTTCAACATCCTAAAGAGAAAGGCTCTTGTATGTATACCTCAACTGTTGAACAATTACAGTGCACAGCTTTAGGGAAGAGGAACAGTTCAATTTGATGAATGGAACAGAATTGGAAAGAAAATAGAGCAGCAGATCTCCTTTGACAGTGACTGTAAAACAAACACTGGGCAGATTTATGTAATGGACAGGGAAGGCAAACAGTTCCGGTGTGTGTTTGTAAAAGCTTAAGGGTTGAATCCTTGTGGTGCCTTAGTTGTGCGCACACACACAGACACATGCACACACAACCTATAGCCAGCCAAGCAGTATAGTAAGATACTTTTGACTTTTTTGGTTGAAAAATATGATTATTTTCAATACAGTTCCTGCAGAGGGCATTGAAAAATTGTATTCTTATAATCAACATAGTGCTCTAATGATCTATGGTTGATTGTGAATGAAATGTGGTACTATATGTCAAGTATATGCCCGTCCATGACATCACAAGTGGCTGATCTTGTAGTTGGCTAATAATATATGAGCAGGGTCTTTGAAACCAGCCAACGGTGTTAATCAATCAATGGCAAATGGCACGACTACTTAATACAGATTTACAGCCCAACATGAGTGATATGAGTGTTGGTCGATTGGTGTGTGCATGTGTGCACATTCAGCAAACCTATGAAGGAGAAGGAGGATGTGAAGTATTGGTCAAATGAAGATGAGAAAAGGACAAGAGGACAGAGGGTGACTTGCTTCAGTTCATCTGGGTTTAGGGAGCAAGAGTTACATTCTTTATTGACTCAGTATAAAAACTGCTTTATCCCCCAAAGAAAATAATCTTGTTCCGGACATCAAGTTTCTTGAGAAGCCAGATAGAAGACTGTTGATATGATTATCTGTAATGTGATAGAAATCCGAACAGCTGTACAACAGTCTCCCCAACAAAAGCAAAGCCTATTTATAACCACAGTTTAAACACAGGTGTTGCTCAACACACAAAGCTGTATTTTCCATGAGTGACGTGGGACATATTTCATATAACAAGCTTACAAGTCATCTCTGATCTTTGCGGTGATTTGAGGTTTTTAGGCCCATGTGAGTAAATGGCTGTACAGTATACTTAGTCAGATTAGTGTCCAGGGTTTTAGAGGGTTGAGCTGGGGTCCTTTGTGCCATTTACAATGTTCTGCTGTGTGAGTCTGTATTAATGTGTGTGTTAGAGCATGTCTGTGTGTACGTTTGTGTATGTGTAACTGTGTGCGTTTGGACACACATTTGCCCTCAATGGAGAACGGTTAACTTATGTTACTGGGATTGGTCTGTCACCTAACAGTCGGACCTTTCAACAACAAGAGTGTATGTACAGTCGTATGCAAAAGTTTGGGCACCCCTGATAATCTCCATTACTTTCATCTATAAAATGTTGGGCGTTTGGATGAGGAACGTCTTTGTCATATATATACACATACGTCATGGACAGTGATATTTTAGCCGTGAAATAAGGTTTATTTGATAAACAGAAAATATGCCATACGCATCATAAGAGAATTAGACACTTGCATAAATTTGGGCACCCCAACAGAAAAATCACATTAATATTTAGTAGAGCCTCCTTTTGCAAAAATAACAGCTTCTAGACGCTTTTTATATCCTCTGATGAGTGTCTGGATTCTGGATTGAGGTAATTTGGACCATTCTTCCTTACAATACATCTCCAGTTGAGTAAGGTTTGATGGGTGCCTAGCGTGGACAGCCCGCTTCAAGTCACCCCATAGATTTTCAATTATATTCAAGTCTGGGGACTGGGATGGCCATTCCAAAACATTGTAGTTGTTCCTCTGCATAAATGCCTTAGTGGATTTGGAGCAATGTTTCGGGTCGTTGTCCTGCTGGAACACCCAACTGCGCCGTAACTTCAGCTTTGTTACAGATTCTTGAACATTATTGTCCAGAATTTGCTGGTACTGAGTTGAATCCATACGACCTTCAACTTTAACTAGATTCCCAGTTCCTGCACTAGCCACACAGCCCCACAGCATGACGGACCCCCCACCAAATTTTACTGTGGGCAGCAAGTGTTTTTCTAGGAATGCTGTGTTCTTTTGCCTCCATGCGTAACGCCTCTTGTTGTGACCGAATAACTCCATCTTTGTCTCATCAGTCCACAGTACTTTGTTCCAAAATGAGCCTGGCTTGTTCAAATGTAGTTTGGCAAACCTCAAGCGAGCCTTTTTGTGGCGCGTGTGCAGAAAAGGCTTCTTCCGCATCACTCTCCCATACAGCTGTTCTCTGTGCAATGTGCGCTGAATGGTCGAGCAATGCACAGTGACACCATCTGCAGCAAGATGACCTTGCAGCTCTTTGGAGGTGATCTGAGGGTTGTCCTTGACCATTCTGACCATTCTTCGCCTTTGCCTCTTTGTTATTTTTCCTGGCCTGCCACTTCTGGCCTTAACAAGAACTGTGCCTGTTGCCTTCCATTTCCTAATGACATTCCTCACAGTGGAAACTGATAGCTGAAACCTCCGGGATAACTTTTTGTAGCCTTCCCCTAAACCATACTGCTGAACAATCTTTGTTTTTAGATCATTTGATAGCTGTTTTGATGCCCCCATTTTGCCACTGTTCAGAGGAGAATCAAAGAGAAGCAAAACTTGCAATTGGCTAACTTAAATACCCTTTCTAATGATTGAATGCACCTTTTTATGTAATTGAAGGCTTAACGAGTTAATCAGACTAACTATGTGTTGCAGTTAATCAGCATTTAGTAGGCAGAGGTATTCAAATCAAATAAATGATAAGGGTGCCCAAACTTTTGCACAGCCTTTTTTTCACATTTGATTTAATTTCACACAACTAAATACTGCTACACCAAATATCTTTGTCTGGAAAACACCCCAGCACTCAGTGTTAACTAGAAAAGTAATATTACAATATTATATTGATCTTTTTTGGTGAAGACAGGAAATTATCATGCAGCCTCAGAGGGGTGCCTAAACTTTTGCATACGACTGTATGTGTATGTAAACTCCTAAGACTGTCTGAATGTGTATGTTTGTGTGGTCATCTTTTGCCCGTATTCCATGAACTATGTAGGTGTGTGAATGCTTTCAGAGGAGTCATTATCTGAGTAAGTGTAATGCTTCAAAGCTTTGACACACACAAACTCGCAGACACACACACACAGCAGGGGCAGAGGGCGGCAGGCAGGCAGTGCCCCGTCCTAGCCTGACTGGGGGATACCTCAGAGGATTAGTCTGAATTCTGACAGGGAGCCATGCGAGTGGGGCAATGACGTGCTTGCAATTTGACAACAACTGCTCGAACCTGGGCCTCGAGGACTCCTCTCTCTCTCTCTCTGTGCTGCGTCGGCGCGTCTCACTTCTCTTCCTATAACCCCTCTCTCTCCACCTCTCCTCTAAGTCCCCTTAGCTTCATCCCTACATTGGTAACGCCATCAACCAATTTGGGCGCCACTATATACTATCTTTAGTCAGATCCTTTAATCTTTTAATGTAAAGTTTCCGTTTCTTATGATTTCAAGTAGAAATTAGAGACCCCTGGACTAAGAACCTGGGCTCATTGCTCTGTAAACGGAAGGATTCGGTTTTCACTTCTTCATCTGGACTGTGTAGATCCTTTCAGTTTGGTGCTTTAAACAGTCCATTGCACAATGAGGAGTAATCTATCTATTTCTTTCTTTTCAGAAATGTTACTGCTTATTTTCCAATATGTGCAATAACGGCTTCCTCGAAATTCCTAGTTGAAATGCAATTGGGAGACCATCTGCACTTAATTACACTTTCATGTTGCTGCATGAATAATTGCAAGATATGTTGTTTGTCTTTTAGAAAGCAGTTTTGGTGTAAATAATATAGTTGTTTTATGTAAAAACAAACATGAAATGTTTATAACTAAATACAACTAAATATAAAATAGTTATATTTTTATGGGGGACAAAGCACATTGTCAAAGGACAAGGCCAGCAGGGACCAATGATACAACCTGTCAGTCCTAATCTGGGATAAGCAGGTTTTAGCACCTCAAGAGTACTCCTGGAGCCACCTGTTTTGACGTTTCAAGAGATGATCTTAAACTCTTAGTTGTACTTGTGTTGCTTTGATGAAGATGCAGTAGGTACGTGTTTTTTACTTGAGGATAAAGTGACTAATTGTAAACAGATTCAGGATTCTTAATCCGGTTTAGATACAACAGCATAGTTTTGACTGTCTGTAAGATTTTGACAGGTTGGATATAATTGAAGGCACTGAATGGGAATCTAGTTTCATTACATTAGATGTATTTATACAATATATTCTGATGGCCAGATGAAGTCATGAAATGCCACATTTCTACTTCAGTTAGCTGTGCTCTTGCACTTGACTGAGCGAGACATGGGCCCTCTGTGGCCTTCATGTCACTTCTTCTCAACTTGTACTGAATGATGCATACGGATAGTAGTTGGAAGGCGACAAATACAAAAACTCTAAGTACTGAACCAACACTGAGGACCAGTAAGTAGGAACAGTTGGTGATTTTTTTGGCCACTCGTCGTGAGGCATAATGGCATATTAAAAAGCTCACTTGTTTGGCTTTGGCCTCAGGCGTAATACAGTTGCTCTGAAATATGTGTGAAGGCAGCTGTTGATGTTCCTGTCAAAGGCTTCCACTCTGCCCTTACACTGTCACCTCTGGATTTAGAAACATGGACTTTCAAATATACTTGTATTTATTTGAATGTATTACAACATGACATATATGTAGAAATGCATTTATTTTATTTATTTATTCATTTCCCAAGTAAAAAAAGAAAGAAACTATAAATACAAACATACTTACATATATTTTAGTTATTATTATAGCTGTTAATGAAGTTGTCAAGCTCTCATTTAATACATTTAAATGAGATGTACGAAGTACTCTTATCTGCTTTGATTAGCTTTCATATGATTTTTAGACGGTTACTGTATATCCCCTAGAAAGGTTTAATCACCCTTATTCAACAATGTAGAAGGCCACCTTTATAGCTCCATCAGTACTATGATAATAGGATTGTTCCATATTTACACCCTCTGTGTAACTTACGTTAAGGTCGCCTAACTGGGCTTAACTTGTGTAATAAGCTTATTTGCACTTCCAACTGGCATTGTATGGAGCTTTAGAAGAGCCATGGGGTCAGAAGTGACAGGTGATAATATGGAGTGACACGTGATTGGGTGGTATGCAACAAGCTCGGGTGTGCTACTTGTTCCTGAGCTTGTGAGACACTACAGTCTACTGTGTGTCCCTGAGAGAGGGAGACAGCGATAGAAAGAGAGAATCACCATCATGTGATTAGTAACTGTGATTGGATTTGTGAGACTGGACTTCACCACCATAATTATTGACTTGGTCCTTGACAATTTGTATGCAATTTTGTTCATGTTCTATCGATGCAATATCAAAACACATTCCGTACTTAGACACACTTGCAGGTTAGCTGACTATATTACCCTCTTTCAGACTCTCCTACAGTACCAACGACAGAGGTGGGGAAAGACAGACAAACAAATCTATTGAGCAAGCAAATGTTTACCTTGGTCTTGAATGGTTTGACTTTAGAACTCTGACATTAAGTAGATATATGTTTGAGTGTGTATATGTGTCAGCTCTGGGTGTGTTCCTCTGCCAGTAAAAATAATAGCACAAGGAACTACCATAAGTCCATGAACTAACCCTTGTAGTAAGAACTGGTTCATTCATGAGGTCCTTGCTACATACTGTTCTGTATATTGTTGGGCATGGGCAGTGAAAGTCGATTCATCGGACAGATATGAAAGTGTTCACATTTTTTATATACAGAGTCAAGCACATAATGGTGGTATCAGGTTCCTTCTTTACCAGACCTTTTCTACAGTAGTTACGTAGTCACATAAAAGGCGCAATGGCTGTATTGAATGAATAGAACTGCCGGATTGCATTTAATTCGTTTTGTGGCAACCTCACAACTAAGCCATGGTGTTTAACTGCAATGGATGCTGAACATCATTTCCACCATCCTCTCTCCCTCTCTCTCACCTCCCCACCCTCACATAGAAAATGAATTTCAGGGATTTGAATTATAGGAAACAAACCAGCTTTTCTTGTCATTAGATTGCTCCTAAAATTGACCTATTTCAGTGACCAGGCTGCTGGTGAACACTGTCTATTTTGGAAAAAGAGTGTCAGAATGGGTGAATCCCTAGGAGAGAAAGCAACGCAGTGTGTGTGTGTCCACATTCCACATGTCTGACTGATGACAGTGCTCTCTGTTCGGAGCGGTCAGCAATGATCTAATGAGAGTCCAGACAGACTGAAGATTGACGAACGTTCAGGGCTGTGCAGTCGAATAGGTGGTCCAGTTCAGAGAGAGACTGTTTGTGACACTAGTGCAAATAACCATCACTTTTACTTTGGAGCATGTCTGGCTAGTATAACCATTTGTTCTAGACTGTATGCCCCTTTCTTCTTGTTTTCCACCAAACCTTACTTTTCCACTTCTTGTTTTTGTCCCCCCCTATTTCTCTCTCTCTCTCACTGGTATTTCCCACTTCCTCTGTTCACTTCAGCTGTGATGGTTGGACATTTTACACCCAATTGGTTGAACTAGAGTCCTTTGTGGCAGACCTCCTCTTGCTCCACAAGTGGCAGAAGGGACCTGGCTTGTGAATAGTGCTTTGTGTACTGTTTTCCTAAGAGGGGGCCCTCGCTCTCCCTCTCTCATCTGTCACAGGTCCCTCTCCTTCCACGCTCCACAATGCCTGATTGTTTCAGCCAAGTAGCCAGGTTCCAGACCAGAGATGAAGGATGCTTTCCTGCCAAATTCCGAACGCCATTTTCAGCTTTTCTTACGCTCACAAAGGGATTCTAAGTTACTGTCCGAGAGAGGTGGAGCTGAAAAGCGAAACTGTCCTGTCGGCAAACCACCTCCGTCGACAGTAGTTCAGTGAGTGTGTTTGTAAACTGCATCTCCCAAACGCAGTGGAAGATCTCTTCAGTATGTCTGGAGCTCTGGAGGTTTAGAGAGGAAAGAGAACTACCTTGACTACGATGCCCTGAGATGACAGTTAGTAGAGTAGCTGTGCCCTCATTCTGCCTTATAAGTTATTGCCAGGAGGTATAATCAGTTTCAAAGTGAGTACATATGTCATTCATATGGATTATGTTTTATGATTTATTTTGGATTTGTATCGCATGGTTGGTTATTGTCCCCCAATTATTGTATATGTAAAAATGCTACTGTTGGGAATTTCCAGAATCTTGTATATTACTCAGTCAATAATGCGTAGTGTAATTTAAGTATAAATTGTGTAAAATATCTTCGATCTTGAAGTGTATGAGAAGAAAACTGTTTAATTTCACCCTTCATGTGTGTAATCAAATGGAAATGTGCCTTTATATGGTCACACTCACAATACTACATATAAACACAGGTTTGGTTCCAACTACCATCTTATTGATGTCTCATCACTCACTCCAAGAGACCAGACTAAATGTTTTTGTTGACTTCACTGGAATGAGCTCGACTACAGGGAAATGACTGACTAAACTTTAATAGCTTCATTTCTCCATCAATCTCATGAGACTTCCCCAGATCTCTGCCAACTTGATATTGGAGGCAATATTCTATATTGTTGCTTCCTCGTTGGTTACAGTTGTGTTGCAACAGTCAGATAGGTTATTAGGTAGTAATTGATGGGTACATTGCAATCTTCTTTGGGTTGCTTCAAATTGAGATGTGAGCATCAACAGGATTCTTGTTTTGGTCCTTTATTCCTATTTAAAGTACCACATAAAACAACTTACCCCGGCTTCATAATGGGCCTCAATGAAGTTGAGCCACTATGACAGCAGCCATATAAAAAAACAGTAAATTGTTATAATTTGTTACTCAATGTTAGTCAATAGTAACTTTTCTTCTGAGAATATTGACCAGTGCAATTTTTACTCCACGAGTTTGCCGTTAATCAAGATTTTCTCTGATTGGTTTCGCTAATCATATTTAATCACACACGCCCCTGGTTTCACAAACGCTAACCAATAGCATTGGGTCTGTTGCGTGATGAAACTGTATCAGTTGCAGCGATTTATGAGTCGTGGCATTCCTGACCATATGAGAAGTCGGTTCCAAGAAGCTAGCTAACTCTTAAGCCCCCATAAACACAGCAGCAGCAATATTGTCAGCTAAATATAGGCTCCCTTCTTTATTCTCAGTCCCCCCCCCGCCCCACCCCACCCCACCCCGCCCCCACCCACCCACACACACACACACACACACACACACACACACACACACACACACACACACACACACACACACACACACACTCATCCAATACCACCGACTGACTCTTTCTCCTATGATAACCAACTTAGTGTGTTTGTTAGTATGGTTATAGCACCAGCTAAACTGGTGAAAATCATTTTCAGCACTTGGTAATGTAAATTAGGAAAGGTAGTAAACTTGAAAGTATGCACTTGTGGGGACAATCTTGTGCACCATGTAAACAATCTTGTTGATGTGAGTGAGTAACTGACATCATCCTTAGGGTCAGTGTTGGGTCAGGGTTGGTGTCTCATGGCATCGTACAAGAGCCCTATGACATTATCCATGGATGGCTCAGTGATTTGAGTTTGGCTCTGTTCAGAATCAATCACATACACACACACACACACACACACACACACACACACACACACACACACACTGCCTATTTCCACCCCATCCCCTCCTCGTGGTCTTTCAGCACTTATGATGTATAATTTTCTCCAGTTGACAGAGTTACAGATCCCCCAATCTCTGATCCAGCCTATGTTCCTATCAAATCACTGTGGACACCTGGTACTGTGGAACCCCCTCGCCCACCTCCTCCTCCCTATTCCTCTTCTCATTTCTCCTCTGTAGTCATTTTCCCTCCCACCAACCAGCGATTTAACCTCTTCAACCCGCTTTCTCGTTCTCCTTCTTTCCCCCCTTTTTCAGATGGTGTTAATATTTCTCTTTTCCATGTTCCCCTACCCCCTCCTCTCTATTCCTCTCAGATATTTGAGTGAGGGGTTGATTTATTTTTTTATCGTGCCCAGGAGACTGAATAGAACACAGATAAACACCCCTGTCTGATTTGTAGGCTGCTAATACCTAAGTGCGGCTCTGTTTCGCTTCACTGAAGCTGGCGTTGGTGATCTTTAGAGTTTAACAGTGTTTAAAAGGTTCAATTTGTACCCATAAATGTTTTATCATTTCCATTAATTTTGAGTTTTATAGTGGCGTAATTACCCTATCATGACAATGATTATCTGACACAAGTCATGCCTTAGGAGATTCTTAGTTGTAAAGAGGCACATGGAGCTACATCTACAGTTTGTTTTTTACAGCTGTGTGGTATTGCGTAACCTGCACACATTGATAACGCAGATTTCACCCACTGTGGAAATTGTATTATTTAGTGTATGTGTATAAGTGCGCTTGTGTATAGATGTCTGTGCATGAGATGTCATTGATTAATCAAATCTGACATTCAGGAACTTGAAATACTGGAAGTGCCATGTCTATTCTTATCATAATATCCACTTTGAATGATCTTTTCAGCATAATTATGAAACCAAAGTATCAAACTCCCTGATGTTTTGGTTTAGAATAGTTGTTGTGGATGGTTCTCCAATGGAATCACCTTGGACTTTTGTGCAACATCTAGATAGAACAACAGCAGTCCAGAAAGTGAAAGAATCTTGTCCATCAAAGTCACACATTTCTCCTTGCCTTTTTTCACCCTCAGAATGATGTCTTCCAAGCGAGCTACACCTCCATTTCCCCAAGTGACAGATGATGAGGAAGCGATGAGGCAGGATAGTGCAGGCTGGGCCAATGACAACAGAGAAGGAATGGCCTCAACCACGCCTCCTCTGCATGCCAAACTTCACCAAGAGAATCACCAGCCAATCAGAGATAGCCAACCTGTGTCTGATTGGGACAGTATAGGTCCTACTTCCACGGTAAGACCCAGACCCTCCTCCGTCCCATCAAATAACAATACAGCATATACACATCGACAAGTTATACACGTAGGTACACCACAGTAGGTCACGAAACACGAAGACAAACAAACAGTCTTAACTTTAAAATGATTAACCTCTATTGGTTGGGTTATAAATGAGAAGGTGCAGCCAAAGGGGGTGTAAGATATATCTGTAAATATCTAGTGCTTACACTTACTCACACACACACAGCCCCATTACAGAGACATCTTCCTCTTTGGAGACAAATGCACCCCATTCTTGGACACCATTCAAGGACATCTTATGATCTCACTGTTAACCAAAGCCCCTTGTCTTTGAAACCTAAGCCCTTGAAAGTTCCTGGAGTTCCACCGCTAACACTATAAGAGTAGGTGAAAACACACAAAAATAGACCTGGTGTTAGAGCACCTGTGTTCTGTAGTGGGACAATTATGGTTTCCTTCGATTTCTAAGCTTTTTGTTCTTGGGCTTTTAACCATGTAGGAGGAGGAACATATAGGTAAATCACAAAATAAAACAATAAAATGTCATGTATGATGAGGAAAGTTTTTTTTTGGTCTGTTAGGCCTTAGCTTACACAAATTAAGTCTTCATTTAACCTTTCTTGAGATAGCAAACTCTGCATCTGTTATCTGAGAAGCAGTCAACAAGTACGTCAGAAACACTAGCTTCTAATACCATATGTTAGTTCCAGAATGTAGACACAATGGTATCCATTCTTAGACATTTAAGCAATGTACTGCAGGTGTGACCTTAGAGGCTTTGACCTACGCCAATCTCCAATATCTAAAAGCATTAGTCAATCCAAAAGGAGTGAGAAGGGAGGAGGGTGAGGAGTTTGAATGAGATCCAAGGCAGACTGCCTTTGTTGCAAAACCTTTGAATTATGAACGCAACCTTTTCCAATCGCCATGCTCTCCATGCCAAGGTTTTGAGCTTGCGTTGCCAACCAAAGCCAGCGACAGCCAACTTGACGATTTGTAAACTAACTTCAGAACTCAGAGAGAACTGTAAGGAGATTAATTACACGATTAACAGCAACAACTGACAAAAACCATCGGTTAGAGATGTAAATAAGTTGAAACAAATAAAAAGTTGTCCTGTTACACGGTATGAACCTGTCTTGCGGCCTAGTCTTGCATAAGTTTTGACTCTACATCCTTTTCTTCTGTATCCATATTTTATTAACGTTTTCTACGATCTACAGTACAACGTTGTCAGAACTGACACTCCACCAGTTTAGAAAGGGCCAATAAGAGCTGAGAAAGTAATCTGATTCATGACGTATATTGTAATTACACTCTTAAAGCTCTGCATATTAGTATGAGACAAAACTGTGGACCTTCTTGTTACGTTTAACAGGAAAACGAGAGCACTAAGGGCTGCTCCCTGTACTACCCGAATAACTCCACTTCTCCGCCCAAGCCTGAGGAGTGTTCCCGGGAGCGCGGTGAGCCGCTGGGCGGGCTTGCTTTTGGAACGCCAGAACGCCGCAAGGGAAGCCTGGCAGACGTAGTGGACACACTGAAACAGAAGAAACTGGTGGAGCTGACCAAGACGGAACAGGACGGTGAGAGATTCTTTTGTTTTTCTAAAGTGGTTTGTGTGTTGAGTACTTGACGATGAGCCCTGGTGGGTGACTTGTACGTACGGTATGTGTGTATGAGTAGACAATAAGGAACCCCTAGTTTGTGTGTGTTTGTGTATGTCGTCGATGTAAGAGGATGCTGTCGTGTGGGTGTTTTCGTGAGTGTGCATGGACGTGTGGGTGGGTGTCTCAGCGTTTTAGTGCACACTCTCCCTCTAGACTGTTTTCCTTTCTCACCCCATCCACTTTTGAAGATCTTTGATCCCTTACATCACTAGTGACAAATCACCCTTGCTCATAGATCACAAATGTGTGGGTTGAAACACCAGCTTCCCAATCCCTTGTACATATCTGGATCTTGACTCGTCAGACATGCCTGTACTCGCACCTTTACCCCAGAGCCATTTATTATAGATCTAAAAAGCCTCTATAGAGTATCATTTACACATTATAATTGTTTTAGTATCAGAGGGACTGTTGATCTCTCTCCTCAAAGGGAAGAAATTGCTCCTGTGAACAAGCTATCGTAAGGTTACACTCCCAAACCTCTTGTAGGCAGTGGCAACATCAGATAGAGTACAGAAGACACATGGCAATCTATGTCTCAGTGATGTGAAATAACGTAAGGACAGAAATACAGAGAGGGCTCCCCCCAACTTGCTCTTTGAAATTTCTGTCAGCTTGTGTTGTGGTCTTTTTCATTTTTCCAGCTTTGGGTGGTAGGGTTCAAATCATTCTTAAATGTAGGTGTCGTATTCTTCCTGTGTGTCACACACCGGTCCATCAACATGCTGTGTTTGAAAGCTACGAAGGAAGATTCCGGACAGCGCAACATCAATGTGCGTTTCTAGTGGAGCATAACTCCTTTCTTCGATCATTTGTATTGTAAGAACCATAGTAAGGCATTGATTATCCCAGGAGCACACACTGGGGAGGTTTTGTTGAAATCAGTTTTATTTTAAGAGAACAAGGATTTGATTCCTTGACATTGCAATGCTCCATCAAAACACAGCAACAATTGACATGTTGATAATATATTTGGATTCATGTGATTGATTTTCTGAAATTTAAGGGCACTAAGTTTGAGAATCCCTTGCTTGATCACAGACTTGTTCAATGTTTCTTCTAGCTTTCTGTCTTTCTTTTTCAGTTCAATTCAGAAGCTTTGCTTAACCTTGTTAAAATTACCTCTACGCTATTTCATTTCTATCTCCTCGTCTTTAATAGTACTTTTCCTTTTTACATTCTTTTTCACTGATTCAGACCTTGGACCTAATTGGTTTTGAAAAATGTAAGGCCAGTCTTTTAAGTAGTTGTTGCTCTTGGCTTCCATTAGTTTTCAATGTTTTACAGCACAGGCTTTTGTCATTTATTTCTCTCTGTAACCTTGTATTCATCGGAGTTCCAGAGCACATCAAACCAGTTTTATTTTGTGACGTCTTGTCTTTTTAAAATGGCCTTCCTAGTCTGTGTGAGCAGGTATGCAGGGACATAATGGTGAAAAGGTTGACTTGATTGTGTGTGATGAAGTGACTAATCAGTGGTCCTTTTCACGCTTCAGGACTGGAGCCCAGGGTGCATGTTAGGTCAAAGCTACAGTAGCTAGAAGTTACATTTTGTAGGCTAGCTCATGTTTCCATGTTTGGTGCACAAGAAGTGGAATATGAAGTTTTGCAAAAGAGTTTACTTTTTGTCAATGGTGGTCTCCCACCAACCACTGACATTGCAGGCACAATTTTGTTGACAGTTTTTATATACCGTACCAGTCAAACATTTGGAATGGGAAAATGTGTCCAAACTTTTGACTGGTACTGTTTATATATTTGGTTTTAATATCTTCAAGCATATTGCCAAGGAACAAGCTTTTTTTATAAGCATTCAAAATAAACCATTCCGATATTTTACATATCCTAGAGTAGGATAATAATAGTATGATGTGCTTCAATTTCCAAGAAAATCCTCTTGCTATTCTCCTCCAGCAACCATCTAGGATCAATCATCCATTACTTCTCTTCCCGCCTTCCCTCCAACGTTATCTCCGGCCCTTGTCCTCCTCTACTCCCTGGCTTCTTGGAGCCAGCTTTACAATGTAAGATTTGCCACCATCAAATGGAATTAAACCCTATTAGCCGTTTAGCTCTTACTTAGCTTAGCTAGGCTGGTCGGGAGCTAAAGAGCAAGCACAAGCATAGTTAGGCCGTTCAGTGTATCGGTCCCCCATGGCTTCACTATTAGCCTTCAACAACCTTAAAGGGTCTTAGTAAGTGCCTGTGACAGTTATAATGAATGGAAAGGGTTATTTTCTCACATGGAGGCCTGGTGTTCACTAAAGTGTGGCCTCAGATTGAAAAGCGGTAATTAGTAAGTATACTGTAGCTCTATAAGTGTGTCAGTACTGTACTGAACCATTTTGTTACATTGCTTCACAGAAACCTTTGGAAACCCAACATTTTTGTGAGTTTTATACATGTTTTTGATACACATATCAACCACAGGGTGCCAAAAACTTACAATTTAGAGTGAAATAACAACATGAAAGAAAAATGTATACAATTAGTATTAGTTATATTGTCACAGCCTTCTGTGTTAACAGGTCCTGGCATTAGCACTGTTTCTCTGCCAACTTAGTCAGCCATCTTTAATTCAAATATTTCGCCAATAAAACAATAAATCAAGTCCAGCTGGAATGCTGAAAAATGGCTGCTTCCACTGCACTTGTTTTCCCTAGTGATTACATGTGCAGACTGCAGAGTAATGCCAAGAAAGTTTGAAGAACACAAATAAGGTAGGAGATTCATATGGCAGGCTAATCATTTTTTGAGGGGGCACAAAGTGCTGGACAGAATACCTTTCAATCTAATTAGTTTTAGACATGACACACTGAAGTTCTGCGTTGACTCACTGAGTTCTGGGTTAGACACGTCTTTTAGACATCTTCTGCATGTTTTGTCACAATCAATGAAAGCACATTGTTGACTGTCAGTCAAACATACAGGAACAAGAACACATGCAAGTGTAAACACACACACACACACACACACACACACACACACACAGAAAAACATCTACAGGAGAAGTGTCACTGTCAGTTGTTAACCACATTAGCACAGGTCCAATCTCCCTCAAACTGACTCATAGATAGCCAGCTAGCCAGCAAGCATAGACTGTTCAACTGTTCAGGCTTGTAACATACAATAGATGAGCTTGTGTGGTCTATATGTTCCCACTATATCCCATCATGTAGCTTCTAGCTAGCTAGCTAGCCTTGCCAAGTGCTAGCTGCCCTGACTCTATCTGAAGGTCTGGGGATCTAATCAGGCCTGTAATGGCTTTACCAGCTGGATGGCTACATCAAAGCAGCCAAACTTCCCCTAACCCCGATCTATGACAATGGACTCCTTCTGTGGAGCTGCACTTTGTTGTCCCTCAGGGCTGATAGTTCATTTAAGCCTCTCCCCACTGCCACTCAAAGGGTAAGTTATCCCCTGTTGAGACCATGGCGTGTTGGTACTGTAGGTGTGTGTGTTTCTCTCAGTGGGTGTGGGTGTAGTTTTACTAAATGTGATTGTGTGCACGTGCATATGTGTCAGTGTTAAAATGGCAGTCTATATTTGTCTCTACTGGTCAGTTCTACAGTTTATCTACTTACACTTAATCTTTCCCATGAGTCCTTGTGTTTCAAAGAGGAATTATTGCTTCCCTAGAAGTAATCAGCTTTTTTCTTCAAGTGATCCCTAATTGAGGGAACCATGAATCTGTTAGGGCTGGGACAATTTTAGGGTCCTATTTTGATGGTGCATGAGCACAATAGGTAAGAAAACATCTGCAAATGACTTTGCAGTGGCTTCATCCAGTTATAAGTAGTTTCCCAGTTTTGGTTGTAGCTGCGTTTCCTTTTCTTTGTGGTAATACATTTCCATTATGTAAAGGCATAGTTTGTAACTTTCTGGTGACTCGCAATTTTCCCCGTTGGCCGTAGCATAGGCAGCAAAGACTGTGACAGGTCCATCTGCACTTGACCCATGTCAGTTATATTGACATCAAACACACCCCCGTGATGACAGCTTTCCCTGTTCTCTTCACAGCCATTGGATTAAAGCCAGATTTGAGAAAAGCGTCTCTCCTGCAGCGATTTGACTTCGGTTTGAGTCAATCAAAATGCGGGATATCCTCTCAATATGTGGGACGTGGGATAAGGGATGAAAATGCCGTGCAATCCCACATGAAGCGGGACTCCTACTCTGACAGTATGTCCATTCATCTGATGCTCCTCTGTCTCCCACTGGTCCTCCTCTTCCTGGTTCTCTTCCTTCTCCCCTTTTGTGCCTTTCCTTTTGTGCCTCCTTCTCTTCATAGTTTCATCCTCTTTTCCTTCCTCCTCTCTATATTTCTCTACCTCCTTTCCACCATCTTCCCCTTTGTCGTCCCCCTCCTCCTCTTCTCCACTTTTCTCCTTCTGCACCCTTGTGGTTAGTTCATCTCCTCCTCTGTAATGGATAGGGATCTCTTTAGTAATAACGTGTGGCACGAGGCTTTAACTGCACATGAAGCCCTGTGAGACACCCAGTAGCCCTCTCCATGGTTTGGCAGCCAGCCAGTGAACATGCAATGCATGCATGCATATGTCTGAACGTACGCAATGAGCTTCTTCACCAATTTACTTTGGAAAGCTTTCTTGAAACTAAGCTATTGAGGAAAGAAGTTTTCAAAACTTCTGTAAATAAACTAGTAGTAGATATGAATCCATTCCCTTTTCCCCCAAAATAGATTGAAAGTAGGGCAGGGGACATGTTTGGTGCTAACATTTTATGGCACAAGACCGTTGGAATGCAAGTGGGTTGGAAGATGTGCCGAGCAAAACCATCTTTGGAGATAGCGTCGAGCCTTGACGATAGCTGTCATTACAGATGATTGAGCTGGCAGCTGCCTCAGTGCCACTCTCTTTAGGCTATTCTCCTCCGCACTCATATCGCTTTCACAACCCCCCCCTTCTTCTTTCTCTACTTGTTCGATCCTGCAGTACTGTGTTACGCACTCACACTCTCCCTCAGCTGTCTATTCCTCCAAGGCCCCGTACCCTTCTACCAAGAGCCTCACGACCCTGTTTTCTCTGTTCCTTCACGGCCCTCGTCAAGTCCCTGCTGAGCCCCTGGTGACCTTTATCCGCACCGATTCCCCTTCTGCCGAGCCATTCATTGTACTTGTTAGACAAGGCCATTCTACTGTGTCACAAAAATGTACCACACATCATGTTTAGGGGGTGGTGGCATGACTGGAGCGGTGGGGTGTAGGGTTTCCTCAAAGTAGGGCAGAAGTAGAAACAGAAGGCTGTGTCTTGGGCCCTGTGTATTGGACATACACACTCGACAAAGAGTTCTGGACCTTTTGTCGTCTTCAGTCAAGAGTGGTGGTAGCTATATTTCCAGGGAATGCCGTTGATGTTCTATGGTGTGTCGTCCAGGTATGTCAACTTAACTCATTTGGGCTAGCATAATGGCAGATGACTGCAAGGCACGTTATGAATGATATATTATAATGTATTCATTAAGTAGACGCTATTATCCCAAACAATATACAGTAAAAGGGGGTATTTAAACCTGTGCCCTCTAGATCTGCAGTCAAGAGCTTTAACCACTATCCCCTATCTCTCTCCTCGTCTAGTTGTCGTTACATATTCTAAAACGTACATTTGACAACGGAACAGAGATGCACAGACATTTAACCGCAGCTGCCCAACAGTAAGCCAAATGTTTGCACCTTAACCCTCGATTGTGGATCGGTTACCCCCACAGCAACAAATCTAGCTTGTATAGTAGGTTGCCGTGTGTAGTTGACGGGGCTTCTGCAGGGTTATGCAGGGATACTATGCCCTCCCTCCCCTTCAGGCTAGAAGGAGCCAGTTCCCAGAGACTGTCCAGCTCAAACAAGGAAGCAGGTGTCATGTGACTGATGAAAATAGTGTCTCTGTAACAGACACCATGCTAACACAAATCAGACTCCTCGCTCAGGACTCTAATGGTTTTTAAACGCTCAGCCATTGGGAAAGAAATACTGCTATACACATATTCACTGTTTGACTTTATTATTCCTTACGTGTTTATTGTGTGTGTGCACCCACAAATGTGTGCGTGCGTGCACCCACAAATGTGTGTGCACGCGTGTGGTTGTCTGTGGACGTGCATGTGAGTTTGCGCTCAGAAACGTGCGTGTGGGGGTTTGTGTGTGCGTGATATCAAGTGTGCTGGTGCTGAGTGGAGGAACTCTCCTGGCCTGACTCCTCATGTTTGGACATATGTTGAGTTTTATTTCACTCTGACATCAATCCTGCTGGCCAGCTGTTCAGCCAGCTGCTCTCTCTGTGTCTCTCTCTGTCTCTCTCTTTCTCTCTGTCTCTCTCTGTCTCTCTGTCTCTCTGTGTATCCCTCTCCCTCTCTCTCTTTCTCTCTCACTCTCTTTATTGTTCTATCCTGCCCTCCCTTGTGTCTTCCTCAATCTCTCTCTGTATCCCCTTTTCTCTCTTTCTCCCACCTCTTCCCTCCATTCTCTCCCTTTCCTCCGATCACACTCTGCTCTCCCACCCCTGCTGTCTGTACATGCCTCTTTTTGAGAACTTCTTCCACCTGTGTGGAATAGCAAAATCTGATATGCTTGAGTTGTTTCCCATTCCTTATATATCTGTATGTGGCTGTCTGTGTGTGTGTGTGTGTGTGTGTGCATGTTTGTGTGTGTGAACACAAGAATGAGCATAAGGGGGGGATCTCCTTCAAAGTGGGGACTTAGCAGTACATTGTTGATCTTGGCGGTGTGGGGGTTGTCAGGGCATGTCTGCCCGCTCTGCGCTACAGTAGATGCCTGTGGCTTCTGTTAAACAGGCACAACACTGGCTCCTGGAACATTGCCAAGACAGATAATAAAAATCTGTTTACACCAAACACTATATCTGATTCTTGGCTACCTGGCCCACAGATTTATAATGACAGTTACAGTCTCTCATGCGCGCACACTTTCTCCATCTACCTCTTCCCATCTACCTCTTCCTTCTCCCCACGTCTTCACCCTCCACTACTCTGGTTAGTGTTCCTTCCTTCCTGTCCTTTCTCCTCCTACTCCTTCTATCCCTTACCCTCCTACTCTCTTTCTCCTTCTCTCCTTATCCAGGGCCTTTCCCTTTCTATCTGTCCTACTTTTTTCCTCCCTCTTCCTCCTTGTATCTTCTGCACACTTTACTTCCTCATTGGCTCCTTTCCTCCTTCTGCCTGCTCCTCTCTCCTCTCTTTCCATCTTCCTCTTTTTCTCAGCCCCTTGTCCCTGGTTCGTCGTCCTGTCTTCTCCTGTCCTTTCCGCTCTTCCTGATGTCCTCTCTCCTCCCCCCTCTGGGCTTTGTGAACAGGCTGTTCATCATTGGAATATCTCTTCCACTTGATAAAGAGTGAGTGTGTGGACAGTGTGGAATTTTTATCCCAGCCTCAATCTAAACAGCACTTGATCCCTCTTCGTTGAGGAGGGACAGACAGAGAGCCATCTAGGGTAAAATGCCTCTCATCCTCCTCTCCTTCTCCCCTCTCCTCTTGAGCCCCCTGCACTGACACCTCTATATCTCATCCCTCTCTCTTCACAATTGTTTACTGGTGCAGGTGGGGTAAGGATGTATGTATGATCCTATTCACATACGTGCAGACACACATATACACACATTTGCACACACACACTGTACACTGTATAACTCAGATGTTGGCTTGAGCTACAAGTTGTATTTTCTTCTTTAAGTGTGCCTATCAATTGTGGCCCTACTTTTACTAGGCTATGTAAGATCCACCTGTGTGTGTGTGAGTGTGTGTATGTACGTACGTAGGCATGTAACTCTCGTGGCAAGCAAAAGCCACTCTTGGATGTAAATATCACTCTCTTTAATCAAACACACACATTCGCCAGGCACATTCAAGAGCTCCTCTCTAATATGAAACCACAGAGATTCTCAAGAAGGAAATGAAATTATGTTCTTGTTTAATAACAAGACCTGGAAAGCACAGTTTTCTTCAAGAACATACACTGGAGCATTTCTTGAATCAACAAGTCGAAGGTGATTTCTTTGTAAGAACTCAGGCCCTTCAACCTACTTTATCCAAGCAGTGTGAATCACGTGATTCTGTGCAGTATGCAAATGTTGTCAGGTAGTTTGTGCGTGTATGATGGGGATAGGGTGTGGTTGATTTAAACAATCTTAATCCAATGTAAACACTGAAGGCTTTAATATATCGTAATAAGCTAAGTTGTGTTATGTGTTGCACCCCTTCCCCCCCCCACACACACACATACACCAGACTACGATAGATTGCATAGCATATGCATATAAGTAAACATTAAGCTTCTCACAATACCCATGTGTTTGTCCTTTGGTTGGATCAGGACCATAAATGAGGCATTGTCCGCGTGACCCCTTGAATCCAAGCTGGCCCTCTGTGGGGTTTTCCGTATACGGACACAAGAATGTCTGCCTTTGACGTCGTTACTCTTTAGAAGCAGCGGTGTCATTCTAATTGCTCTCTAATATGATTGTGGCGGATAATTTAGACTGTGGAGGCACATACACACACAGCACAGTTTACACACAGGCACAACGTGCCAGTGCAGACACAGAGACACAGGCTCTCTTTACGGACAGGCACTCTGTGTGTGGGTTCATGTGAGTGTGTGTCATCATGCTAAGAGTCCGTGAGTACAGTTTGTGCGTGTGCGCGTTCCTGGTGTTTGTGCCGATCTTCATCAGAGAGAGTCCTTCAGAGTTCCTTAAATTTGTTTTCCTCGTTCCTTGTTTTGGAGAAGTGACCTTTGGAAAGATTCTCACTGGTGCTGGTCTCTCCTATCTGGTTCTTTAGAGTCCTCTTGTGTGGAAAGACTCCTGTCAAAGGACTGGAAGGAGAGGATGGACAAACTCAATACCAACAAGCTCCTGGGAGAGGTCAAAGGTGAGACAAAAAGAAGGGCTATGAATGGAGAATGTGTCTTCAGAGTAGATAAAGGCCTGCTCAATGGCACACGTTATTCATGTAGTCTATAGACTACAGTGTGTTTTGTGAAATTCAGCAGCGCAACCTGTTTCACATATCTTATTTTGTCTGTTGACTAAAGGTCTAGTAGGTCACTTTATGTGTAGGTGACAAGGTTATTCTTCCCATTCCTTGTCTTCCTCCTCCTTTTGTAGTGCAGTACTTTCATTACGCCTCTTTCTAATTATTGATTTCCCTTACTATATTTTCTCTCTCTCCCTTTCTCACTCTCTGTCTTCGACACACTTGAACTTCCACACTTCCCTGTACTGTGCAAGTATGACAGCCTAAGAAACATAGCAATTTTTTGCTTATCCTTTGCATACAGTGCACATTGAAAGTCAATAGGAAAGCAGTGTCTTTGGGATCGTTCTCAACTGATAGAGCTGATGTGAACCTTTTGCACCACAGCTTCTAATAGTACCTTTGATTAACTGACATACAAAGAGAAAGGCGGGCGGTATTGTAATATTTGTAAGAGTCAGCGGTAGTGTTTACGAGCCTATAAATCGCGGCAAGTGAGTGGAGCGAGTTGAGTATGCAAATAACAAATTAACAATAAAAACCCAGAAGATTGAGAAGAGGCTGATTTGAATCTTGTTAAATCCAATTCTGCCGCTTTATTCATGGCCTAGAATGTTGCATAGTTGAGGAAGGATATCGATACTGCATCATACTTCAGCTTTTTTAAGAGATTCATGCAAGGTTACAATGAATTTCGTTTGATTGATGTAAGATACGACGCGTGCGTGGAGTAAGAGTATGCCTTTTGGTGGCGGAGGTTCCTACCCATGTACACATACATACAGACAGACATACAGTCATCCAGCTCCTTTCTGCTGAATTCTTTCAGAGTCCTGCCACACCTTCCTAATAAGCATGCATTCAATGTCTTGATAGGATCAAATTATCTGATTGTTTGAGAAGACATTCATTTATATGACGACCTCAACAAGCTCTCAAATGTTGGGTTCAAACCTGTAAAAAAAGCTTGGCCCTGAAGTGTGCTGTACATCTTACCTGCAGATGAGCCGTTTCCCATGCTTACATACTGTACCACATCCATGTGACCTCAAACGAAATAGCTTTCTATTCAATGTACTTTTACATGGGTCGATTTGTATTATCAGTTTGGATTACACAATAGCCTGTCAGAGATAGTGAAAGATGGACGTGCAATGCACTCTGTAGGATAAGTGACACAGAGTAGCACAAGGTCATCTGCCTTGTCATGGTGATGAAAAACGCGGCCTTCTAGGCTTGTCAGAAACTATTCTTAATGTCATCTGCCATTTATAGTATCTGAACATGAGTTCCATTAACTGGTGAAAAGCTTGAAAAGATCTTTCTGAACACATTCATGCTGCCGTTCCTCACTTGCCTGATGTCTTTATGTAAATGAACCGAATAATACAGTAAAGCATTTGCTCAACACAATGTGTAAAAAAAACACCCATGTTCACCACAACGTTTATGACATTAGCAGGAACTGGACACTTGTGAGTGGCAAGAGCCTCCTCTCTCTCTTTGCTCTCTCTTGCTCTCTCCTTTCTCTCTCTCTCTCTCTCTCTTTCTCTTTCTCTTTCTTTGTCTCATGCTCGGTCTCTCCGGCAGCATGGCACAGGTCATGAGTGGCTGGGAGACGATACAGAGATAAGAGACTACGACGACGTCTATCCTTTTTATACTATGGGTAAATTGTCTTTGACTCCATCACACACACACACACACGCACACACACACACTCACACACACACACACACACACACACACACACACACACACACACACACACACACACACCACACACACACACACACACACACACACACACACACACACACACACACACACACACACACACACACACACACACACACACACACACACACACACACAAACACCAGCTGTGTCCTCACCAGAAAACACTGGTGATTCAATTCACCTGCCAAACTCACTCACTTAATGTCCAAGATGGAGCTTCTGTCCTCAAACTCCTTGGGGATGTAAAACCATTACCCTGTTCTTGCTGACAACATCCTGAACATATTTATCTATTTGCGATTATTTACAGCTGCAGACACACATTTGACATCATGCCGCTAGCTTGTGTGTTATTACCATCCTGGTTTAATAAGTTGTAGTCGATATCATTATCCATAAACATCTGTTGTGATGTTGAAGATGACAATTTTGTAAAAGTGTGACTTTCAGTGTACGGTTTGTGGCTCAATATAATTTTCATTTATTGAAATGGGGCATTTACACAGTAACCTCAAATGAAACCACATTATTGAGCTTCACAGGTTTTGTCAGTAGTACAAGAGGCAAGTGTGTGTGGTTGTGTGGTTTGTGTGTGTACACTGTATGTGTGCCTGGTATGCACAGTTGTATTTATTTCTCTGTGTGTAGATCTGTGTGTATTGTATAAATACGTTTCATATGGCATACAGATGTGTTTTTTCCTGTTTTCTCTGTTTCCAACTGTCATGGCATGAATTCACTAAAACTATTCTGACTAATGCAAGGAGAGTGAAAAATGCTAATCACTTCCTGTTTGGCTCCTTCAGTGAACAGGTGCGAGACTTAAGAGTAATCCTGATGGATGGTTAACGGAAAGGCCTGACATTATTATTACTGTGTCAAGAATATTAAAGGAATGTGGAGTGGAGGCGTAAACTCACACATTCGCCATATTGTGTAAACTTGAGCCATTGTCATGACGCTACAACGTTTCACTGACTCACCCTTTAGAATGTATGTGGAGTCTGGGAAAGGTGCTGGGCGTGAGTGAGGGAACGGGAGGTTGTTGTTCAAGTCCTAATGGACCTCAAGCCCTGTTAGACTGACCACTAACTGATGGGAAGAGTAGATTTAACAAATGGGAATACATAGAAGGGATAAGCTTTTTATGTCTTCCCACTGTAAGAAATAATACTTGGAAAATAGTATGAAAAACCTTGTGGATAAATGGGAAAATAGTCATGTAGTGGTGGAATGGAATGGCGTTCTATATACTGCAGACTGATACGACCTTGTGCAAGTACAGTTTATATATGGTCTCCTCTCCTCATCCTTTCCCGCCTCCATCCTCAGGTACCCCAGAGAGCCTGGAGGAGAAGGAGAGACAGCTGTCCACTATGATAGGTCAGCTGATCAGTCTGAGAGAGCAGCTACTGGCTGCCCACGATGAGCAGAAGAAGATGGCCGCCTCTCAGATGGAGAAGCAGAGGCAGCAGATGGAGCTGGCCCGCCAGCAGCAGGAGCAGGTGAGCCAGAGGGGGGGGGGTGTGATTAGAGAGTGCGTGGATATCAGAGGGGGGGGGGTGAAGAGAGAGAAATAGAGAGATAGAGAGAGAAGGAGAGAGAGACAAATAGAGTTTGAGAGAGATTTGAGGATTGGATGTCTGTGTTAACCTGTGTTTACATCGGAACGCTTGCAAGGGGTACATTTCATCGTAGGTTTCTATCTGTTGACAGGATGTGTGTTTGGACAAGTCCACAATTCTCATCACTCCCTAGCACATAACACATTCCAGCCCATCACAAAGGACAAAACGAGTGGAAGAGAGATTGAGGCGCTCAATATTAGCCAGTTATTTTGCTGTTGAGACATGATAGACTAATGATCATTCTGACGCCACCGGGAACGTGTGCTCTAATGAGTTCTGACATTTGTTCAGATAGGGACACACCTCACATTCAGCAACCTGCAATTACATTTCCAAATAAATATCAGAACAGCTTCTCTGAGTTCTGGGCAGCTGTTGCTTGTTTGTCAGAAATGGGCGGATACCTTTTTGGGAGCGTCTGACTCACGTGATTGGTCAGGCTCTGGGGCTCCGCCCCTAAGTGACAGGTAGCCAAAGGGGAGGCAGGCTGGTGCGGGTTATAGATGTAAACATGTCAATCTAAGGTATTACATTTCTCTGGTTAAATAACTTTTCAATTCCAGACCACACTTTCGGAACTTTTTCAAATAGTTGTCCATTCGTCACTGAAACCTTTATTGGACGATGATACTGATCAAAATATTTCTTACTTTGCCACAGATTTTTCTTTTCTTTCTTACCAATAAATGAACTGTGTATTTTCTTTCTCTGTCTCCATTCAGATCGCCAGGCAGCAGCAGCAGCTCCTGCAGCAGCAGCATAAGATCAACATTCTTCAACAGCAGATACAGGTGGAGCCTCTCGCTTTACAACGCATTCATCTGATGCTGCGCACTGTTTACTACTTGCTTTTCATTGTGTATCTATAATATCACAGTATGGCACGCCACCACACTGTGTCATGTGTTCACACTGGCTCACTGTGCACGCCACCACACTGTGTCATGTGTTCACACTGGCTCACTGTGCCCATGTTTGCATGCTTTGTTTTTTTGCGTCTCCTGCGTCGTACTCTTTTACCTCACTTTTCCCGAGTTCATCTTATCTCCCTCTCATCCCTTTGCTGGCCTTATGCCAGACGTACCCCTGTTATCACTCTCATTCCATGTTGCCTTCATGGGGTCACTCCCTCCTCGTTTGATCTATGCGTTCATTTGCTTCTGGCAATTAGAAACAGAGACACTGGGGGAAACCTAGAGGTCGTGACCCCTTTCTTTTATGTGGTCTCCTATTATTATTGAGTAATGTGACGCACTCATCCATTGGACACACACACGCACAGACACACATACACACATGCACTCACATACATAGGGTTCACGTGTCTACATACTACATGCACACGCAGGCATATGCACTCACTCACTCAGGCAGGCACGCATACACACACACACACATATTGACCCCTTAATAGACATGGTTATACTTAGATCATTTGCTGTCATTGATCATGTGCTGATCAATACTATCTAATCCCAAGGGTCCCTCCGAGCAGTTTTGCTCCATCACCTTCTCTGTCTATCAACATCCATTTCCTTTCTTCCTTACTCTCCTTTTCACATTCACTCCATCAGCTCTCTCATTTATAGAGAATGTTTTTACCTTTTATATTTCCCTTGACCCTTTTTTCATTCACATCTTTCACCATTTCCATCTTCCTTGTCTATGCCTTTCTCCCTCTTTCTCTGTTTCTTAGTCCTGTCTCTACATCTCTTACTTTTGGAAAGAAAGTCCAACCAATTTACTATCCGTCTGTATTCATCCACAAAATGTTTGAATATAAAACAGTGACCTGGAGATTGACATAACAGGGGGATCTGCTTCTCTACCGAGCCCCAGAAGAGCTCACCCTGACTTAGCAAGGTAGTGAGCCAGAGCTCCTGAAGCCCTGGAACTGTGGTGGTGTTGTGTAGTTAACGAGGGATCAGTCTTTAACGGCACCCCCCTCTGACTTTTAATAAAGCCCAGATCTGAGTTCATTAGGCTCGGCCCTCAGGGGACTGATTCCAGGGGAACATAGTGAAACCTCTTTCTCCTTACTACTGTGTGTGTCTGTCTGCACGTGCCAAAGGGATCTGTTTTCGAAACAAACAAATTCTTAAGATGCCATAGTTTGTCTTTGAACTGTTTGTTCGACTTCGTAGAATTTAAATCCCCCCGATATCCAGACCACTGCACAGTACATTGATTTGACATCGGACTTACGTTTAACACACAGCCACCAGAGAATTGACTGTTTACGCAGTGTTTAAAGAGTTTGGCTTCAAACAAAGATACAAAACACTACCCATCTGGACTGATCAACTCCAGATTCAGAGGAATTCAGGGCCAAAACTCTGAGGCACTCTAACTGTTATTTAGAAATATGGCTTTTTCATATGGGTTTATCTTGCTACATATAACTATATACCATCAAGCTAAGTATTATGAAATGGTTGTTTAAGCAATACAGTACAGTAACAGTAGTTTAACTATAAAACACAATAAATACCAGAGACTGTCAGGTACTGTGGTAACTGTGAACTGAGGCTAAGTAAAGTTTTCTGGCTATCATGTTTTTATCATTAGCTTTTTATCACTCAGACAAAGCTTTCCATCCATTCTGGAAAAAAAGTGCATTGCAGAGAGTGCATTGTCACTTTCAGATCATCTGTTGATCATCTGGGAGTTGGGGATTAGGTGGAAAGCTGTTTTCAATTGTTGTTCCTTTTCTTCTGTGGAGTGATTGGTATCTGTGTTTGTGTCAGCCTTTCACTGTTATGGGATGAAGGAGCAGTTCAAAGTGATGGCAGGTTTCCTGTCATGTGGTTTTAAATGGTGTGGAGGAACAGCAGGAGACTTCAAAGGGTTAAAGGAAAGCTTCCGATGGCCTCCCTTATGAAAGTGACGGGTATGCCCGCAGACACACACTAACAAGGGAGATGCACATACACACGTGAGTGCACTGATGGAGTCCAAAACACTCAGATCCACACAGACACATATTAACCCCCTTCATCCACTTACACACACACATGCATGTACTTAAACACACAGAGCCCTATTCCTCTCACACACACACACACACACACACACACACACACACACCACACACGCACACACAGACCCCCCTATGTTTCTCTGCACACTCTCAGACACACACACACTGAGGGTGGCCCCTTTGTTTCCCCGTGGTTGACAGGCATGTGTCTTTGTTAAATGCAGCCTCTTAATGTGTCTCATATGTGCTCCATTTCCTCGGGCCCACAAAGGCTCGCCCAGACCACAGAGCCAGGGCCAAGCTAACGGGCTAATTAATGACTGCAACCCGCACTGCCCCTCCTTCTCCTCCTCCCTGCAGTCCTTCCCTGTCCCTTGTTCCTCCTCCTCCTGTTTTTAATTATTTATGTGTGCGCATGTATTTATGTCCGTTTTGCCTTTTTGGGGGAAAATATGTGTTCTTGATAACATATAACCAACTGTATGATATACTTCATTTTTCCTGCTACCACTTCTCCTTTGCCCCCCTCCCACAATTTTTCCCCTTCTCTCTCCTTCCCCCACCGTGTCGCAAATATTGCTGTTGTGCATTTGTTGGCTACTAAATGTCAGCTTGTCTCATCCCCAATAGTAGTTTTAAATCGCTGATAACAGTTGCTCACAACAACTGTCTTATCCCCGAACCCCAAACTTAAAGGCAGTCTGTCAGGAATCAACCTTGTAGACACAAACACACATGGATCCTCTCTCTGCCTTTCACACTCCACTTTCACACTTGAGTTCTCTGTCTCCTTCTCGCACACACACGCACCCCTTACCCCTTACCCCCCCCTCACACACACACACAGTAGGACCATTAATACTGGGTGTGAGTGTGCCTGTGTGTGGGTACGTGCATCCGTATTTGTGTGAGTGTGTACGTTTGTGCGCTAGTGTGTGTGTATGTACGTCTGTCTGGTGGGCAGTTGAGGAAGGGGCCCATGTTTTCTTAGTGTGGTAGGGGTGTGTGTGTGCACACACAGGGCCAGCCCATTCATCCCCCCCCAGTAAAGGGGTCTTTGTGTTTGTGCTGGTGGAGAACCCGTCCCAGCATTCCCAGAGGAACACAATGAATGGAGGAGTTTGTCCTGCTCCCTCCCCCACCCCACTACCGAGGCCCAGGGTCGTTTTTCATCTCCTTCATTCTTGCTTCGTCGTCTCTCTCCGTGTCACAAGACACATCTCTCGGTGTGTGTGCATGCGTGTGTATACATCTTTGTGTCTGGGCCTCCTAAGTGTCTGGGTTAGAAGAGGGAGACCTTATGGGACCTTGCCTGAGTGTGCTCGGTCGTGTCCTGTCAAAACCCACACAATGTTGATCCTACATGCATATGGGATGTAGTGATGATTGTGCAAGTAGACACATGACATTCAACTTGTGTGTGTGTGTATTGACTTTCTTACTGTGTCCATAGGGGGCCTGTCTAGAGACTCTGTCAATCGCATTCAAATTACCGCACTCACGCACACACATGCAAGCACACACATCCAATCAAGGGTGGGCTTGTTTGTGTCTACTCTCTGGTCTCCTCTTTACCAATGCTCTTTGAACAACCCTCAGGAGTCACCACATTCAACGTTAACTGCTGCATTTGCCACGCATTCTCTTGCTTGTTTACAACAAAGGTTTCTATCAAATACTTTCTGTGAACGAGCTCCCGAGTAAGAGACAGAGAGGAAGAGAAAGTGAAAGAGATAGAAAGAAAGAGCTTGAAGGAGGGAAATAAAGACAAATCTTTATTTTCGTTGGTCAAAATTACAGACAAAAACTGTAGCGAATGTAGAAGGTCAAGATACACAGAGAGAGCGCCTGTCCAAGTAAGAAAGAGAGGAGTTTGAGAAACAGATAGGAAAGGAAAAAACGGTGAGCAAGAAAGGGAGAGTAAGGGGAGGAGAGGATCCAGAGGAAGAGGGAAGGAAAGGGAGAACCCTAATATGAGACAGAGCGAAAAAGAGTGTTAGAAAGAGAGAGATGTGCCTACTCATTAACAAGGTATACACACTGTAGGACTAGTCATAAGGAGAGCCCCCCCCAGGCCTATCTTTGATACGCTCCTTTCAATATCAACCTCCCTGTCTTAACCACAGCACAGACAGAGTGAACCCCCCACTTTCAGGGCTTCTTAGCCCAACATGAAAGCGCAGTCATGTCTGGACTAAAAACATTTTGTGGATGTTCTCAGGGGGATCTGTGTACTGTAGTTGTTTTCTGAGTTTAGTCTTGCTTTTCTGACTGTTTGATCGCGTCATGTCTGTTTTCCTCGTGTGTGTGATCTCTATTCCTTGTTTGATATTGCTTATCTTTTCTGGCGAGCCTGTGTGTGTGTATTAGTGTCGTGTTCACATGGGCTTCATATGATAAGATGGATCGGAAGAGCATGACATGTGCCCATACGTTCATTTACAAATGAGTTGATGTACTGTTTGAGTACTGTACTGTAATGTTTCATTTCTCCTTTCTACCTCTTTCCCCCTTGCTTTTTCGGTCTCTCTCTTTTCGCTCTCTCCCTGCCTTCATTCTCTGTCTCTCTCCAGGTACAGGGTCACATGCCACCACTTATGATCCCAGTCTTTCCCCACGACCAGCGCTCTCTAGCAGCTGCCGCAGCAGCACAACAGGGCTTCCTCTTTCCGCAAGGAATGTCCTACAAGCCAGGTACACACACATACACACACAGAGAAACATATGCATACACAAACATATGCATGTGCGCACACATGTTAATAGATGCAATTCCATGACAGTGTGAGCCAGAGGTACTCAATCCTGGTCCTTGTGCCCCCCTGCCCTGCCTTGTTCTAGATGTTTCCCTGCTCCAACACACCTGATTCAAATGATTGGTCATTATCAGGATTCTGCTGAGCTTGATAATGAATCAGGTGTGTCAGAGCAGGGACACATCTAGAACATGCAGTGCACGGGGGCACAAGGACCAGGATTGAGTAAACCACTGGTGTAAGCACACAGACACACATGCCCACAACCTCACACACACACACACATTCACGTTTTAAAAACATCATACAAACCCATAAGGTCAGCAGATGCTACTTTTACCCATTCTGGCATCCAATAAGTTACGACCGGCCTCACACACATTTCTCCTTTTTAGCACCCCTGTCGGACAGAGAACCCTGTCGTTACTAATGAACTGTGTCAGGTCAGGAATGTTTTGGGGAATAACCAGGAGATTTTCGACTTCCCAGTGGTTCACATCAGGAACAATAGATTGGATATGACGGGGGAGAGGAATGTCTCTTTTATGATGTGCTGAAAGAGAGCGTGTCAGTTACACAACACATCTCCAACATGGAATTTCACACATTTATACACTCTCACACTGTCTGACATACACATTAGCATGGTTGGATGTGCACATACAAGTCATGAATGGTCATATGCAAAGCATGTATACAAACACACACACACACACACACACACACATACCCTTGGCAGATAAGCACCCACCAAGTGCACACATGCACCCACATACATACAGACACACAAACACAACCTCTTCTTCTCCCCTCTGTCTTTCTCTCTCTGTCTTTCTCTCTCTTTCAGTCTGTCTTTCTTTCTCTCTCTCTTTCTCTCTCCCTAGAGAACTTGCTATTCTCAGGACAGAGTTCTAGTCACCACCTGCTCTTTTTTTTCTCTGTCCTCTTCACATTCCATTCCTGCATGCATACCAGGCATACACACACACAGACACACGCACATGCTAACAAACACACACACACACACACTTATGCAGCACACACTTACTCAACATGTTAACTAACCACAATCAACAACATAGTCTAAAATATCTCTCATCAATTTTTGGGAGGTGGTAGGCAGGCAGAGGTGTAGGGGTGTCATACGCACACAGTTACAAGACGGACAACCGGAACCAAATGCCTTGATGTCTTTTGTGCACAGATCCGTGGATGTGACTGTTCACATTGGACACGAAAAGCCTTTTAAGACAAACAGTAGGGGTTGCGCAGAACATTCTGGGTGCCAGGTTTTTTAAAAGCCTGCTGCATTCATGAACGCATACAAATCCAGGGCCGTACCGCTCTCAGTCGGAGTCCTTGACCGCCAAGACGGGCCGTGAGAGCTTGTCCACCCACCTCAGAGTAAAGCGGCGGTATCAAGAGGCATTCACCTTTGATAATGCTTGAACTCTTTAGACAGTTTGCTCTGGCTTTTGAGCTAGTCTCTCCCTAAGGCCCTGTTGGAAAAACACTGAATAGCTGTGCAGAAAAACAAGTTCACTTGAGCGATTGAATCATTTTTTGATAAAGATTGTGTCTGTAACACAAGACAGAACATCTGCAAGCAGTGAAACAGGTTGGTGCCTGTGAACTCCCTTTGACCTCATTTTTTCGAGAGAGCACAAGTATGTAAGACTTTTGTGTTGTCTTTCTTACAGGTGACAACTACCCCATGCAGTTCATTCCATCCACAATGGCAGCGGCCGCTGCATCAGGACTCAGCCCATTGCAACTACAGGTAGGCCCATTAGCCACTCTTGATGTCAAACACTAAAGTTCGAAAAAAGTTCTTCTGAGGTATTGCAACTATTCTAAAAAGTAATTACATATAATGTAGGCCACATACCAGCTGAAGTCTTTATCACTCCGCACTTTATTAGGTACATTTAATGTTTTACTAGCTTACTAACATGCTAACAAAGCCCCACAACACTGTTAGTTAGCTAACTTCCTTATCAGAAACCTGCCAGTTGTGTCAAACAAAGGCCAATATGATTAATAGCTGTGGAATTCCGCCCCACCAGCACAACACCTGGCACTGATAATTCATCATCTTTTTATTAGTGCTTGACACCTGTGGTTTGGAGAACAGCACTTACCAATAATGGTTATCATAGAACATATTCGCAAAAGAAAAGAATTAAGAACAAAAAAAGTCCCTCAAAGGGCTTTGGGAATTTCTCTTTCACACCCCTCCCTCTGCACCTTAACAATACGAGAAAACAACATTTCAAAAGGCCTTTCACAGACAAAGAATTTAGCCTCAAAACGTCAATCATCATCCTGTTATCTTTGCCCCGCTGTCGGCTTTTAAACTGTTTTATCTCAGTTTATTCAATATGTAATGTAAGTCTTTTTTTTCCGAGCTCTCATTAGATGTTATTGAGTTAACAGAGCGGTGCACAGTGTGTGGAAGCGGAACTGTGTTTTCCAATATGCAGAATACCTCCACTTCTGGCTATAGAAATGATCAAAGCAGGGTGTGTGTGTGCAAGGGGCGGTGTTGGGGGGGGGCTATTTGTGTGTGTAAATGTATGTGTGTGTGAATGCATTTCTGTGTGTGTGTGTGTGTCTGTGGGAAAGATAGTGGGAATGTAGGAGGGTGAATGGTGTCAAAGACATGTTGTCATTCATATTTAAACATCTCCGAGAGATGGGAGAAAGAGTAAGAAACCTGAATAAAAGGGGAAAGGAAGTTCATCATTACATTCCTTATTCAAGATAGAAAAAAAGGCGTTCGTATCTATGAGAGATGAGGGATGATGAAAAGAATAGGACAAGTGAAGATAACGTCTTATGTTAATCTATAGCTTGTTCATGTCAGCGATGTTACAAGACCTCTCGGTTCATTTCTAAGTCACTGGATGTCACATCAAGTCCAAATCTTTCCATATAAAGCAGATGTCAGAGGTCCAATGTGGACACAATGTGGCGAGAAAACCCCCCACAGGTTATGGTACATAACTGACAAAGTTTGCACTATTATTAAGTCCCATGGTCTGTTTGTGGCCATAGGGGTTACGCAGTAGTGCTACAGAGTCTCTCTCTCTCTCATGCCAGGCTCTGCTCTACACATAGCTCTGCCTCTTGAGAGACGAGACACAGGAAGTAAAAAGAAACTCCCGGTCTCAGTTCCAGAGACAGGTCTCAAATCAAGCTTCGGTTAGACTCATATTCTTGTGTTAGGGCCAATTTGGTCTGGCAATGTTGTGTGTGTGTGTGTGTGCATGAATGGCTGTAAGTGTGTGTGCCTTTGGGAGAAAGTGTGTTTTCTGTCTTTGAATATGTCTGAATATCAAGGAGTCATTTAACAGCTGGCATTGAAGGTGGAGCTTGCTAGAAGGGCAGATGTTTGCCCAGATTGGCACTAGTGTCCTGTGGCATAACCCCACAACCTCTAAACAGCTGGACGGGCATCAACCAGCCCGCCCTGTATACTTTCCTGATGGACAGTGGGCAGTCACTGCCACGATCAGAGGCATGTACATGGGCCAGGCTGTTTAGGTCTGTGAAGGGAGCAAGGTCACCATCACTGGCCCTGGAGCAGCTGGGCTTCAGCGCGAGAAATCAGAGAACTAGGGAAAGAGATAGCGGAGAGAGTAAGAGAGGTGGATAGTGGAATGGAAGTCAGAGGCAGGGAGGGTTTAGAGTCTGACAAATATGGTCTACGGTCTGTAAGGAATGAAAACTGAATGAGAACAAGAGAAAAAGAGAATGCGAGACGCGGGCATTTCGCTGAGATTCCACCACATTACAAAGAGATGAGGATGAATCGTTAAAGTTGTGTTTCACTAAGACAAGGCCGACAGGATCAAATACTGGTTAATAGTTTTTGCTCATTCATGACAGATAATGGCAGTATAACATTTCAAGTTATCTTTATCAGTGTGGGAACTTTGTCAGACAATTGTTTCCAGCTCTTCTAACTGGTGGCTCCATCAACAGTACAGTCCAAATGAAGAATGAAGTCTTTGTATGGCACTAATGCGAGGGAAATACAGTTACTTTGCGGACATTCTTGTTGACATCACAAGACGTCTCTCCCTGTCTGTATCTGTGTCCCATGTGCCATTACTTTCTGGATGTATCATAACCATAAAGTTGAGGATTCGCTTCACAGATTTGCCGAAACCAGGACTTTCCCTACACTTTAATAATAGAAATTATAACAGCGTTAGAACTGTCCTAATGTTGATGAATTACAAGATAATCATAGAGAGAATCAAATCAAAGTTATAGATTGTGATGGCCCTCAGATTCAATCCATTTAAAATGTTAAAGTAAGGGATAAAAGCAGGAACACACTCGCACACACACACACACACACACACACACACACACACACACACACACACACACACACACCACACACACACACACACACACACACACACACACACACACACACACACCCACACACACACACACACACACAAACCTTTAAGTGCTGCCTTTAGCCCTTTATCAGTGGGAGGTCCAGTCAGCTGGCAGCCTGTCTATTTCTTCCGTCTTTTCCAACCTGCTGAAAAAGGGAAAACCTCATTTGTTTTTTCCCTACCACCATGATCAATAGCATTCACAAGCTAAAAGAGACTAGCTAAGGGGATTCTTTATCCAGCCCTCTCAGGGCAGAACAGACCACTGGGAAATGTAGTACAATGGATCAGTCCTCAAGCAAACTGTACCCAGGTCACTACAGACCTTTCTTTAGCATATTATAGTGCTAAGCTGGCTATCAAAACCAGAATTGGCATTACATGGCAGAATAATAACTTGTATTTAGTCAAATTAGCACTAACAGGCAAAGCCCCTGTCAAATAGATGTGTGGCAAGGGTTGTTTCTTATGTCTGTTTGTCAATTTGCAATTTAGGAAATTGCGGCATTGTCTTCCCTCCGGGGTTGCTGAGTGGCAACAGATCTGAAAGGGTTTGTTTACGTTGCACATTAGCCCCTAGTGGCTATCGATCTCTAACTGTCACTGAGAGAAGGGGAAAAGGCCCTTTTCTGGTTCTTTTGTTTGTTCGACAATTCCAAGGTTGTCCAGCTTTAACTAGTGTGGCAAACAGGATCAATGTGCAGTGAGTAATCAAGTGAATGCTTAACTTGACAATGCAGGCTTAAGATGGCAAGACTCAACTTATCAAACATTTATTGATAGATACTTTGCAAGTCTGACTGCTTGTTCAACACTGTAAGATGTGGCTTACTAAAATACAATTATTTGTCAAATTTGATTTGGAATATATAATTGTAATGATTAGCTCTTAATTGTGTGTGAAACTCTATATCAATTATCTGTAGCACTGTAGCATTTTCTTGCGTGTGTGTTACGTATATGCAGTGTGCCTAACTCAGAGACACCATACTCCCACTGTAACCCCCCCCCACACCCCCACCCCCATTGAATCTGCTGTCCTTACCACTGTAAATCGTGAGGCAAAGTGATTGACACTTAAGGACCTCACTGCCTGTCGTTGAAAATACATGCCTGTGCGGATCTCATATCGCCAGCGATTGGCGTAGACACCCCAAGGAAACTAAGCGGTGACATCAGGGCTTTCTTTCACAGTGAGGCCCCTTCTGTTTGTATTTAATATTGCACGGGAGGGCTGTCCGACTGCGCTGGGCCCCGACCGCGGAGTCTGCTGTTGCGTCTGTAAGCAATGGCAGCAGTCTCGTGTGTCGGCTCCCTCCTGGTCCACGGACTTCGGAGAACTCCCATGAGGCTTTGCAGTTTTGACTGTGGGGAAATTGGATCTCACAACACAGAGGCACCGTCAGAGGAGAGAAAGAGAAAGACTGACAGAGCATAGAACAAGATAATATCAGAGAAAAACAAAGACAGAAAACCAGAGGGAGAGGAAGAAGCAGGGAGGAACAGAGAGAGACAGAGAGAGAGAGACAGAGAGAGAGACAGAGAGACAGAGAGAGACAAAGAGAGACAGAGAGAGAGACAGAGAGAGAGACAGAGAGAGAGACAGACAGAGAGACAGAGAGAGAGACAGAGAGACAGAGCACGCAGCAAGGTGGGGATGAGAACAGAGAGACAACAAGAGAGAGGGAGAGGAATCGTGGAGAACGGAGAGACATAAGGAAAATTGACTAGAAGATGGAGGGAGAGAAATAGATAGAAAGAGAGGGATAGGAGAGGAAAGTCAGGCGAGTATAATATTCCAAGAATAGAGACTGCTGGCCACGTCCGGATGGTTGTCCTCAGGACTTGATTTTTGATATGCTCAAATGCTTAACGAGATTGACAGTGTTTACAGTGGTTCATCTGTCTGGAGCTTTGAATTGGACCGGGACTTGACATCAAGTTGACATCCAACCAAGAGTATGTTTGATTTTTGGGAAAGTGGGGTTTTGATCGCTCTAAGAATCCCTCTGCTACACAAAGATCGGTTGTCACTTGTTTACGGGGTCTTGAGTTTTTTTTTATTGATCTTATGCTTTTAGGAAATACTATAAATGAATGAAACCAACATGTTACCAACATGTTAAAAGATTCAAGCGTATATATGAATCAATGTGCAGAATTGTTTGTGAACAAACATGTTCATAGTATCAGAGTCGTAGTTAGGTTGATACTTGCACTCTACTTCTTCTTGCTGTGTACTTACGAAATACATGTTATTAAATACTTACAGTTGGTACATGTTGCTATTTAAGCCTCACCCGTACTACAGGTTAAGACAAAACAGAAGTTCTAGGGTTTTCTAGAAAGGTTTTTGTGTGTTTTGGTTAAGCTCATGTGTCTATGTGTGTGTTCCAGAGAGTGAAAGAAAGAGTGAGAGTGTGTCATGGTGTGTAATGTATGTGCTTGTCCGTGTGTGTCCATGTGTGCATGTGCCCCTCTGTACGATATGTGTGCGGCTCACAGGATCCTTCAAGCCGTGCCAGAACAGGAATAAGAACGCGGTACATTATGGACTACGTAGAGAAGGCGGGAAAGAGATGGAATGAGAGAATAGAAGAGAGGAAGGCCACTGATTAGCAGCTGGCTTGTTAATAACGCTGTCAGCTCTTTAATAGTTCTTTTCTGGTTTCTTCTTCCTTTCTCAAGCAGTTGTACGCTGCCCAGCTGGCCAGCATGCAGCTCTCTCCCGGAGCCAAGATGGCCACTGTCCCTCAGCCAACAAACTCTTCCGGGCCACTCTCACCCTCCACCCTGAAAGGAGAGAAGAGAGCATCAAGTCCCATCATCCACATTAAGGTCTACAATCCATGTTAATAATGATCCACATTAAGGTCCACATTCTGCACAATGACTGACTCTTTAAAATGTCCTGAATATCTGTGGAGTCAAGCTTCACCTTGTGAATGGAGAGAAACGTAGTGAGGGCAGACGTGTTGGTTTTAATGGTCTAAAGTTATTGTTTTTGAGTGAAATGGGCGTTATTGTAGTTTTGATAGAGAAGTTGACTGTGACACCCATCAGAAACTCCCTCTGTACTGACACAGAAACACACTCCATCTCTCTCTCTCTCTCTCTCTCTCTCTCTCTCTCTCTCTCTCTCTCTCTCTCTCTCTCTCTATCTCTCTCTCTCTCTCTCTCTCTCTCTCTCTCTCTCTCTTGCTCTATCTTTTTGTAACACACACACACACACTCACATTGACATTGGCACTGGCTGCCGTTTGGCAAGGCCCCAACCTCTTTACTGCCGAGAACCTTGGAAAGTGTGCACATCATCTTCACTGGAACCAGCCAGTAATGGAGGCCATGTGGGGTACAGCTGCAGCCAACATCACAATAGACCCGAGTCTTAGCACAACCGCAACCACAACCACAACAGTAGTGCTCTTCCCTCTGTCCCCCCCTCCCCTCCCGCTGCACCCCCGCCCTGCCATACTTCCATACCACCCACAAACTCCTTTCGTCAAGCCCTCCACACACCCTCCCTCCACTTCCAACTACATTACCCAGGGCCTGCTCTCAAATTAGATCTGTGCATTTGTTTAGCGCTCCCTCCTCACACATGAAGCCCCAGTCAGGCGGTTGTCGGGCTGCCGTCATTGTTTTGGCCTTCCAGTCGCTCCTTCATGTGAGAACGTGTGGTCATGAACCTTTGATTAGAAACAGAGGACACCACTAAACAAAAGTGCCTCTGGCGAGATAAGTGAACATAGAAGAGATCCCATGTTCAGTGGTAAATGGCAAAGAAGAACACCCTGTGTTTCGATCCAAATTGATTTAGAGTTTTGAAAACCTGATCATTTTCTCAAAACAGTTGAGTCAAGAACTGATGAGTTTCAGTAAATAAAAGACCTGGTTCTCTTAATTACATGCAGGTAATATCATGAGAGTTAAATGATGAGTAGACCACATGTCATTTCTAAAATGAAAACGTGTTGTTACTGATTATCACTGTTTGCCTCAACTCTGCCTTCAGGAGGAAGGATCAACGCAGCCCCTGAACCTGTCAGCTCGGCCTAAGACTTCCGAAGTCCACCGTTCCTCTACCTCACCCCCACACAGCTTGTACTCCAAGACCAGTCCTTTAGGCCTGGGGAAGGGACGTGTGCCCAGCCCCATCTCCAGCATGGGCAGGAACTCCTCACTAGGTAGGTACCACATACACACACACACACACACACACACACCAGTACACAAGCATTATACTCACACATTAAAACACGTGTTGTGCGGACACAATGCAAGGTTAAAAACACACTGACATACACACTCTCAGACCCACCTCCATCTCGTCCACCACACACACACACACACACACACACACACACACACACACACACACACACACACACACACACCACACACACACACACACACACACACACACACACACACACACACACACACACACACACACACACACACACACACACACACACACACACACACACAATCAATCCTAGCGTACTCCTCCTGTCAGACACAGGGAAGCTTCAACCCATAGGAGGCCAATGTTTTTTACAGGCCTCTAAAGCCCTGTATTTAGCCCCAATGAAAACGTTGGCGGCGGAAACAGTGAAACACAGCACACGTTATTTGGTTTTTAAGAGCTTCCTCACATCATTGTCTGGCCTGGGATAAACCTTTATACCCTACCGCTGCTATCTGTTATTAAACCCAATCCAAAGCCTCTCATTACACCAAAACAATTTCACTCGCTCCTCTGTGCAGCTTTGAGGACACAGCGCTCGCCTTCCTTCCTATGCTATTTTTCCCTTTTTTTTATGGCCACCCAAGCATACAGTTACTTCCTCCTCATCTGCTAATTAAACTAGCAAGGCGACGGAAAGTTTGGATCATTGGTTGTTTTGTACTTCCAAGTACACACAAGCTTCAAAAGCGTATTTACTGTACATAAATTAGGGGTGGAGGGGGTATTTGGGGTAGTTGAAAAACAACCAAAGAGGATGGAAAAAATGGACGCATCATGTTTAATTATACTGTTTAATACTTTCAGACTTTTACAAAAAAACAAACTGTAATTACTTGTACACATTCTTCAACATGCCAAAAAGAGTTTCATACATCTGATTCATACTTAGAGTATAATGTTTTCTGCCTGGCCCTTAAATACATTTCACACACGACTCTGATTGGTTGACTGCTGTGTCAGTCTTAGTAACAATCCCTTCCTTCCCTCCTCCCCAGACATTCTGTCCAGTCTGAACTCCACAGCATTGTTCGGGGACCAGGACGCTGTGATGAAGGCCATCCAGGAGGCCAGGAAGATGAGGGAGCAGATCCAGAGAGAGCAGCTTCACCATCACCAGCAAGGCTTGGAAGCCAAGCTGTCTGTACTGAGCGGCATGAGTCTTAACGGCAGCAAGGTTAGAAAGCACATGCACTCGTGCACAATCCAAATGATATGCAAGGGCTTACATACACACAGGCACAGATGATCACACTCACTCGGGTCTCGCAGTACTTATTTGCCAATTCTTACATGCAAAAAAGAAAACACTACGATATTTTGTCTTCTTCGGCTGAAACCTTGGCCAGATTTCTTGAGATACTCACCCCTAACATCCCCGGCCACCCAGAAGTCAATAGCTTTGAAGAGGCAGCAGCTGGACCAGTGACAGTAATGGTTTTGGTCCGTGCGTGCGCGTATGTGACTGAGTGTGCATATTTGAGTGTGTTTATGTGTGGGTGCTTGTTAGATTGTGTGTGTGCATGTGAGAGCGCGTGTGTTTGAAGGGGGGTCTAGTCCTGCTCCCCTTATACGTTCCGGCCTATTAGCCCAATCAAGCCCTCAGTCTGGGGCACATGATTACCCAACACCTCCTTCCTCTGCTAACTCCCAACCCTGCGTTCTTTGGGGTGAATGATTGCCTCGTGCCAGAATGATGCCTATCCTCGCAGGACTCTCACCCACATCTTCAGACACTCAGTGAAGTCAGTCACAGCATCAGGGGTGAAACAGTTGAAAACAAGAAATTATACCATCATCCTCAGAGCAGTCAATCCCATGTTGTCAGCGTAGATATGGTTCATTAATATTTTAGCCATGGGCACTTTGAACGTCTCTGTTGGTATACCACTGGAATATTTAGACTGGTAGTTGTTTGTTTATCATTAGGGTTAAAATTTGGGATATTAGTAAAAAATATGTTGTCACCTTGTGGACTCTAATAAGATGAAACATGTTTTGAATCTTAAAGTAATTACCCATATCCTGTCATGTTTTGCATAAAATGTTTCTTTCACTGATTTTCTTTTACATTGATCATTTAATTCCATCCATTACTATATCATACATTTGATATACTTAAACTACACATTGAGAACTAGATCAATCTTCAAATAAAGTAGCAATTGTTTCCAACTGAGTCACTGTATGCATCCCGCATTCCTCACTTCTCTTCTGAGTGTGGTGCCAGACCTATATTCTCAGACTTTATAAGAACAAACCTTGTGATGCAGTAATTTGGTTTATAGCTTCATGCCTCATAATAAAGTTCTCGTTTGGAAACTCTGAAGTAATTGTTTCCGGTTAGAAGAAGACAGTAGGCTGGTGTTTGTTGTTTTGTTGTTTTTCTTCGTTACCTAACAACAACTCAAACACACTTTTCATTTGCATGATGTCATATCAAATGCAGCTCTATATTCCATTCACTGTTCAGGTTTGTCTGTGTGAAACAATTGACAGAAACACAAGAATAGTGACTCCCATCTTCCAACTCAGAAAGACTATGCAGAGTACAGCACTTCTGCATTAACTGTAAGGTGACAACTAATGTGAATAGAAACTCCCTTTTGTTGGTATGTGAGATCCCAAACATAGCTTTGACATCTTTTGATATGTAGTCAGACCTGATTAAGATTCAATTCTGTGATGCTGTTTATTGTGGATTATGAGCAAGCCTGTGTATTAGTTGTGTTTTTGTCGGTTTCTGAGTGTGTGTGTTTGTGATGCCTCATTCTTCATCGTGCTAACAGACAGTTAAGCACAGAATGTAATCTCTGCTTTGGTGTGTAGAGTATCTGCTGCAGACTCTGAGTATTGGCTGTGGTGTCCTGGCAAAATTCAGGCCTTGGCCATTCTAACGTCATTATAGTTATACCCAGCTATGCCCAGCTAGCAAGTGGCATTGTTGAGTATCACCTTACGCTTACTCTGCTTCCAACATGTCCACGATGGCTGAAATAGCCACTGACGTGTGTGAGTGTCTGGATATGTGCTCTTGTGTTTTCTGTGTTTCTGTGTGTCGTACGGTCTATGCAGGTCACAGTGTGTGTGTGTGTGAGAGAGAGAGTTGTGTGAGTGTGTGTGTTTTCGCATGCATGCGACGTGTGTGTGTGTAAGAGCGAGAGAGAGTAAGAGAGAAAGAAAGAGAGTACATTTTGGCCATTTCCAAGCAAGCTGTCCTGGCCTATAGTTCTGTCTTCTTCCCACCACAGAGACCCAGAGTACTTTAGTCAAATGCTCTGTCACTAAGCCCACTTAATGCTGACAGTAGTTGACATCAGCTGTCATGGCTGCTCTTGCGCTCAGTGGCAGCTTCTTTGTATGCCACACAGCAGGAGAATGGACATTATGGGCAACCATAAAGAAGCGGGGGAGAGAGGAATGGCTAGAGTTGAAGCCATGCCAGTCAACACACTGCCGGTTTCTGTCGTCTATGCAGTGAGACCTGGAAGGATCTGTAGAGCTATTCACTGGCTGTCGGTAGCACTCCTAGTCACTGTACTGTACGTTGGAAGTGCAGCGAATTTCTTTCTCTGTGTAAAGTGTATACCTTCTGCCACTATCAGATTCAATGAGGTTTCAATAGATGCTGCCGTGAAATCTGCATTGTGGAAATTAAAGGAGGAAGACGAGAGGGGTGGAATGGGAGAGTAGGAGAGAGCTTGAGGGAGGTCCTCCATTTCAATGGGCGCAACGTAGCCTTGTCAGGATGTATTGGGAGGAGGAAGAGATGGATGGAAGGAAAGAGCAGAGAGAAGAGAAAAAGGGAGAGGGCGCAAAGGAAGGCAGGCCTGTCTTCTACTGCAGAAGCCAGTAAATGGTTGCAGGTCAGTTGGAGCAGGGTTGCCGGGACCTGTAACCGTGGTAATGAGCTCAACACGCTGCTGATAAAACTCCCTGGCTTGGTGTGGTGTTTACAGCGCTGCCATGGTGATGCTGCAAGTCGTGGAGGGTAAAAGAAAGGAAAAAGAAAGAAAAAAAAACTGCCAGAGAACAGAAAGCTTAGGCATAGAAATTATCGGTATAGATGGAGAAACTTGTTGGATAAGCTTCTATTCCAATAAAATGAATACACCATTTGGAAGCCTTTCCTTTAAGCGGTTTCAGTGTTTGCACAGTGTAGGGACTGTCTTTCATAAGGCATTGCATTTACAATGTTTGACTGTGGACCTGTTGCCACAGAGAGACGGAAAACCATACAGACATTTTAAAAAAAGAATGAAGAAAATTGTCCAAGGATGGCCTTATAAGTCTTGTCTGTTTCTTTCAAGGTTTAATACACTATACTAGAGGTTTTCGTTATATATTTTTTTACTGTTTCAGGGAGTCAAGGTCCTAGAACCTAACTCCTTTCTCTCTCTCTCTGTCTCTCTCTGTCTCCCTCTGTCTCTTTCTGTCTCTCTCTGTCTCTCTCTGTCTCTCTCTGTGTGTCTCTCTCTGTGTCTCTCTTTCTGTGTCTCTCTCTGTCTCTCTCTGTCTCCCTTTGTCTCTCTCTCTGTCTCTCTCTCTGTGTCTCTCTCTCTGTCTCTCTCCCTCTGGTCTCTACGTCCCTAGTCTTTATTACTTTAAATCTCGCTCTCTCCCTCTGTCTCTCTCTTTCTGTCTCTCTGTTTCCCTCCCCCCTTTCTCACTCTCTCTGTCTCCCTGTCTCTCTCTCTCTCCCTCTTCCTCTCCGTTTATAGCCCTGTGCAGACCCTGTTCAGATTCTGTGGTGCGCGTGGCGTAGCCCAGGCACATGTTCTGCGGTGGGCCTGATTACAGCCTTCATTGTAGTGCTGACATTGGCTCCCCCTATCTCCCCCCATGTATATAAAACACAACAGAAGTTGAATAAGAAAAAAAGACACACACCACACTGCCTCAAGTTCCACTTGGTCCTGCCAACAGCCAGGCCGGCATTACTTCACCCAGCAACCATGCCTCCCCAACAAAATGCTTCTGTCACCAGAATAAGGAGGAGTTGAGTAAGGAAGAATGAGGGAGGGAGGGAGGGAGGGAGGATGTGTGGTGATTGCGGATGGGTCAGTGCTTTCCACCACAGTTTGGGAGCGTGGCAAGGGTAATTTTAGATGGTGGGCGGCAGACAGCATGCTGGACTCATTTGGATGGAGCGGGCAGTGAGGCAGAGGGGTGGTGAGGCAGAGGGGTGGTGAGGCAGCAAGGGTGGAGGAAAGGAGTCAGTTTACATGGCAGCGCTGCGACTGAGTCATTTCTCTTTCAATGTATTATCTGTTTCAAAGCTTTTCAGACTCGCAGGTCATGTTTAGTGTTGTTAGTATTGTTGCATATTGGGGGAAATTGTATTATAGTATTGTAATTGTAATCATTCATCACTTAACTTATTGATTAGGCTAATCATTGATATTACAAGAGCTGCATTTCTAATCGAGTCGACAAATCCTACAAACTTTCAGTAAAGCGAATGCAAGTGAGTCTGAAATGCTCTCTCTCGTTCACACATACACACACACACATCAGTGTGTTTCATCATCATTAGCAGAGCTCAACCATCCTACTAGGAGATCACAGGAATAGTCCAGACCTTTGATCCAAAGACACACCAATAACTAATACAACTGCACAATCAAAACAGCTAAGCATGCTTACCTTATCAAAGCAAATATGTGTATGTGATAACTTGATACTTATAATGTATCCTTTTGATACTCTTTTTCACAGCTGAATAAATGCTATCTACAGATTTACTCAATGTTTACTTATATAACACGCGTAATTGCAATGTTTTTGCGATGATGATGATGATCCCCTGTATTTTCACGACTGTTGTTACTGTATGCATGTTAATGTGTATACATTTAGATGATTGTTGATGTATACTCAGTCATTTGTATTAACATGTATTCTACTTTTGTACATTCAGTGTGTGTGGTTCTCATTCCTTGCAGTAAACTTGTAACTGGGGCTTTGTGTGTTCCAGGAGCGGATGCACTTTGAAAGTTTGGGTCAGCACCTGGGGAAGCTGGGGGAGGAGGCCAAGATGGGCCATCGGGTCATAGACCTGACCAGACCAGAAGATCTGGATGGTGAGTTCACCTTTCTTTCTCTTTCCTTTGGTACTTCCATTACTTTCATTCTACATCCTTTTTGATCTTTTTGCTCTTTTTTTCTCGTCTCATCCCTCCTTTTTCCTGTCTTTTTACCAAAATGAAACACTCAATTGTGTGTATTTACCCTGGTTTTCCTGGTTTTTCTAATGTGACCCTGGTGAGAAAAACAATATCTAGGTAGATGGAAATCAGAGAGGAGGAGAGGTTGCAGAGGGTTAGGTTTGAGGTAAAAGTGGTCCCATCCGGCCCAGACTAAATGACACCAGCGACCCTGAACTTTGGGGCCCTTTGGAGCGGTGGCGCCATTTGTGTGGCTCTTTCATTGTAACACATCTGTGGTGGAGACGGAATTAACCAGTCAGTCTACACACATGTATTCTCCAGACAAAAATATTTATTGTGTCCTATGCTGTTGCCTCAGGAAGGACACTTTCACCTGCCAACAAGGTTTACACTCTGTTCTGTTGAATCCATCCTTTAGAAGTGTTTGTGCTTTAGACAATCTCATCCAGCATAAGTATGCAAACAGAAGCAGAGTCTGTAGAGAGGGACATCGTTTCCTCATTTTCTTTCCTCGACTCAGATCCCACCTGTTGTCGATAAACCTAAGTGTTTACAGATGCAGAGGATTGAGGCGCGGTCATTGCGGTTCAGTTTAGAATAGCCGGTGTAAACAAGTGTGTGTCTAAATGAATATGGTTATTTGGAGGATCGGAGAGGAGGTTTGTCCTCATCCCTATGGCCCAAGTTGGGGCTTCACAGCTAGGGAATGCGTTTTCCTCAAGCTGGCCCACCTGTAACGCTGTACCCTTTTTGTCCAAAATTACAGATTGAACATTTATTATTATTTTGTCAATCAGCACCTACAACGGCCACACTTTTAGTATGGCTCCATAGCAGACTTTTGCAAATTAACGAAGATAGAGATGAGATTCCAATTTTGATGTAATTCTGTTTACATCCACAGGGAGCGGGACTACCACAGAGGCACGAGTCTTCAGGGAGGCCAGGGGCCGGAACACCAATGAGCCCCACATCAAGAGGCCAATGAACGCCTTCATGGTGTGGGCAAAAGATGAAAGGAGGAAGATCTTGCAGACCTTCCCAGACATGCACAACTCCAACATCAGCAAGATCCTTGGTAAGGTGGTGGTGGGAGCCCCCTTAGAGGCTTTGTCATTGGTCAGTTCTTTCCCTCATAGGCTCCACCAATCGTTGGTAGGCTCCACCTTTTGTCAGCTTTCTTATCGATCAATTGAACCCTAATCAGCTAAGTAGTTAAAATTGATGTTTCAATTGATGTGCTTGTAACTATGAGTTTAGTAGTGCAGCTCCATAAGGTTTCACAGAGCCCTGTGGTGCAGCTCCACCGTGGGGCACTGAGTTCTGTGACGCAGCGCCAACATTTTGGAACCCATCGTTTATTCTACTATAGGCTGTGTATATGTCTGTGGGAACATGAAGGGACCAGTATGCTTGCTCCCTCAACACTACAGTACGTTTATCAAGGAGGGTGTGTGTGAGGGTGTTTCCGTGCTGGTTTCTCAACACACAGAGCACTGCTGTAAGACCTTGACTAGGGTGATGGATGTGTTCAGTTTAAAAAAGTGCTTCTGTTGATACTAACCTACCTGACACAGATACTCATTCAAACGCTAAGCTTAAGGGCTGTGCATGGCAGAGCTACGTTCAAGGGCTCCACTGTCCGACACAAGAGTCCAATATGCACACAGACTACTGTATGTAGATGAAATGCCTGGTTGCAATGCGTAGGAACGTTTTTTTTTCCAGGTGGTGGTCCGACGAGTCAGTCTTACAGATACAGCTTTGTCCAAGCTTAGACAGAAAAGCCATTTTGACTCTGTGGAATTGCTTCTCCTGGTTTGGTTTCCAGCAAACAGTGCCCAAGTACTGCACATAATTTTAACAGACAAACTGAACACAACCACTCTGATAATGTTTTCAAGCTTTACGTGTAGCACATTGGTAGCAGTGTGTCCTACATGAAATGCTCATTACTGTAACAGAATAATCTTCATAGGGGTGACAATGAAAGGTCAAAGCACTTGGTCATATTCCATCCATAGAAGACTACGGATATTTACTGGATAGATGTTTGTGGCAATAACAGGAAACGCCTGAGAAACGACCTGTAGAGAGAACAGGAGAGGATGAAATGCATGTGTGTGTGTATTTGTGTGTGTGTGTGGGGGGTGTTTCACACAGATACAATAACACAGCTGCAGAGGAGGCCTCTGCGTTATGGAGTAAAAATGCATCCATACTGTTTCCTGAGCTCAAAGAAGAGCTTTTGATAAACCCTGGTAAACACAGAGAGCTAGTCATGGACTTTTCTGTGTGTGGGTCCTGTAGTGTGTTTGTATAATAGACTGTCAGAATGCTACACAGATGTGCTGTGTTCCGGTAGTAATGGCTCTGGCCACTTGTCCAGTAAGTTGGGATCCTTTTATGAGAAAAAATCATAAGTGCACAATGTGACATTCTTCTAAAGACAAGACAGAACTTCTTTTTCAAACAAGCTTGCAAAAAAACATATTTACAGGCATATTTTACTGTAGAGGTTTAACATTTTACATTTAGATATTGACATGTCAAAATGGCCTTAGGCAAACTCATGCTCCCCTTAAAAAGATGCCCTACAAATCTCCTAAATCGTCAAACGTGATTCAATCCTCCAATCCAGGCTCTCGCTGGAAGTCCATGACCAACCAGGAGAAGCAGCCATATTATGAGGAGCAGGCTCGTCTGAGCAAGATCCACCTGGAGAAATATCCAAACTACAAGTACAAGCCTCGGCCCAAGAGAACCTGCATCATTGATGGGAAGAAGCTGCGCATTGGCGAGTACAAGCAGATGATGCGCTCACGACGACAGGAGATGAGGCAGTTCTTCAGTGTGGGGTAAGAAAAGGTTAGATTTTATGGGGACACTTTGGAAAGGGCTTCTAAGTTATACGGTATATCTGGATGTATATGGGTCTTGAGTGCAGCTGACCACACATGGTTTGAAATTAATAGTTTTTCAATCCCGTATGGAAATGCCTGTTGTACTGGGCTCTAAAAAACTCCCTAATTTAAAAAACTGAATAGATTGAACTGAAATAGTCTCATCCAAAGGAAACAGCCCTTTTCAAATCTACATAGAAACTAGTACAAACTGGGTGAACAATTCAATGGCAATGTTTTAATAGATAACAGCTGTAGATGTGTGTAAAGTCATCTTAATGGACTGTTTAAATATATTTACCAGAAGCAGAGCTTTGAATACGAGCGATTTTTAATCGTTGTCATTTATTAAATTAGGACAATGGCTGGGTGCTTGCGGCCAGGAGAAATTGGACACAGCCATTTTCTTGCGGGATGTGAAACGTAAGCAGATGTTTGAAAAGCAGAGAGAGAGAGAGAGAGAGAGAGAGAGAGAGAGGGAGAGAGAGAGAGATAGTTGAATATAGAGAGGGAAGAAAGAAAGAGGAGGGTTGTTGGTAGGCAGACGTCAAAGTCATAACTGTAGCCTAAGTGTGGCCAAGCGCAAGAAAATCGAGTGATTCGACCAGACTGGACTTTCAGTTACAGCATAAATTGCATAAGCTTCAACGCAATTCAAAGTGTAACCAATTCTTACTCCCAGCACTATTTAATGAAAGAGCATGTGATTTCTAAGCTCCTTAATGATAACAAAAGGGTTCTGTCAGAAGTTGTAAAGTTAATGTCAAGGGGAGCAGGGAGGAAAAACTGTTAGGTGAGAAAATCACAGCAATTTTCTTGGTTCATGTGTTTCATTTGAAGAGCCAGAGGGCTTTCTTGAGTAATGTGTGTTTACCTCCATTCCATCCATATCCTATTATTTAGTGTCATTGACACTATGTCATTGACATAGCTACTGTGCACTGACAGAGGCTCTGTATTAAGCCATGCCTGAAGATGAGAACTGACACAAATAACTGATTATTAAGTAGGTTAAAAAGTCATACTCCATCATGGGTTCTATAATGAATTTGGTCATCGCTTATACACCTCTTCTCTTTCTCTCATTCTGTCTTTCTGTCTCTTTCCTGCTCATCCTTTCCTTTTCTCCTGACTCCCTAAATATTCCATCTCGGTCTCCCACTCTCCCACTATGTCCTTCTTTCTCTCTCTCTTCCTTCCTCCTTCATTCTGTCTTCCTCACAGGCCTCAGCCACAGCTTACCATCAGCAACAGCACAGCTGGTGTCTACCCAGGTGCCATCGCGATGCCATTGGCCGCGCCCTCTCCACACCTGACATCAGAGTGCTCCAGTGCGTCGGCCAGTCCCGAGCCCACCATCCCTGTCATCCAGAGCACCTTTGGTATCAAGCCAGAAGCGGGCACCATAATTCCCAGTGAGCCAATCAACGGAGAGGAAGAGATGGACATGTACGAGGACTTTGACGAGCCCAAATCAGACTACAGCAGTGATCACGAGACGAGGAACACTGTCAGTGCCAACTGAGGAGTTCAGTAGAAACACCCGTTCTTTTTTCTTTTTTTCTTTTTAGAAACAACACGACAAACGACCGAGACGACATCCTTGTCAGGGTCTGAGCGTGCTCCCGGGCGTGGAAGCATGGATGTGTGAAGCGAACACGCTCAGATTTCTCAGTGGGATGAAATGAAACTGAGCATGCTTAGACTGCTCCTGTGACAGTATCTGATGGACTGATCACACTAAGACACCGTTTCAGAGGAGAACGCAAAGCATTCTAAGCATGCTCAGATGCCTCCGAACAAACTTAAACAGAGCCCGCTCAGACGTCCTCCTGATGTCTGACTGACAGGAAGCATGCTCCTCAACTTGACAATCAAACTAAAACTAAAGCAAGTGATGATAGAGAAGAGGAAGAAGAGATTAGTAATGTGTATGAAAACAACATTTTAGTGCGTGGTTTTTAAGGAGTATGCATGGATTTGAGGCATCGGAAATTGGTCTTTGACAGCTATTGGTCTTAAATGTTTCTTTTAAGTGTGATGAAGTTTTTATTATCAAGTATTTCCTTTTCGGGATTTTTTTATTTTTATTTGAGGAAACATTTTCTGACAGGTTTCACTACTTGTAAAACCTTGGAATGTCAGAACTTGAAATGTTAAAGTTAATATAAAAGCTAGTATTCGTAGTCTTACCTATGTTTTCCTAAGTACAGTACGCCTACACGTTTCTTGACAAAAATGCTTACAATATGTTACATTACTGTTCATGATGGGGTGTAAAGTCCCGGCTCAGGTATGTTGTGCCAGCTTGTGAATGTGTTTTTTGATTTCATATGAGCGAGTGGTAGAATTTTTTTTTCAGACTGACATCAAAACAAGGGGCAAGCAAATCCTTGTATATTATTGTTAATATTATTGTTATTGTACAGTTTTTATTCAAATGTGCCAAAACTACATTTGCATCCATCTAACATATTGTAGTCTTAATTTTTTTTAATGCTGCAAAAAAGTCTTACACAATCAGTTTGTTCTTTCTGATGAATACTTATTTAGAAGTTGCTGGCTGCCCCAACCATATAGTAGGTAGAGCTCAGGGAGAACGTGAGCAGGTCTTTGCTGCTTGCTCAGTCTGTGTTTTGTAGTCTGATCCAGTTATCTCTGACATCCCCTCTGGTGATGTCATACCTTTAGAAAGCCTCATCTACTCCTTTTTGATTCTGTGTCCGAATTTTCAAGTCTGCTGTATTACGTAGTGTTCACTTCAGCACTTCCCTTCCTTGGTTTGAATGAAACTGGCAAGGGGATTACATGTTTAAAACGCCTAAGATAAGAACAGTATAAAAATGAATACTTTTGTGAAAAAGTGTGGAAAAACAGGATGCAGGGAGAGCCTGGTCTTTACTGCCTGTCAGTGTTTTGATATGCAAATTCGGCTGTAACGCATTTGGGGCCAAAACAAACAAATCAGCTTTTTTTGGTACTGTACTCCTGTCTCCTGACTATACTGATGTTTAGATTGAGTGTCACATTTTAAATTAAGCAGCTTTCTTATTGTTTCTGGTTTGTGTAGAGATTGTGAATATAACATGTTCTGCAAGTGACTCTGCCCATCTTAATTGACAATAAGTCTTAAAGTTGAACATTTGGAGTTGGCTTTTTGAGTAGACTCTTAAGTAACTCAGTTCCCAAGTAATGATGAGGCCGACTATGTGTCCTTTACTGTATCATACATGGCTACTTAAGACAAACCAATACAAAATGGGTTTACAATTCAACTTCCCTCATTAAATGAAAAACCAAATATTTGGTTTTTCAGGACATTTGAGTTTGAAAAATAGTTCAACATTACCTCTTGCATATTTAAAACTATAATGTTTCTGTAATGCATGTATATATTTTTTTAACTGATATGTCAAGTAACTTAGAATTATAAATTTCTTAGTTGTCACTCACAAGATCCTGTTTTAAATTCTTCTCCATTTAGATTTTTTTTCTAATTTGACACCTGTTTTAAGTGGTTTGGAGCAACTGCAGTATGCGTGCTGGTTGGTTTGTCTTTGATTTTGTATGTCCTAATGACCATGTTGAGCAAAAGCATTTGTTAGAGGAAGACTTTTATTGAGTTTTATTTTGCTTGCATCACAGAAGAAGAGTTAGTGTTCGCCTCATGCATAGACATTGTTTAAAGTGTCACACACATCATAAGCACTGGATATAAGTGGTATTTTTCAGTACTGACTAATGTGAAGTTGCTGTTAGATGAACAACAATACAAATTAAAAGACACACACGTCATCGATTTGGACTCGTGAGAAGATTTCACGTTTGCCAGGTTTGAGTAAACTGTCAAAAATATTTTACTTTTTCATGAAAATCCTTTGTTGTAGCACCAGCGCTGCCTGAAGGGTCATGAGAAGATACGTTGTGCCCTACAGATGGAAACACTGCTTTCCCGTTCGCACACATTTGTGTTAAATATTGTATTTGAAATTTAATTGTGCGTTTTAACATTTTGTTGTATTTATTAGCCAGTGTTGGCTCTAAAAGTGTCAGTACAACTTGGTGAGATAAGACAATCAGAAAAATAAAGACTGAGATTTCCTTAAAAATGTACTGTTTTGGTTATTGACTCGGCTCAAAACTTGTCTCATTAATATAGTTTCAATATAATAATATGAACTTGTCCCATATTCACCTTCTGATTCTGAAACGCCCAAATGTACCTGTCTGTGCCTGGTTTAGAGTACTTCAGCTTTACGTTTTTCTAGACTGCTGGAAAACATAACTTAAATGTAATGGCTGGTAAGCTCTGACCATGTTAACAATTATGAACCTTGCTTCACAGAAAAAGAAAAGAAAACGATTATGTCTTCAATTCTGTCCATCTGCAAAAGTGAACCACTTGAACCTTTGAACCTTGCTCACACTGCTTGTGCCTGTGTCCTCCATTTTCTAAAGGTAGGAAGCCATGTATAACGTAATATTTTGGGTGGCTAATTACAGAAACTGTGTTTTATCACTCCATTTCTCCATCTTAAAGCAAGTGACTGTCTGTGTGTGTATAGTTGGGTGCATGTGTGTGTATGTATGTGTGAGGTAACACCACACATTCTCACTGTACTGTGGTGTGTCGCCGGCACCGGTGCTTGCTCTATCCAGTCTCTGCTTGAGTGGGAGATGGAAAACTGCCATATGCAGCCACATACATAATAAATCTCATTGTCATTCTCAAATCATCTGCAGTCTCACTCTTCAAGGGGCGTGTGTACGTTATTGTGTGTGTGGCTCCTGGTAGACATGGAGGAAACCAAACCTGTGCCAGTGCCATCTTAATCTTGTTAAATAAGTGAGCCATTTATGTTTCCCTTTCCACATGAATTATCTTTTATAATTTAATGTCTGCAAATAAAACGGGATTATCCAGGAATGTAGATGTGCATTTCATTGTATATCTGTGTGTGTATGTCTGTGCATTTGTGTGTATATATGTGTGTGTGTGTCTGTGTGTGTGTGTATGTGTATAGAATAGGGTCAAGAGTTTTTGTTCTCTATTCTACCTGCAATAAATGATTGCTTAGCTCTTTAGGGCAGTGTTTTGGTTTGCCTGTCTCAGTGCTATCATAAAGTTGCATGAGTTTGGGTTGAAGCATAATTAGTCTCAATACATGTTCCCACTGTTCTAATGTTAGACCACCATCTGGTACAGAGCTGACACTGTCATGTTAGTGTACAAAGGTTTTGTTCTACTTTAGTCTCATAATATAATAATCATATATTTTGTTGTAGATATGCAAACTAGGGAGGTCATGGATAGCCACTGGTAGAACACACTGGCTAGATTAAATGTGTTTTATTCTGTGTAAGTTCCATCACTCGTGTTCCATTAAGGAAGATATTCAGTCTTTTAAAGCTGACATTAATTGCAGCATGGTTCTTTGAATTTACATTTCTTCTCCTCCAGTTATGGAGCAGGGCATGAGAACACAGACTGGTCCTGGGTGATCTTCCTGTGAAAACCTCTTATGATGGGGCCCTCGAGGCACAGTTCAAGTTTTTATTTCAAACCATGTTAAACACCAAAAAATCCACACCAATTTAGCTTTAGATCAAGGGTAGTTGTAAATCCTTATTACAAAGGCAGAGTCTTCAGACATGTCGGAGGGGCTCTTCTTTTCTCAATAGGCATCAAAGGTAGGCTGGTGTCTGATGAAGGAGACTCCAGCAGTCATTAAACTAGTGGGGTTGGTCAGGTAATCATGCTCCTTTAGCTACGAGCCAATGGTGTCTCATTAGAATTGCTTTGCTTTAATCAAAGGGTGGGGAACCACCAAGAATCATCCATCAAGTTACAAAAGAGTTAATAACATAGGTCAAACAGGTTTCTAGTGGCACTCAAAATGGCTGTCAAATCTTAATTGAGATATTGTGATCTGCCCATGGAGACTCATTATAGTAAATCGTCCCAACATATCACAGAAGGAACTGTTTGTTACATATCAAATGTATTCAATATGCAATTTGAGTTTGTGCAAAGGGTAAAACATTCTTTATGAACTAAACATAGATTGTCTTTTTGAATATCTGCATGTAAGAATCCATGACATTACAGCATGCAAATAAGTCATAGTACAATTTATCCACACAGTCAGTCTGACAGTCATTCTCTGGAATGCAACCATGAGAGCCAAGTATATTCAGAGAAATGATCCATAACTTAAAGCTCATGTTTTTATTGTAGGGATATCTATTGCACACTAGAGATTTGTGTCTGGAGGAGCTGAGTAGATGGAACCAAATGCAGGATAATTTAGCAAACAGGATCATAGAACGTAGAAGTAGAGGTTAGATTTATTCAAATCAAGGTAATGCAGACTAGAACAAGCTACTCATGTAGAATATAACAATTCTGACAAAACATGAACTGACAGAGACTGACAAAGGTAGCACATATGTGCACAGAGGGCCTGGAGATTGGTAATTGACAACGGCTGAGTGTTTGGAACGAGACACAGGTGTGTGGAGAACCAGAACAGGTACCAGGAGAGAGAGACATGCTAAGGACTGGAACATCGGAGCCACGCCCCACAGACCCAGGGACACAGGAAACACTGGAGAGGCAGGGAGAAACTGGGGCTGACGTGTGGCATCAAATTATAATAAAGTGCTGTAGCTACAACCTATTAACACTTTACAGCTGTCTTAATAAAAATTACTGTAAAGGGACAGAAGTTGGTCTTCTGATGACTCACTTGTCGGATAAATTAGAATTTAAGTGAATTTAGGCTGAAATATTTTTATACAATTCCTATGGTCACCCATTTAATGGCCTTCAACGGTAACTGAAAGCTAAATGTATGCTACCCAATCAGAAATGAACAAAAACATTGCCATTGAGAGAGAGACTTTAGAGATACCTTCATTTCAACCTTTCCAAAACAGTTTTTCCTTTTGATGTCATCAAAATAGAATAGAATGAAATTGACAGCACATTCAAAGAAAAATGGTTGTTGGACAAAAGGCCTATGTTTCCTATTTAAATTTAAGTCCTTGGTCTCTTTAAGTGTTCAGCCCTTCTAATTAAATATATTAGGTTTAACGAATAATGATTTTTTGAAAGCTTGTTGGATTGTTTCACAGCCTTGATCGATAGAGCTGCATCGAGAAACAGTGGGGGACGTTTGTAAAGAACAGAACTGTTTTAGTCACTCACATTCCGACATGACCTCTGCACAAAGACAATCGTCCCTCCATCAATAAGGATTTGAGCGCTGGAAACCATTTTTGCATTCTAATTTATTCAGCAAAGGATAAAATCGCTGAGTGTAATGGCAGTCATTCAGTCGGTGTTCTTAATGCACATTCTCTGATGTGAAGAAGTCTTTGTAATCATAATTTGAATGGATGTAGTTTAATTCAAGTGACACACAACATTTGCATAATTAACATCAGCTGTTAAAGGTGCTATCATAAATTAAACTGACAACTGACAAACTCTTGTGGGAAGATTTTAAAAGTGATCTGTCTTTGTCATAAACATGTGAATGACTATTATTATTACTTTTAACTTGTACAACAACTTTTCTCTTAAGTCTGTTTTCTTGGTGTAAAGTAAAAAATTGTACATCAAAACCACAATTTGTTCTCTTACATGCTTTGGTTTAGAAAGCTTTCAAGTAGTACACTGAACAGATTTTTTAGGCCCCTCCCAATATGAAGGGTTGGTCACAGGATGGTTTAAATAAGAGTGCTGTTCCATAGAGGACCACTTTTGTCAGCCTTATGCTCACATCTGATTTAGCTTTCCAGCCCTCAAAAAATGGTGCCTTATTGTGTGAATTTGAAGAAAGCACACATCACTTAAAGGTTTTCCTCTTTTCAACGCATCAATGAGATTCTGACCTTTTTAAACCTTTTATTTAAAGCCACTCAAATTGTATGACAAGATTTTATACTCAGTTATATTTTTTCAGATTATTTTTAGTTTTATAGGACCTAACATGCCTATTTGGTATAGTTGTTCATATATTTGTTAACATTTTTACAAACATTTATTGATATTATATAAAGTCATTTATTTATTTATTTTTTAACAAAAGTCATCTAACAATTAAATATAAGGACACAAACTTAACCATCATTATGCACAATCAAGCATGAATTCAATACTTTAATAATTTAAAATAATTTAAAGTGGGCATTACAGGGTTTTTTTCTGCTCCACTGTACATACAATTACACAAACTACCTTGTCTCTGCAGGGTAGGATGATAACATAGATTTTTGTTAATCTGCTAACACATCCTATACAAACTATGAGTTCATCACAAAACAAATATTGGAAGACTTACCATTAACACATATGAGATTGTATATGCAATCGATCACTGAGAATATAACGTATTTAAAAAAAATAAAGTATTCACTTTGATCCATTATATTGAATGTGTTTTCATTTTATGATAACAGCACTCAGTTATTGAATGTCAATTGAAAGTACTCCTCCTTCTTCTCAAAGTAGAAGTTGAATCGGGCCTTGGCATACCTATGTCAAAAAGAAGATAATAAATATACCACATGCAGTGCTTATTGGAAGACTATTAGCTTATCAGTCGGATGTAGACATATTTCCTGCAGTTATGTCATGTCAATCTTGTCTTTTGAGTCAAAACATTGGATTTTGATCTTAAATGCACAGTATGACAAGTAATGCCTTTTCAGGTTAATAATGCAGGTTAATAAAGGCTTTATAAAGTAAAGAATGTGCATACATAAAAAGAGTTTAGCAACAAATTATATGTACAATGTTTTTCCCCACTGCCTGTGTTTATTGTTAAAGGTGGTATTGTTGTACCCAACCTTTATGTAAGCTACTAAAGAGTAAGATGTGCATTTCTGCCATCCGATATTAGCTCTTCCAAATTAAAGTTGTTAAGATGTTCCTTGCACTAAGATATAACGTTTGTTTATCAGTTTAACACAAAAAAACACATGAACTGAAAGCAGTGCAATAACTTTTCACAACCTCTGTCTTTTTATAACAGACACAAGGAACTGGCGTGCTTAAACCTTAATCATTATTTGCAATGAAATTCAGATGTTAAAAAGTTGTAAAAAAAAGTGGGAAGCATGAAAAGTAAAACAAAAAAGCAGCTACTGTAAGCAATTTGACAATGGGCTTTTGTATGCCAGCCCCATTCCAAACAGGGCCCCACTATAATTTTTCTTATAACAATGTCTTAGTCACATTGGCTTTGGAACTACATTATAACCACTGATTTTCCCACACGTCCACAAATGTAACCACTGATTTGCAGATGAGTAAAACCAAATACATGAAGCAAATATTGCCAACGGCGAGGAGGGAGGAAGATGGAATGAAGGGTAAGGGTGCGGTCGTCCCTTCTTGGGTCCCTTTTGTCACAAGTGCATATGTCTTTGGTTATGGATGAAGCCTAGGCGTCGTCTGCCACTTGTTTATAGAAGTCAGAAAAGATTTGGCTCTAAGTGATGAAGTTGGAAGGAAACAGGCCTGGGGAGATGCAGTACACCCTCACATGCCTTCATGTTGACTTATCTTCCTTTCCCTGATGCTTCTCTGTAAATATTTGACTGATTACTGTAGGTGGGTCAAAGCCAAGATATGTACACAGAATGTTACAATAAGTTGTAGGACAAAGATATTTCACAGGAATGTTGACCCACGTCACAGCTCATGTTTTTAAAAAGAACTGTATGGGGACAACACTATGAAACACTATGCTATGGCACGCTTAAGTCATTGTTGCACTCCACCTACTTATTTCTGGTTAACCCCTGTTTTTTAAAGGAAGGTAACTTGACCCTGGCTGTGCACTTTGGGACAACTTCAGCCTGGGGCTTAGTGGGGCAGACAGCTAACAGGCACATGTGGCGAAGTCAGGGGATGAGAGGTACGGAGGGAGGACCAATGAGACTGGAACAATACAACCTCTGTTTCTACCTCGACCGCTGGATCCTATTTCCTGAAGGTTCAGATAGACATATGGTGAGGCCCTGTTGCTGATTCACAGAGTGGGTAGAAAAGCCACACAGAGGGGAGGGTACTGTGTGTCAATAGTGATTAGTATCACTATCACAACTGGGGCTGGAAAGGCTGGAAGGGGGCTCATTGGGGGAGGGGAGGAAACGTTCAGGAGACATTGGGAACCTTAACCCTAGCTCTAAGCTGATATATTCAGAATTTCTTAATTGTGTAAACTGGAAATTGGATGTGCAATGGCATAGCATGATAACCCATGTGATCGTGTATTAACCAGTATGGTGTCAAACTTTTTTACTCCTTTGAAGAATGTTAAACTTAACCTTAAGATTCTGAGACTACCTTCATACACAGGTCACTTACCCTTGGAAATCAAAGTCAATCGAAGAGTACCTGGCCTGCAAGATTGCCCAGAGACCCCAAATGAAGTTGGAAGCCTTTAATAAAAGAGAAAGAGAAGAACGTGAAGAAAATAAATATGTTTTTCAAAAGCAGAGGATGTTCATGAAATCTATTGCATTCTCTAGCCAGTCCTTATGTTACTCAGGTGATTTTACTTCAAACAATATAATATATTCACACAGATGATACTTTTAGCAGCATTTCTCTTTCTTCTTAAACTACAAAATTCCAATGGATATCTCACAATGTTCAGAACAAGAAATCGAACAATCTACCAGCAGTATATTTTTTCACAATAATTCCTGTAGTCTATGTTCCCCATGTTCCTTTTGTTCAAAGTTTGTAATATTGCATGTCGATCACAAACAGTATGGTTTAGAAAAGACAGGCCTCATTGAATTGTTCCCTTCTAACGGTATTGTTCCCTTAGGTCCTTCCATGCTGTCATAAACTTTTTGTTGTTATCTGCCCTAATTGTAAATCTTTCTAGTAGTAACCCTAATAACAACCTAATGAGTTCCAGACAGACCTCTGTTCTAAGGCCCAGTGATATAATCACATTTTTATTTGATAATCAAATAAATGGTGGAATGAAACACTGGAACAGTGTGTGGTTTCCACAAAAAATAATTCCTGGCACGTTTTGGGCTGTAATTTATTTCCCTCTTTTTCTGCTTGTAGAAGGAGATTGAGCGCAGTTCTATTATGATTAATAACTCCCCTTCCATTAGAATGCCATTAGCCTAACGCTAAACAGAGACTCAAATGACAGGGAGTCATTCAGAAAACCAGCCACTGGGCATGCTGGGAGATATGGATGACATCACCGATCATGCAGTCATTGGCCTTTAGTTCTAGCAACAGTCCCCTGGGGAGCTTTAGAGGACCCCAGTGTGCATTGGCTCACACAGCCTGGGTTTAAAATCAGGGAGAGTTTCACTTTTGCAAATATTGGCAGTTGGCCACTGCTCAGTGATGCGGTAGTAGAGATACATTATTTTTATCATACGTTTCCTGAAGAGTGTCACGATAAACTTTGAAGTTCAACAGTGCATCCATCTTTTTTCTTGTGCTGGTTTATGTAAATTATGAAAACATTTGGTCAAATAATTAGGTGAATGTTGAGAAATACAGCTCCACCGATCATTTCTCTAGTGATTATGGGATATCTTCCAATTCAAAGCCAGACTTGGACTGAAAACTTGTGTAGTATCTACAAGTAAGATCTGCCACTTACTAAATCCAGAGTTCTCAGTTTGTCATTGAGGTCTGATTCCAATCAACTAGATATTATTGTTACCCTTATTCCATTCCAGCCCATACTTGTTATTTTTATTTTCTCCATTTTTATTTTAGCTGAGTGGCACTTCTTTGATAAGTACTGTGCTTTCTCATAATTTTTTGGCTTTTTGGAGAGACACACACCAGCCAAACTTGGTATGTTATAGCGAGTTATGAAAAGCACCATTTGTCTAGTCCAGCACCACTTGAAAATCGTTGTGGTTAGAAAAATCGTTTGGACGAATTTTTGATCATTCAGTGGTTTCTTATGAACCCTGAGTCTAACATAAAGCAAAGACATGTAGGTCAGTTATAAAATGGTTGGGATCGGTGTCAATTTCTTGGGACAACAAGAGGCACATTGCCAGTGTGATGTGTTAAGTGTTACAACTTGGCTTCTGGATTTTTTTTTACATACTCAGCACAGACTAATTTAAACGTCTGTGCCTATTTTCCCTACTTTAAACAAATCCATACATTGTTTCATGTAACACATACAAAGATTACGGATATAGTGTCATTACTCCTTTGAGTGGTATTTTTGTGGTATTTCGTTATTGCTAACACTTACCAATGAGAACTTGCAGACTTGAATATAGAGCTCGGTAACTTCTGTCTCTGTAACTACAACATTCTGTCGTGTGTTGTGTTTGTAACTCTCCAGGTAAGAAGTCAACCAGTTTCTCTGTAGATCCCAGCTGGGGTATAGGCTGCAGTCAACATTTTTGACACCTTGAATTAACAGAAAAAAACGTAAACATCCATGTTCATGCATCAATGTTCAATCACTTTGTACCAATGTTGAATGCTCATAGGAGTTCTGTTCAACAATACAACAGACTCTTTGAAACCCATAATTTAGCAAAATATTTCATTTTGACAATGTGAGGAATAAGCAGCACATGGATGATGATGGAGAATGCAAATTTACCAGCAAATTCATTGAAGTGATTTCCTATGTCAAAAGCCTGATAGTTATAATCTGCATACTCATAGTCAATGAATCTCACAACATCTGAAAGAGGAGAAAGAAAATAGAGTAAGAGAATAAGTGGAGCATATGTTATTATAAATGCCATTTTAACTCCCAACATGACTACATATCTAAATAAAATAAAAGAATATTCTTCATTTATCCTCAGTGTCCAAAACCAGAACACATTATCAGAGCAAAATAATTTGACTAAGACTGACAGTAAAAAAACGGAGAAAAGCAAATAACTTTACCAATAATACTTTTACCAGACATTTCGCCTATTTAGTTCACATATTTTGGAAATGGAGGCTCTTAACAAAGTCTAAAACATACCGTAATGGTTTGAACCAAACTAAAGTTAATCCCATTTCTGGCTTTGCCCCACAATAATTTGACAAACTGTGTTAACTTAGATAAAAAATCCTATATTCTGTTGGCATTCTGCTTAAAATATTTTCACCCACCCATTTTGTGATCATAGATAATGTTTTTAGTCAACAGATCATTGTGACACAGTACAATCGGAGAGTCTATGTGAGACAGGTGTCTTTTCAATGACTCAATTTCACTTGAAAGCTGTTCAATGCTGGGGATATCTTGCAGGATTGTGAAACTGAAAAAAGAAAAACCGTAAGTGTTGCACATTTGTAGCTACCAGATCGTTCACTTGTTCACAATTCAGAACAATATATCAAACAAATTACATTCCAAATAGCTTGAAGGAAATGTGCCCTACTGTAGGTAAAACCTTTGACAAAATGACACAGAGATAGAAATTCACGTGTGAAACACATATTTTGTTAGCGCCGTGTTGCAAATCTCCCAGGTAAAGCTCTGTCGTAGGGCATTGGACAGTGGATCAAGAGGTCACAAGTTCAAATCCCTCTCTGTATGTCACTTTGGATAAAAGTGTATCCTATAAAACTGTAACATGTCATTTTAGTTGTTTGTTATCTCAAATCAGCCCTTCATTTACAACACACGTGCTCACGGGGATGTTAAATGCGTGCCTTTCCTCAGTCTGACAACCCTATAAAGACAACTCTTCATCCTGTGATGTTGTTAAGATCATGCCTTCTCAATTCATATCTAGACTTCCTTTCAACAGTGGGAAAACAAGAAAGTAATTTAAACAGTAATACCTATTTACTTAAAGGGAACAAACTGTTGTGACTGTATTATACACAGTTGTCGACATAATTTAGTAGGGCCTGTTAGGAATGTACAATAAAGAGAGTGGGGTAGTGCCTCTTGTTTATAGCGGACTATCGTCTCCCTTAAACAGCTCATTCTCTAGTACATTTTCTGTCAACCATTTTTATATACTCTTTTTCCTTTTTTCTTTTAGGTTTTAGACACATTTTTGGGTTGTTTTCACTTACAAAGGTAACCCTTTATTCAATTCCATATTCAATCAAAACTATTGTGCATTTTATATAAAAATCTAATTTCTTCACAGGAATCAATCATTATAGTACATGTTAGGAACAAGTGTTCGCTTTCCATGCAATTTGTAATATATTTATGTTTCAATCTCATCAGTATTCATGAATACATTATTTGCGAATATATCTATGATTTTAAATATGCATTGACTGTTTTCTATGGACAAGACAACTAATCCTCCTTTTGTCAACCAACATCTTAAAGGCACAATTAAATTATTGGATCTTTATCTTGCATAAATACAACACCAAAGAAATACATACAGAGCAAAAATTGAAGAACTCTGCAAGACTCTGAAATTGCCATTGACATCCCTATAATTCAGCACTGCCATCAGAACTTTTTGCTCTCCCTTTTCTCCTAATCTTTCTATTTCGAGACGAGAGTCAAGTACGTTTGCCTCCTGTGCCTCTCATGTCTCCCAGTCAAGTCTCCGTTCCAGATAGGTAATTAGTGGAATTTCCTCTTCTGGTGGCTCGTTATCAATGTGCCTTATTTACATAAGGTTTTCAGCGCCAGCAGAGCACCACTGATTTCTGCGTTATATTGTGTGATTTGTGCTTGGTGTCAATGGAAGACATAGCAGGGGGTCTTTGGAGCCGCGGAGGTGACTAGTGCAGTTCCACAGCTGCCTGATGTTCTCCCTCTCTCTCAGCCCAGCATGGGACTGCAGCACTGAAGACCTCTTCTGCAGGTGCAGCCTCTTCCTGCCCTCCATTTCCTCTGAAGACTCGACGCGAACTTCGAGTGCACAGCTCGGGTATAGCACAGCTCGAGTATAAAAGTCTCTCTGATGCTTTTAAATGTGCTACAGTTCTTTCGGTCTCTCTTTTTTCTGTTTGTGATACATGCATGCTAATACAATGACATACAAGTAAGATGTATGTAAATGTATCACATTTTTATACATTATTTGTCTAAACTTCTATGAAAGCATTCTTTCTCCGGTAGCTTCTCTTGATTTGGCACCCTGTGCCAATTTTATCATCTTTTATCAAGTACATTTCACTACCACACAGTGAACAGTAAGCATTTAGTTATTCAGCCTCTGAAATGTATCACAATTTAGCCCCATCTATTGGGCTTCAAAATGTGGTGCAAGTTGAAGGTAAAATCTCAGATAGGAGTGCCAAACAGGTTTTCCATGGTTTTGGAAATGTTATGTACATTTTTTTATTCACAGGAAATATGTAGCCTGAGTCAGTTCTTAGAATGTATGAAAGGTATGAATATGGTAATACTACTATTGTAGTATGTATGAAATAAAGATCCATGTTTTAGAAAAATAAACTTTGGTTCCATTACAGAGAGCTATGGGCTTACAAGGTTGTCTGTGGTCTGTCATTGTAATGTTACAAAAGTGACACAGACATCCTGGCTCTGTCTCAGCTATTGCTTTTGTCTCTGGTATAAGAAAGGAGGAAGTAAACTCTCTCTTATCAGGAAGTCCTCTCTCTCCCCTGAGTTCTCTTGGATGAAATGGATGACCTAGACCACAGCTAATTGCTTTGCCCTCGTTCTGAGACATGAAGAACAAACTTTGTGTTTGTTTGATTTGCCTTGAATCTGGGGAGTTAAAGCAGACCCAGTACTTTTCAACATAGGTTGCATGGACTTCTGACCCCTCACAGACAATGTAAACAAGCCTGAACAGTGGAGTGATAAGAGAGAGGGTTGCATGAAGCTTAGCTAGGGTTCTGCTTCTTAGAAATGGCTGGACTTCCCCTATCACCTTTCACTCTATGACCCTGCTTCAGATAACACAATGTCATTACCAAAATCCCCACCTCTCTGACGGTCCAATGACAGCTCTCAGATCTGTGCATGACAAGAGATAGTGAGGCCTGCAAACTGTCAAATATAGTCCATGGAACTAAGCACTTGCAGTATTACTGTAATTGTAATTTCCAATGAAAATGGAGAATGCTTTGGAATGAAAACTCTTGCGAAATTCGATGCCGGCATTGAACTACCTATATTCTGTTCTGTGAAGGCAAAAAACCTGTGTTCATGACATAATGGAGGTCATCACTTATTTGCTTACCCCTCTCTTCCTTCGCTTTTAGTGTTCTGAACCAGTTGTAGAAACTGGGACATCCTCTTCCACAAGACAGGTTCAACTGGAGACTCCCAATCTGGTTTGATAGAGTGGATTTTACCCATTTCTGATGCAATTAATCTGAGGGAGAGAAAAGCAAAAATATTGCCAGAGAAAAACACATCAGGGAAAAAACAACTATAGAGCTTATCACTTCTTTTCCCATTGCTTCCAAAATCATCGCTATTTTATTTAGAATTTCAAATCCATAAAAGTTGTTTTGTCAGCGACATGGAACTTCCTTAGACATTGCAGTTTTTTTGGTCTTTGATGTGATTGATGAGAAGAATGATCCCACGGTTTGCCATGTGCTGTCTGCGTTCTATCAAACAATTTGACCGGACCTTTTTACAGCATTATCATGAGAATGACAAGAAGCGTACTATGCAGTTTCATACAAACTTTGAAATACAACATGACCCCTTCTTCTTTGACCACTAACTAATAAAGTCCACCTTAAAACAAAAATCCCACACATATAACATGACGCTAAATAGTGATGATCTTGATCGTTCTATGTGTCTCTTGATCAGCCAACCAGACACGCAATTATCTCTCGGCCTAGATACAGCAATAAGATTACATTCATTACCATGTTCTGTGTACTAGCCATACAACATTGTTTAGTTACATAAGAATAACTAGAGTACGTAATTAAATCGTTTTGTATAAGAAGGGGTTTAAGGGGTAAGCGGGTGTTGTAAATGGGCAGTTGAAAGTTGTTGCCCAAATAAGATCAATGTTAACATCCACTTACTTCCTTGTGTAATAACATAGGCCCCTAAACCTTAATAAAGTGTAACTACATGGCAGTTCCTATGTAACTACAATGTTGTTCCCATAGGTTTACTATGCAGTTACACATTACTTAATGCAACCTCATTGTAAAGCTTGCCCAATGTACGGATTTTGTCATTCTTTCTCAAATTCTTACTTTACTTTGAGTTTGTGCTTGTATATGTGTGTATAGGCTTGTGCCTCTATGTGTACAGACTGTGCACAAAAAAACAGTTTTTGGACCTGTAGATGGCAGGCGTCCTAAGCAGAGTGTCGTCCAGCACAGTCCCTATCACAAACTCATAGCAGATGCCATTCTGGAAACTGCAGTAGATTTGAGGACCACAGTTGTGGGCGTGGAGTAACTTAAACATGTCCACCTCTCTGTCCCGGTCCACATAGAGCTCAGTCCTTTTGCCGTACACGCGCACCAGCACTGCCCCAGCATCCTCGAGCGAGTCCACAAAGCAGCCCATCAGTTGGTTGGTGATACCTTCTGTGAACACCTGATATGGGAACAGAACAGAGGCATTAACCAAGAGTGAACTAGTTAAAAAAGTAACTTCCAAAAATGATGAACAATTTCAGTAATAATGTTCCATTGCATTGCTTGCCATCACTTTTATATATATATATATATGTGCATATATACAGTATGAAAGTATGGACCTCTTTGTGGTTCAGGGTCAGCTGGATAAGCCCTTCCCATATTCTAGTAGACTCCAGTAGCTTCTGTTTGCCTACAAGGTCATTTTGTCTTTTTGAGCATTGGTCTCCATTCATTGTCTGCTCAGCTCTTCCTCATTCAGACCACCTGTCCCCAAGGTCCCCGCTCTGACCAGCAGGACTACACAGAACACAATGTTTCATCAAGAGCTAGAGAGAACAAACATGGTTGCCTTGACATTTGATGAAGTATTCATACCACTAGATTGAAAGCCTCTTGAACAAATAGACCATGGTCAGTCAATGTGATCAAATGACTTTTTCATCAGAATTGTGTTGTATGAACGTGCAAGATATCATGATTGATTTAATTACAAAGTCTGTTTTTCTTTTACTCTCTTCACTTCACTCACTTCAAAGAACTATTAAATGTACAGTTTTTTGTGTTTTTTCCATTGTCACCAGATAATTTAACTTGTTAAAACAATAAGCTGTATTCATGTTCTGGGAATATACAAAGCAGTCCAATATTTAATTTGTTTCAACTTAATATTGAAGCAATGCATGAATTGGCTGGACACAACACACAATGTAATCAATAATGTGTCTGCCATAACATGGCATTCAATTATCATTGTATCTGTGTTCTTACAATGTGATAACCTTACCATTTAAATACGTTGTTGATTGAAAACGTTGTGAACATGTCTATAACCTTTCTTAACGTATGTTTTAGACAGACACTTTGCACATAGTTTAATGAAACCCCAGACTTCAAGGCTATCTTAAGATAAATAATCTGTACACAGATTCAACATCTCAGGCTTCATGCTAGAACCTTCCTGAGAGAGACAATGGAAACAAAGTATCTGGGGCCGAGAAGGTGTCTTTTGACTTTACATCTCAGTTTACACATCAGTCACCACAAAGCATACAGCACAAACCATGGCTTAGTGAGGAAACTCTTGGTAGAATGGAGGAAGGAGTCTCTGGGGTTTTACCATTTCAAAGTCTATGTACTTAAACTAGAACTACCATGGATCTATTAGGTCACAGGATAGCTCCACCAAAACCCAGACAAACATCAATTCTCTTTCTTTCTGAGATTATCCAGTTGTTTGAACACAAGACTGTTTTGAGGGTTGTTTCCTGCAAACAAACCCTGTTAGGTCAGAACGTATGTTCTATAATTTATAGAACTAGGTTCAACCTAGATTATGTCTGTAGCTGATTTTAGGGTCAAAGGTTTGACCAAGATTATTATCTTTAAATGCTTGACCATTGCGCAAGAGGGAACTTCCAGTAGCACTGTCACATACCTGCATGGTGACGAATGTACTAGCCCATAGCTAACACTCATAGCTGTCTTCATTGATTTGAGTTTGTAAACTCAATACATTATCATACATTCTCTCATTCACTTGCCTTCAATTTGATCTCCTCTTGCTTCCATTGAGGCCGAATTTTCCTGAGCAGCTCCTGGACTCCATTGTGTGGTGTCTGTTCACTTACACACACGTCCAGGTGCAGGAGTTCACCTGTGCTCTTAAAGTAACTGTTCATTGTCCCTCAAGCAAAATTAAAATCCCAAAGGCTATGGTGGTATTCAGACTAGCCTGCGTCTTAATATTGTCACCATATCCTCCACTCGTCTAGCGATGTGTCCAGCGACTCAGCATACCAGCTGACTTATCAAGGAGCAATGTTCCTTTGGGCATCTCGACCCGTCTGGTTTGAGGCAGTATTTACACATTAACTACCAGTGTTGGGTGTTCTATTGGAGCATATGCATTACCTGTACATGTGTTCAAACAGAAAAGTGACCTGTAGATAACAGTTCCAAAGACTTTAATTGATATTTGAGACCTTCATCTGTAAGGTATTCTTTAAATTGAATGCCTTTAATAACTAAAGGTGTTTTCTGAATAGCTTAACAAAGTATATGGGAAGTGAAGAGCATTTGAATATACCTTGCATTAACAGTTTCAGTAAGAGTCCACTATTTCACTCCACTATGTCAACCTTGTCATATCTGTTGTTGTCCAAATAGCTACAAGAGTGCATGACTAATGGAACCATGAACATTGAACCTATTTACGTTTTTTAAATGATTAGTTGTTTTAAATTCATTATGATTACAATTAAGACAAGATCAAAGTTTAGGGAACATTTGGGCACAATATTAAACAAGCTTTTAGAAACAAATGCAATACACCTGTCATCAACTTTCTTTGCAGAGTTAAAGACTTGATGTATTTATATCTATATACTACTGACATGCTGTAAGGAGTCAGGTAGCCGAGCGGTTAGGGAATCGGGCTAGAATTCCGAAGGTTGCCGGTTTGATCCCCGGTCGTGCAAATTACGTTTTGTCCTTGGGCAAGGCACTTCACCCGACTTGCCTCGGGAGAATGTCCCTGTACCTACTGTAAGTTGCTCTGGATAAGAGCGTCTGCTAAATGACTAAATGTAAGTGCAACTAAAATGGTATGGCCACAAAGCAGAATCCCTCACAAACAAAAATGTGTTTTCCTTGTCACAGTAACTTTCCTTTTCCCTCTCTCAGACAAAGGCTTCTGTTTAACTGCAAAGTCCTTATGAATCTTCACAGACCCTGAAGATGACAGGGGACAAATTAATCATTGATTAAAGTTTAAAGATTATAAAGGATCAACAAAGCACCCAATAGTTTAAGAAACCATGATGACCACAATTGGTTATTCTTTTTTGGAGAAGACACATGTACACATAATTGTTGTATTGATCATAGACTGTTGTTTTAATGTTTTTGCATCTGATCAATGAAATTATTGAATTTGATCAACTGTGTTTTTCTTAATAATAGGTGTCCTAAACGTTAAAGGTGGCGTCAGATGGCGCCAGGTAATGGTGAGGGAATACAGTACAAGCGTGAAGAGGCTATTGAACAAAGATTATCTATATAAATGTATTACAAATTATATAGAAAACTGTGATGGACGTATTCAAATATTGTTCTTACTTTACCAGCATACAGTCAGAACCTAAGCATGGCATAAATCCTCTTTCTCATACCGTCTTAGAACTTATTCAGGAGAAAAGTTCCCTTTTATTACTGATGGCAAATCTTAGACAGTTCCCATTATCAAACTGCTCTATAGGCTAGAGAAAACTACACCGCCAGTTAACCTTTTTATATAGTCTTTCAATTGAGGTTGTCAAGGCCTTTGATTTGTGATGTTCCAGTGAGAAATCATACGGCTTGAGGCTCGTTTCAGCCACCAGTACAGTACATTTATATATCTGTACCAATTGAATCCAATATGTCATCCCTATGCATTTTCCCTCCAAGAGTCCTGCCTTCCCTCTATAATTTCCATGGACATTTTGTGTGCAAATGCAGTAATAGACACATTTATCACATCAATAGGGATTCAATTTTCTTTTCAATCACACACCGGTATGAATAGCAACGCTTCCTCTGCACCCAACAATGAGAGGCCATTACCGCACAGCCAAAGGATGGCTCGCCTTTACTAGCATTCAGAGAAGTGTGTCAAACTGTTTGCCGTCGCCACCAACATTTGTTCTAGACAAACGGGAGACGGCTTTCAGACAGGTTGATATCCAATTTTATTGTCAGACAAATGTTATTTTTTGTTTCAAGGGGGTATGGTAATGACCGGGGGTGGACCCTGGTGTTCCTGTCTCTTGTAATGCAGCTTGTTAGTCCATATAATACACTAACTCCCAGATCCTGACATGACACTGGCTGTCAGTTCATTATGTGAAGAGGGTGACACATGTGACAATCTGCATTCATAGCAGTTACTACTGCAACAATACATGGGTGAGAAAAGAGGAAATATGTTCCAGCAATAAGGATGACATTAAATTACGTTATTGTCAATCTCTCTAGCACTGGGCTTTACTTTGTTGCTTGTTATTTCTGATGTCACACTGGATGTCACATTCACATTTACGTTGCATTGTTCATGAATTGTAGATTACTGTTTTCAAGGTGGTCATTGAGTTGCAATCTGAAGTCTTGTTGAGCTCATTCAAAAACGCCATTGGCCTTGAGAAGATATGGTCACATCATAGTGCTTTCTTTATTTTTGAATAATCTGCCATCTTTTGTCAGAGTGTGATGCTTTCATTTTCATTGCCAAACGGACTCAATCTTAACCATTAAGGTCATCCACAGAAAGTAAAGCTGCAGCAGCCTATTGACCAAACAAACTCCTCCAGAACCTGATGGCAGACAGAAGCTTGCAATATACCTCACCACAACTGTCTGCGTAAGTAAAGTAAAGTAACTGTTTGTCCTTGTACAGTACAGCATCTTCTTGCATGTGTTGTATTGCTTCGCCTCCATGTGCCTGTAAAACTGTGTCAGGTTCAGCTTTTAAATGTCGAGTACAGAAAATGTTTTCATAGGCACAGCATGTTCTCTAAATGTCACACTAATGCTTGCAGTGGGTATGAAATGGAAGCAGAGTGGTGGTCGGGACTGTGTTTATAAACCATCATCTGACAAAGAACCGGCAGCCAACCGAACCAACGTCATTGTGTGGGTAGAGAAACCACCATCCATCTATTAATCTTCATGGAAAGTATTGAAGAGTTGAGGTCTGGCTACTGTATATAGCTTGAAGTGGGAGGACACAGTGCTCTAAAATGCAGTGGTTCACATTGCAGAGTTGCAGATGAAGAAAATGCTAAATAGCATTTGGGTCTGGAAGTGGATGTCTGAGTATAGGTCCATTTGTGCATGGAACATTGATAGACATGTTTTTGAAGTCAGTATACTCTCTTTTGTGAGCTGATTTCAATCAACACTGTAGATTCATACTACACTGAGCATAGCTGACAGGCTGTGTGCCATGTAAAGCTAATGAATTAAATATGCAGGGCATCTGACCTTGGTTTGGAAGAGCTCCCAAATATTTTCATCTTCAAATGAAAAGAAAGTCTGCAAGTGATTACGGAGTCATAATTACGTATTCACTTTCATCTAGAGAAAATTATTCTCCAGTCTGGTTCCATTGCTGTCTGTCCCTCACATTTCTCAAAACCATATATTTATAAAAGATTCAGCAAATGCACCTGTGGTATAATTGTATGTATATTGGTTAAGGTTACTCTACTGGTCCAAGCCTGAGTGCTTAATACTTAAGTAGTGCCTTGTAGTATTAGGATGTAATAAGAGACGACTGTGTGTTTTAGGTAAGATGCCACAAAAAGTGTACTTCAGTTGTCTACCATTAAAATGAAACAAGTGTATGGTTTTCACGAAACAAATCAAAAAATGACTTTCATTAATTACTCTGTAATTGGCTATGGTCTGACCAACACACTCTCGCGGGTGCACACACACACACACAAAACCCACTTTCAGGAAAGGCAGCAACCAATCAACATGCTTCTTTCTCAGTTCACACCCATAATAGACTCAGAACAGTTCTGTTTTGTAATTTCTGCTGTCAAAGACAGAAATGAATAGTCCGTCTATTCCCTGCCGCCTTTACCGTCTCCGCGTAGAAGAGCGACTTACGAGGGAGCGATAATGTAGTTGCCGTGTTCCACGGGAGAGCAGCAGTGCGGAGCAGCTCTGGGACCAGAGGTGGCGGTCTCACTGGTATTGATGCTTTGTCTCGAAGAAAGCAGCCGCAGCGCTACACTAAATGGAATGATGTAGACACGTGTCTACTTGAGGGGGAGAAAACAGCAAGGTTTAGATAAGCACAGGAGCACAAAGTACATTTACAAAGAGATGTATCAGAGCAGGTGGGAATGGGCCTGCAGTCCCTTGCATACTGCCTGGCAGCGAGGAGGGCAGAAGTGTGATTCCTGCATGCATTGTTCGGCGCTGAGGTGGGCAAGGTCTTTCTGTGTGAAGTTTGCTTCTTCTCCCTGTGTTCACATGGGTTTCCTCTGCAAAATAACACCCGTAAGAAAACATTCAGAATAGAATCTCCTGGCCATGTCCCTGGGTAGGAAATAGGTGAGCACTTGGACTTGCCTCCTGGTCGCCGTTGATATCGCTTACCACTGCTCCTGGCTGCCCTTGGAGTAAGAACAGCAGGTTATGAGAAAGCAGAGAAATAATTGTCAGTGGACACTCCTAAATATGTGTGAGTGTGTTTTCCGGCGTTGCAACTCCCTGCATGTGTGTGTCACATTGTATGACTAATGATTAACACTTCTTTAGATCTTTTTGGGTTTGGGTTTGAGAGTTAATTTACAAGATGCGTAGGTAGTACCATAGTCTAGTAACAGAGTTATTTATATAGGCTACACGTTAAACATCAGTTGGACATTGAACATTGGTCAGCACAAACTGTGAATATTTAAATAAACTTGACAACCTTTATGGACAAACAAACTGCAACAGAGATGCAATTGAACATTTACCCAACGGAAGTTTCATCCCCTTGTCTTTAATTAACTGTGACATATTTGGGAGTATATGTTACTTGTTTGTGAGTCACTGATTATGACAGTAGTTAGGACAAATCTATGTCAACACCTTCGAAACACAACCATTTCATTTTGCACACAGGGTGACAGTGTGAGCATGCATAAGCACACCACATGGGTTAATATTTTATCATAGATGTCCCTTCAGAACACATGGTTAGTCATTTTAACACGCATATATTATTATATAAATACAATATGCTGTGTAAGTAGACACATATTTCCTTTTTGTAGGAAATGTACACAAACAGGCCTATAATATCTGTAATGATTTTGAAGTTTACAACAATTCAAACCTATACAAACTACCTCAATGCTTAGTCCAGTTGTTCTTAAACACTGGCAAAATGTTATTGTATCTCTGAGAAATTCATTCTTAAAAAGCCTGGTTAAGGGATTTCTCAATGGCAAAACAGTGTGTGACAAGTGAACAGAGCTATAATATACAGTTGTAGTGGGGTTTAGAAGTAGCTGTCTAGTCTAGTCGTACAACGCAGTTTGTGAGCGTCAGCAGTTAGGGCTCAGACACAGCGGAATCTACACAAATCTCCAGTCTCCTTTAGCACTGGTGCAGAGAGGAGAGCTGGTGAAACAATCTACGCCACATGCCGTCAGGGACATTAGATTGACAGAGAGAGAGAGAGAGAGAGAGAGAGAGATAGAGAGAGAGAGAGAGAGAGAGAGAGAGAGAGAGAGAGAGAGATAGAGAGAGAGGGAGAAAGAGGGGTGGTGGGGATTCTGGTGTTCAGGGGGTCTACGCTTGTTCAAAGGGGACATTGCTAAGTGGTGGAGGCATGCTGTTGTGGTTTTTAATGGGGGGGGGGAGGGGTATGCAGCCCATTCGACAAGGTTGGGACTTGGAGGGTTGGTGGGTATGGTTCGGGGGACAAACAGACAAATGTACTTATAGCTGCAGGGCAAAATGGTTGGGGGGAGGTCCATTCTCCATCAAGGAATGTGTTATCTACCGCTTTGTTTTTTTAACTGAAAAAGCTTATAGCAGCTTTTATTTGCAATCTTGTGTGCTTTTGTGTGCTTGTGTTTAGAAGGAGTGGTTGTGTTCCTACTGTATTTCAGATTGAGTTGTGTTCACATGCTTTCTCAAACTCTCAAGTTTTACCCAACTGCCAGTATATTTTTGGGCAAAATGTTAAACTTATTTATTTGTCTGTTGCATACTGTTTATTTTTGTTTCAACAAGCGAAATAATCGGTACTAAATGTTTTGTATTTCTCTGAGCAACACCTCAGTGTTTAAGATGGAATAGTTTCAAGATCAACTTTGTATGGTGTTGAACAGTGGTCTGGATTGCATTTCGTCATGTTTAAAATGTAATCTAAACTATTAGGATAGCCAATAAATATGTTCACATACTGTATTTCAGGGATGTATCACTTTTACAGTCAATACAGTACACCACCATACAACCACACCATACAGACAGATGTCATGCTGTCTTTCACTCTACAATTACAGTTTACTCAAGCAACAATCACAAAAACGCATGTGGCCTCAGCGAATCCTTAAGTGAATACACTTGAACACATTTTGTTTCACCTTCAAGAATAAATATTGTGCAAAGAAAAATGGCATACAGGAAGAAGAGACATATATTTTACATATTATGTGGTTTACATATTGAGGGTGATTATTTGAAGGCATGACAGAGCTACTGTAAGAAGCAACAATTACTGTACTATTCAGGATGCAGTGCAGTTTGGTCTTTGTGTCTGGTTTCACAAGTCTTTTTCCCTGTTTTCACCAAGACCAGACACCGTGACCACAGAAATGTTCATATTAATATGGTGTTGATGATTCGGTGTACAGTTGCAATTAAAAATCCTCTGGGTCTGGGAGAGGACCAGAAAAACCCATATAAAATGTTAATCCTTTAATTGGCCGTCAAGCATAATGGAATATTGTGCATTCGTTGTTCTCTAAAGGTCAAACTGGAAATAAATGCTGTTAATTATGTCATTATTTAGGTTCCAGTACAATATATAAGTGTGGACATGTGTATGTGTGTTTATATACTGTATATGTGTACATGTTTGTGTGCATGTGTGTAGGATGAGCAAAGTAGCAGTTCCTTTGGAAAATAATCAGACCCTATCGTGTTTTCTGTATTGTGTTGTAAACTTTACTGAAAATTGACCACATAATATTATCGGTCTTGTCACAATATGCCATAATGACACATTGATTATAATTGTTTTGACTGAAATATTAAATTATACAACAATTCTGAAATGTTATTCAGTACTTTACAGAACATCACGATTAACCCTAACACCTTGAGGGTCCTCTCAAACTCCATCTGACTGTATGATGAGGGTGGGTGAACTGCGATACATCGAGCCTGTCCACCCATATTATACGTGCGGTTCAAATTCAGTTTTTTTTATTGCATGTAATGTAGACTCCACTAAAGTTCTCTAGACATCTCATTGATGATCAAAACATGCAGTAAGGTATTGTGAGTTGATACAAATGTTGAAAACCGTTTTCGTAATCCATTTTAAATTGTAACAGACAAATTTGGATAATTGTAAAAGTAATAATTCTTATCTTTTCTATTTTCCGAAGGCTGTCTGTTTTGAGGTTCAATTTGCTGATTGCCTTTGTCAAGAGCACATTGTATGACATCAACGTGCTGACTAAAGTGATGTATGTTGTCATTGTTCTTCTTCGAATGGAACATCTTTAAATTGTTTAGTAGGTAAATTGAAATACATTTCAGAGGCGTTTTCTAAGAGGTTAGGCCCTGGAAATTGGATTTTGTGACAGACATGAGGACATTTGTTTTAAGTTGAAAGTGAACAACAGAAAGAATATGAATCTATGAACGTTCGGTTCCACCAAGTCTTCACACATACATGAAGTCGGCATTTGTTCATGTTTTGACAAGGAGGAGAAAGTAAGCTAAACTTAAGGACAGGAATAGGCAACAAATAATGTGAGTGAAGCAGTCAAAGAGTTGGATGTTGCAACCCAAAGCTGTAATGCTTAGCCCCAGACATGGCTGTAAAAAGTAACATCAAAAGAACCTGTGTTTCCCAATCCTCTGTGTCTTGTTTTCCTCTGTGTCTAACGCTCTACATATTTCATTGGGCCTTAACAAAGCGGCCAGGAGCATATACAATCACAAAGCTCTCTGAACCCAGAGCCATGGACACCACACGCACACACACACAGACTCACGATCGTCTTAGCACTGGACCACAGTAACAAGCCTGTTTTGTGCCCTTAAGGGAAAAGAAGCAACAGAAATGGATACATGACGCTCAATTGTCTCTCCAAGGAGAGGAAGGGTTACAGAAAACAAGAGTGTGAAGAAACTTTCATCAGGCAGATGACAATACAAAGGGATAGTGCTGTGTGTTGCCTCCCACACGACCAATACAGTACTGGCTCCTTCTGTCGAAAGCTGGAGGACAACCAGCCACGGTCCCTTTGGTCCTCAGAATTCTTTGACCTGGTAGTTCAAAGTCACTGGAGGACCTTTGGACCCTCTTCTGTGTTTTTTCCATCTCTCTCAATCATTCTGAGTGTGAGACAAAAGCCTTGTTCTTCAATACAAAACTACATTATTCCTTGTAGATGTACATTGATAGAGAGAGAGATGGAAAGATGGAGAGAAGGAGAGGGGAAAGAGAGATGGCTGACTAGGAATTCATTCGATTTTAAGAAGCGACATGCTCAACTGTATGGCATCATTGATTATTGAACAGGTCTTTCTACTACCAACATCTGCTTCATCCACATAAAAAGAAACAAAAGGTTCTGAATAAAACCATAATGGCTTTTCACCTATCTCTCCATAAGATCACTCTGATAAAAAAGGTACAAAAAAGGTTTAGAATGTTTTTTAGATCTAGGATTAATTAACCATATAAGCCTTTTCACTCTGCCCGGCAAAACGGCTTTCACCAATTTAAGACTGTCAGGAAACTGAAAGCTAAAAACATGTTTTTTCAATAAAGAAAAAATCAAGAAAAATTAATCAGAAGCCATGTTCTGAAAAGTGTATTGCAGTGTTTTCTTGAATTTGTCAAGTTAACATGGAATTGATCTCTAAATGATGACATTGATTAAAACAAGTGCAAATCATAAGATATGCTTTTTTTTAATTATCTGCATTCCATACGATAGCATAACATTATTTAGATTCAGGATATTTAAATAAAAGGATAATAACAGGTTTTGAGACATGTCTTTTCTTAGTAGATATACCATTTGAAATGCACAGGTTTACAATTCAATACACAAACCAGATCATTAACGTCCCATATAACCTTTTTATAGGAGGACTTTGACCATCCTCTAAAAGGCCTTATTCTAAACTGCCCGTTTCTGACCACGTGTCTGCGTTTTCAGCAACCCATGAAGTTGGCAGCTGACACTGAACAAAAATGGACAGATTTTGACCGATACAATAATAAAATTGTAAATAGTAAAAAAACATTGTAGCTTCATATGCATGTTTGTTGTGCATAAACCCATTGGGTTCTGAAGGTCTGCAGATTCTACTGCAGGGTCAACAAAAGCACCCTTTATTGTTGTAGGTATAGCCTTTCTAGAGGAGATGAGATTTGTTTGATAGAATATAATATTTTGTCATGGATAGGATAGGGACAGAATTTCACAGTAATTCCTCATCTACAAACGCAAAGTGTTCACTGTAACTCCTGAAATAGTAATCTTCCATTTCCCCTCGAAATATTTTCGAGTCTCTAGCTGAGTTCTCAGAGTGGCAAAGATATTGGCTCCTGTGACCCATTGTTTATCCTTCAGGGGCATAAAGCATTTCTTTATTTTGAGAGTTCCTAAACTCTTGTCTGGACCTCCCTCTCATACGAAGCTCTCCTCCATGTTGGAACACAGCAGGAAGGAATCCACCAGACGAGGTTTGATGAGCTGCTGATGGTCTATCGCCTCAATGCTTTCTGGACAGCCTGCTGCCAGCCTCCTTAGGGCAGCCTAGGATTCAAGTTTAAAAAAGGAATGACCAGTCAATGCATTTTACAACACGACACAATGTGATGTAAAGCATACACAAATACTGGTAGATAGAGATACAGTCTACACCAATAAAAACACACATATGCACACCAGCATAATAACGTTAAATTGAATTAAACACTATATAACACACACATACATTATCGTGAAAAGGAGCTCTGCCTCACAGTTGAATCATTACAGTAAACCGCTGTCAATTATACGTAGATCTGAAGAGCCTGCACATGATCTGATCTTATCAATTATGGTCAGGCAGAGTAAGTAATACAGGGATTATGTATGATATGTACATATTTAAAGAGGGATTTGCACTGTGTGATCTTATCAACCTATGATGACAAGGTTAGTTGAGCTACTCAGGGCTGTCTTGTGTTTCAATACAGCCCAGTGGACATCTAACTACTCATTAGATTGAACAGTAATTGATTCTGTACACTCGTGGTCTGGGCATTCCTTGAGAATATTCCATTGAAGTGTGAGTAGAGTTTATGTGTATTACGTGGATCATTACATAGATGGGGTGTATTATACTGGTTTAAATACACAAATACATCTTATCCATTATGGAGACACATTGGCATAACCCTACACACACAGCTACAGAGTTTGATACCTACCAAACAGGCGACCAGTACTGAGTCACTGTTGTTCCTTTCTGATGGCGATCGGCAAAGCTCAATAAGACAAGGAACGGCTGGAGCAGAAAATGTTTCAATTAGATATACAGTATGTTTGGTATAGCATCTAGAGTGATTTTATTATTCTGTCTGAACGTCAGAAAGAGCCTCACTGAATTGATTAATTAATGATTGAAAAAGATCAGGTTCTCCAGGGATATACACATACATTCTAGAAAAGAACTGTGTTCTGTGATGAAACAGCTGTTGAGATATAATCTTGTATGAAATCATCCAATTTGTTTGAAAGACTGCTGTGTAAATACTATAAATAATGAGTATCTATGCCTGGAAAGATTGAGGTGTAAATGTTTGAAGTCAAACGGAGCTTCTACCTTGCAGCTGGATGGCCATTTGAGCCACCCTTGGATCTCTGCTCAGACGTGCCAGAGTGACAGCAGCTTTCTGCTGCACCCGCTCGCATGCAGCACCCTCCGATGGGCTGGTGGAGGACGGCTTCTCACTCAAGAGCAGGAGAAGTCTATCAATCCCTGCAAGACACAACAACAGTCACAACATAGTCACAGGAATCATATGACCAACAAAAAACTAACTAAAAAATGTGATTGAAAAATACCAAAAGCTTTATGCAATATGTAATATTGCATTAATACTCAGTATACTGTAGTGTTGATGCAAAAGTACAAACAATGAACTGAAATGGGTTAATGTTAGAAATGACATATTAGAGACAAAACACAAATAAAGAAGGTTGACCACAAAAAGTATGATTTGTAAGTAAAGTAAGCACATTAAATAGATTGGCAGTGCACAGTTCCTTTTCTGAGCATTTCTTCATTGCATGTGGCCTGATGTTGCCATCTAGTGGATCATATTTATTTTTCATGAAGTTGTAGTCTACATATTAAGGGATGTGAAATGTGCTACTGTATATAGTCACACATTTCACTACTCTGTTTTGTACATTCAATTTTAAATTGTATTATTAAAGTGTATTGGCAGACATTTTTTATCAAAAGTGACCTACAAATAGTGCATACAGATGTCTGTGTACCTTTCTCTTGAAGGACCTCAGATGCAGATTGCTCTATGACCGAGAGGTTTGCCAGGATGGTCACCACCTAAAAGGACCAAGGCAACCAGACAGTGTCATTTAGAGTGATGAAGCTGGATTTAATGTCAACAGTTGGCAAGGTGTATCTAAACTTGTAATTAAACATAAATCACAAAACAACCAACACTAACTTTTTATTAGTGTTCGTTGACAATTTGACAACTTTGTCACTAGATTTTGCAACTTTTCGCCTTCCCTAGCGACAACAAATATAATCTTGGCATTTCAAAGAGCCAATAGTGACTTCTGGTGAGATTTGTTTGGCAACACTCTTTTAAATAAACGTAACAAGCTGTGAGGTGTTGACTGTGAGGTGTTGTAGCAGTTTATAATGAGTATCATCAATAGGGGACCCTTAAAATCCATGTTTGAGGTGCTTCTTCACCTGGTCCTTGGAGTAAGGTGTATCTACTCTCTGGCGGTCTTTGCAAGCCTGGAGGAGGATGTGGATGGCATTCAGCTGGAGGAGAGTCTCACAGGCCATGCTGTCGAAGAACGTAATGTTGGCAAGAGCAGCTGATGCTAGTAGAAAGACTTCGCCACACGAGGCGCTCTCACACAACTCTGGAAGGGGACAAAACCAAAGACATGTAATGCAGCATACATTTTGGGGGAAAATAAGCAGTTCCAGTTGTCCATAAGAAGCTCTATTTCCACAATGGTTCCTCATATAACGTTGATTCAGTCAATTATGAAGGAAGATTTTTTTTTGGGGAATGAAATGCTTTCCACTCACTGATGAGGGCTGTGACAATATCCTGCATGCTCTCCAGGAAGCTGGCCAGGTGTTGGGTAGAGGTGTGATGAGGGGAGGTTATCTGGGCTACCACCGCTGCTGCCTCTGCCCTCGCCGCCTCTGTGCTGTTCTCATCTGTCAGGATATCCGCCAGGCACAGAATCCCATCAACCTGGAGATAGGAAAGCATGTCACACGTACACATTTGATTTAGTACTGACATACATACTGCAAACATTAAAACACTCACAAACACAAAACAATATTTTTTTATCTCATGGTGTATACACGCACAAACACATATCCATCAAAGTGTAGAAGTCATTGTGATTTACTGTAACAAGCCCTTAGCATTTAATTCACTCCACAGTGTAGTTTCATTCATATCACAAGCACTGTGGCTATATTTTAGGGTGGACAGACCAAGAGGCAAGTGTCCGAGGTGAACCTGGGAGGGACTTTAGAGGCTCTGTCCATAAAGCGAAAACGATAAAACCACAAGAGAGAGCATAACTTGGTAACTTTGTAAGAACAAATGTGAAAGGAAAAAAAAGTTCAATACAAAACTGACGGTGTCTCAACTACATAATACTCTGTCAATTCTGGAATTCTTAAACAAGAGGAAATCTTCATCCACATGGTGGCAATGTTGCCCAGATGAAACTGTCAGCCTCTACTGAAGTGTTTCCGATCTTGACTTTGTATACTATAAGCTACAGTGACACATTAAAATAGGTGTCCACAAAATTATATAAATGGATATATCTATAAAAATCTCTTTCAACTGTATTATGGTTTCATACTACGTTGATAAAGGAACAGACTACCAATTCCTAACCTTAAAATAATGCAATTTTATATGTATGCTCTGTGTGCATTAGTTTAACTAACATACACAATTAAATGTCAATTGTCATTTCACAGACACACCTGTCAATCTGTCATATTGACGAGCATCACAGTGTGTTTATTCATGACAGGGCAAATCCCTGTTTAAACCATTTATTATCCGTCAGTAATGTGTCAGCTCAGCCAAATGATGCAGAAAAAAATTGCTCTTCACGCACAGTCCCTACTGTACTGAGATGAACTCCTCCTCTGTCTATCCAAAATGTTCCCATTCATTGTCGGCTCAAAAACTCTGCTGCCTGTTGTCTTCGTCACTCACTTGACTTGCATGAGAGTTCCATGTCATTGAGAGTGACATCATCAACAAGTTTAGTTTGATGGTTTTTGGAGGGATTGTTGGACATTGTGTGGAAACTTATGGCATTTAATTTTTACGCAAATAACAATATAATTCCACAGTTAAAATAGGAGGTGATGAGATACTGGAGTTGTTAGAAAATAAAATTAAGAATATAATGTGGGAATTCAAAATACTGCCTTTTGTTTTGTTTTTTCCAGAGGAACATATGTGAAACTTGTCTGACAGGTGCAACACTACTTGGCTAATGATCAACTAAATGCTTTAATTGTGTAAAAGTATTCTGGTGCCCCATCGGAGGGAACTAAGCTTTTCCCAGTGATAAGAAAAAACACCCATTAGTCCCTTCATTCCATCACCCAGCAACAGCGACAGGTGGGCCTGTCAAGGTTGAGCGACTGCTCGTGCTCACTTCGTAGCAGCAGGCTTCCATGACAGGCCCCTCTTGAGACACCAGCTTCTAATCTTGGGTGAATTTGTCTCCTGCATCTAGCATCTTTACACCTGGCTGCTTTTTAGTTGATGCAGACAGTCGTGCCATCGTTCATCATTACCCAGTGAATAAGGCTATATTTATACTAAACTTAATAAACAAATGTCAGCTCTAAGTCTTTATTGGATTCAAAACAGTTTGATAAAATTGTAAGGTCTATGAACTGCACACGGATTCCTGACACAAACTCCCTCTCCATCACCCAGCTCTACAGTATTTCTCTCTTTACTTTTCTATCTATCTATCTATCTATCTATCTATCTATCTTTCTCTCTCTTTCTCTCTCTCTCTCTCTCTCTCTCTCTCTCGCTCTCTCTCTCTCTCTCGCTCTCTCTCTCTCTCTCTCTCTCTCTTATGCACGTAAACACATAAGTCATCTGTGAATCTCTGACAACGCATGTTTAGTCTTTGCAAGAAACAAAATAAATCTGTAATAAGACAGTTAGAAAACAGTAACCAGAGAGAAACAAGAGTTCCTTTGTACAGTGCACATTGCAGGTGTGGCAAAGTCTCCCACTGGTACCATTATGACCACATTCTCACCAGTTCAAATAAACTTTTAGTGTTTTAGTCAAAACATGTGGAGGCTATGGATAGTGTGTACAATACTAGTAAATCACAACCATCACACTGTGAGTCCAAACATCTACCACTGACGCTCTCTATCCTGTCTGGACTTTATACAGCTGTGAATCAACAGTTTGTTTAATTATTAACGGATTAAGGTTTTATAGGTGCATGAGTAAGTGAAATGTGATTGTTTTTGTTTTGATTGTGTGTGTATACTTGGAAGGGTGGTAGATGCGTGTGTACCTTCTCCAGCTGGTTGATCCCCTCTTCCACGCAGCACACAGAGGCCACAGTCCTTAATGCATGTGCGTAGAGGTCACTGAAGCAGTCCTGCCTGCAGATCTTAAACAAGGCCACCACAGCGCCCTCCTGTGGACAGGATAAACACAATCAGGGTTTATTGACGCTAACTCACCTCTCTCATCAGCCATTTGAGAGCTAGTTGTACAAAATGACAATATGTCCAACTGAAAGTCAGTGCTAAACCCTCTGACACACAAACCATTTGAAACTGGCATGACACTTAGGATATTCACGAGTGTCCATCTTAATCATCTACCGGTAGCTGTTGACTAAAAACTTTACATAAAAGCTTAATCGACTTTCAGTAGGCTAGACCGATTTTTCAAAAACGGTTTAGTGCTGGCTTAAACTTTCTGAATGTTTTCAAAATCACCATTGGGCCTGCCAAACTCATCAAACTGACCAGTCAAAATTGCCGACTGTGCTTGGTGGACTTGCCAAGCAGACCTTGCAGTGACTCAAATCATTCATAGCACTTAGTAAAACTACCCAATAACACTTTCTATTAGCCTACTCATGTTTTGTCAGTAAACATGGAAACAAGGACTGATTTGGTCTCACCATTATGATTGTCCATCTCCCTTGAGATGCAGATTGAGGTAAACAAACGTAAGCATGACTGTAGTCATACCCTATCTCCAGTCACTGTGTATGGAGATTTTCTTTGACAAAAAACACTTGCAGAGAAAATCCTATCTGCCGTAGATTGAATTACCTGGAAGTCCAACTCCAGTAACGACCACCATTATCCTAATAGGGCCCATTATTCTGAGGTGGCGTCTAACTCATAGATAGGGGCCATGCTGCCAGGGATTGGAGTGGCTATTCTCCAAGGCCCACACCTGACCGCTCTCCCCTGGCCTCTGCCCTGCCCACGCACTGTAGCCAACCATGCCTGGAAAACAAGAGAGGCGCCACCATCGTCCAGTAACTACGACTTTAGGTACAACCTTTCTTGATCGTGTCAGAAACATCCCTCAAAATATACGAGGTATAATATTTAAATAAATATTAAAACTATGTTGGACGAGAGGGGCTGGCTCGCAATCTCCGTTCTAGTTCATCCCAAAGGTGTTTGATGGTGTTTAGGTCAGAGCTCTGTACAGGCCAGTCACATTTTATGACACCCAACTCAACAAAACATTTCTGTATGGATTAATGGGCAAAGATTCCCACAGACACACTCCAAAACGTTGTAGAAAGGCTTCCCTGATGAGTGGAAGCTGTTATAGCTGCACAGAGAGGAACAACTCCCTGTTAATGCCTATGGATTTAGAATGGGATGTCATAAAACCTGCTGTAGGTGTAATAAGTAGGTGTCCCAATACTTTTGTCTATTAATCACCCCAGAAGGTAAACTAAATTATGTCTCTGACTTTTCCTGAGGAATACAATGCAGAAGAAGACTCAGGTAAGCCTATCTTTAATCCCCATGCTGAAGTATTGATGTATCTTACACACACACAGTCACAGATACATTGTCCACTGAGTTGGCTAAATGCCAGACGCAGCCATAGTCATCTAATCTGCTTCTACAGTCAGACCACCGTACAAACTTTATCTTAGTTATTCAAGCTCCACATCTCAGACTATAAGCACATCTGTCAACAGAAACCGGGAACTGGTTGGAGAGTTGCTGTCGCACTGGACAGCTAATCGTAGAAATGAGAAAAGGGTGAACGAAGACGTCAGCGCTCTGAAAATGGCAGATGACGGAAGCACTTGGAAATGCCCCAACAATTACACAACCAACCCTTTTGCCCCAGAGAGAAAGGCTTTAAAACGTCAAAATCTCCATAGAGTGAATAATGAATTTACAAGCCGGTTTGGTTTTATGTTCTGTTTTCATTAGCCCCTTTGGCCGACACATTTCTTAAACCGTCCTCTAAGGGCTCTTTGAGCAGGAGCATGGTGAGAAAGAAGGGAAGTAGAGCAGACTGATGTGGTGAAAGACAAGAACACAGAAATGCATGCTCTCTGTGATCACTGCTCACTGCTAATAAGAACTGACAGTATTGATCTGATCCAGCAACAGTCGAGGTGTGTGTGTGTGCCATTGTGTGTAACCTCAGTATCCTGCCAGGAAGAATCTTATCAATAGCATTCTGGAAGCGACTAGTGGGCTAATGGCCATAGGGACATGCTACCCAGTCTGTCCTGTGTAATCTTTTTGTGCAATAGCTTTTAGTTCTAAACATAGAGGGGAAGTTGAGTAGGCAGATCGTCAGCTCGTCATCATGAAGTAATATGGGGTTTGATTAAGACTTCAAAATTCAAATTCAAAACGCAAAGATGGGTGTGACTGTCAGAGGATGTGGCTAACAGACTGTGCTGAAAGCGGGGTGAAGGTAGTTTCTGTTGGCTGTGCTGATGGAGAGGTGTAGCGGAGCCACAGACCCACCTTGGCAATGATGCTGCAAAGCTGTGGCCCATCCTGGGTGAGAGAGAGCAGGTTGCTGATGGCACTGCCGATGGTGTACACACTGTCCGACGACTCAATCTGCCTGATTAGGATCTTGGGAGGGATGGAAGCAACAATATTCAACAATGGTGGACATTTTCTGTAACTAACGCAGAAACTAGGGCTTCGCATTTAAAGGGCTTAAATTCACATCTAGTGGGGTGGCATTTCATCCAGTTTTCTGGCCCGAATTGGAATCTCTCCAGCTTGTTTCCACCATTTTGCTAACACAGTCCTATATGGGGTGAAAGGGAATGAATGAGAGAAACACTTCCTGGAATAAAATGCTGTCCATTATAAGACTAAATGCTTGTGGACATTTACAATTGCAGGGTTGGAACCATGAAATGATGTGAATAGAGGAAACTCTTTGCTTTTCATTATAACCTCTTAGTAGTCCAGGAGTGATGTCATAGTATAGTCTATTCTAGAGGCCTATCAGACTGTGCAAATGTTTGCTATAGTATTCACCCTTTCTATTGGAGCATGGCTTGTTTTCAGGTGCCATTACAATACATGGGAGGGTTCTGAGTAGAGAGTTAATCGGGTGTGTGTGTGTGTGTGTGTGCGTGTGTCTGTGTGTGTGTGTGTGTGTGTGTGTGTTTAAGTCGGGGATGGGGAGGGAGGTCTCTGTATGTCTGCATGGTACAGTTTTCATGTAAAATGTGTTTATGTTTGATATGTAATGTACCCCACTCAATTGAGGCATATTGGTACACGCAAACAAATGACAAACAATCAAACTATCCGAATCAGCTTACGATACATTTTGCATTTGAACCAGTGTTCACTGGCCTCAGCCATGACTCCCCCTGATGGGATCTGGTCACTAAGTGTTTGGTTTTTCCATTATGAAATGGTCTAGGCTTTTACAGTATGTTTCATCGTATCATTAGCAAAATTGCTTGTTACTGCATGCTATCTCTTCTATCAAAAGTATCAAATTAAACGTTTTGATGTCTACAAAACACCCACTTGCGGACTTTATAGCCTCTCATGGTAATTAACTTACAAATATGCAAATACTCAAGGCTATTAGATAACAACATTATTAGTCTCTAGATTACACACCTGGATCTCATTGGCTAGGGCCAGGTCAATCATATGACTGAATGAATCACTGACATCGGTCAGGATCTCGTGAATGGCCTCCCTCATGGACTTCAGGAAGAATTTATCTTCGGTGTGCAAACATCTGTGGAGGACATGAGGTCAATTAAAACTTCAAATTGAAGGTCAATTGTTTTCCAATAAACAATATATCAAGATTGACTTTTATTCACTGTAGTTACTGCATAAGCACACATTCAAGACTTCATATCCAAGGATATTGTGGTATTGCATCATCATCTAAAAGTATATTTGATTTCACTTTATATTTTACCTCTCTGTTATGGTTGTCAGCTCTATGCACTTCTCCAATAGAGATTTCTCATACTGTGGGGTGGAGAGAGAAACAGTGAGAAACAAAGTAGATCATGAGTAATGTAAAGTGAAGTTCCTGTTGTCTAATTTCTCTGCAATGTGCATATGAAAAACCAAACAAAAGGCCTTTGGGGAATGAGCTGGAGTAGATACGTAACTAGTGAGGCATAATTTTAAAATGGATGAAGTGAGTGTGTCTTCTGTGGTAGAAAATGCATTCATTACACAACCTCGCTTCCTCATTCTGCAACGGGCCCTCAGATTAAAACTGTGACAAAGACAAATTTTTGGGTATTTCAGGCCAGAAATGTACTCAAAGCTTGATTACGTCACTTTACACATTGTAGACTCCATTTGGATTGGATGTGACTGGTACTTCACTGTACAAAATATGGAATAAAACTATATTCATGAACATTTCCGTTTGTTCGCAGTACATTTAGCCACTAACTAGCCATTCAGACTTTTGTAATGAATTGTCATGGAATGGCTGAAAAACAGTACAGCCTTGAAATGATTAAATGTATTTAGTTATTTTCACACGCTAATCAAATGCACCAATTCACTTTCTACCAACTGACCCATGATGACCCACGAGTCGTTCCCCCTTCACCCCCTGCCTCCTCACCTTCTGCAGCTCTGGTGGCGTGTTGCGTGCAGTGCTGTACTCATGCACCAGCGAGCGCACGTGGCAGTTGGTGCGCACGGCTGTGCTGTGTACCCTCTGCCAGCGGCTCTTCTCCAGCCTCTGGAACATCTTGCCCAGTTCTGTGCTGACCACCAGGGCTCGTCGCAGCAGTGTCTGCAGGTTGTCTCGCGCCACGTGGTCGCCCAGCCCGGACGCCACGATAAGCTCGCCTTGGGGATCCTCCTCCACACCGATGGGCTTGGCCTGCAGCACACACATGCACTCCACCTCGGTCATGTGACGCAGGTCCTCCATCCAGCGCTGCACCGAGTCCACCTGCAGTGATGCCCCCCCCACGCATCCTACTGCTGATATGAAAAAGAACACAGGCATGCAAAGAAAAGATTACACTACGATTTATGTATCACTTTTACTAAGCATATTTCAGTTTTCTCCACAGTTCTGTAAAAAAGATACCCTCAAACATCAATATTTGGTGTGGAATTAGTAATGTTGTCACCAAACTTGGTCTCACCCCTCTTAAATGACTTTGGCAATTACAGGATCCAGGTAAGCAACTCCAAAATCAATAGTGTGGGAGTGGGGTCTATTACAGTGACTGGTCTTGCCCGTCATCTGTCAACTATCATTTCAGCTCACTAGAGAGAAGGATTTACCTATGGGTCCACTTGAACTAACACTTCCCATGGTCTTTGATCTTACCAAGAATCTAAGCGAATGCTTTTGTGCTTAAAGGGGTATTTTCCAGGGTATTTCACTTGAATGCGTGAAATCAACATTAAATAGGGTGAGCAGTCAATTGATAACATAGAGAAACCTCCTCTTCTTAATGTTCCATTCATATTCAAGATTACATTATTTGTGGGGAAGATCGATATGGTGATGTATGATTGTAGGAACAAAGACATGAGTTGTTTTAACATTACGTTAACAAAAACCCTGTTCTTTTGTACTGATGGAAATCTATTTGGAGCTGGGGGAATCCACAGACATTTTGTGTTTATTCATGATTTTTATAGATGCAAAGAGGTAAAGAACCTTGCCTTTTGTGCTGTTGCTGTGCATGCATCCGTTGTCACGGTTTCAACAGAGCTTTTTAAACATCACTGTGCCATTGAGAAGGCACAATGCCATATTTCCACCAGATAAAGTAGGATGCTATTTGTCTGTTTACAAAAGTAAAGCAGTTCCCTGTGTTTCAATTGAGGCTTTTGTTTGTTTTTCCCAAATACTATTAACTGAAGGTCTATTAAAATAAGCCACAATGAAATGCTATATTTAATAAAGCACCACAAATTATATGGCTTAGAACTTTAAGGAAAATTAATTGCATCCCATTTTTCATATTCACATTCTTCCTGTGGGACACGGTCATGCACACACACAGACACACACATGTACTCACAAGTTTATAGAAAGTGATGCCAACCTAAAATCCTCTCTAGAACTCTCAATGTGTCATTCTCCTCACGGCGTAGGCGAAGTGATTTTTGCTCAGCTCACGTCATTTATGACAATGGGTTCATCGGTTCAACTATTGATCTCCCACAAGCCTCTTCAGTTGACAATGGTGAGATTGTAAATGAGATTGTGGGTCTCAATGAAATGCTATAACTGCAGAACAGCATAACTATCTTCCTTGTATGTGTAAACTTGGCAATAAACCGGATTCTGATCTTACATGTGCTGTATTTCATTTGGTGAAAAAAACCCTGCACATTTAAAGAGTGGACAACACTACTAGAATACCCAAGCATGCACCTGTAAATGTTTTCAGTGACCAACAGTAACAGTAACAGCGCAGCCTTGGTTACCAGAGTGTTTGTAGCCAATTAGCTTGATAAAGCTTGATGGCTGCTTAGCTAAAACTGGCTCTGCTTCACTAAAACCATTCCCAACCCACTGACCACACGCAATCAGGGGGGCAGCACCCATAGCACCAACGGCACACGGTGGTCACATATTTGTTAATTACTTTGTGTGTCATGGCTGCAGTGAATGGGCAGTGATGGGGGTCCTAATTGCCCATCAAGCCTGAAAGAGGTAACCCTGCAACGTTTTACCTGGTGAACCCATAAACATTTGTACCGAGGACCATTTTAAAACCCCACAATTGAACGAAAAAAAGAAAAATCCCATGTTTGGATTTTGGATGGCTTGCAAGTGAACCCTATGTGTGTTCATTGTTAGCTGTAATCCTGTTACATTGGAGTTTATTGATAGAATATTTGTGTTTACTGTATTGACTTATGTAGACAGGTGTCTTGTATTACTGCTTTAGTATACAGATATTAATTTTTACCATATAATTAATTGATTTATATATTTTAAAAACAAGCTCAAATTAAAAAGCTTCCAATTTAAACAACAATTTACCACATACAAAATAAATCCTAGCCACACACATCTACATACACATGGCAACTCTTCTCACTGTGTCATATATTTGGAATTATAGGTGTGTTTTCAAAGAGGAGGAAATAGCCCACTACAGTTTCGAGAGATTGCAAATATTTACATACGAGGCCAGGGAGGGCTAGGGCAACAGTGTCAGCTCTGTTATCACAGACTAGGACTGCAGGGACGAGAAGTCCCACTTCTTAACCAATGGTTGGGGAGGGTGGAGAGAAAGATGTTTACACAGTCAGTGGTCAGTAAACACATGCTAGAGAAAAAATTCAATCAAATATCACAGATGAAAAGAAGGGAGCTCTTACCTATCATATCAAGTTGGATATTTATTGTGCGTGTGTTCATGAAAAGGCCTACCCTGATGAATCAGAAAGTGTAACATATGTGCCATGCTCCAAATGAATCAAGCTAAGCTCTATAGTTTCTCCCTGTAAATTCCCAACATTGCTCTTGAAAATACTGTCATGGAACACATTAGGGTTTAGTCAAACACAGACAGAGTAGACACTTCCAACATGTGTTAGTAAGTTGACTATGAAAGCCTGCATGACTTCCATCAGCAGGATGACAACGATGCTGTTTGTCTACTCGAAATACCGTCTGCCTCTCTCCTGATCAAAAGGAGAGCGAAGCGCAATGAGTAAACAAGAAAATCTTTTTCTAAATAAAATGTAGAAAATCAAACCCCTTTTCTGGACTGGTAACTGAAGCACTAAAAATAACTTCGATTTTGTACATGGTTGTCTCCTACTGCCTTTTGAAAAAAATTAGAAGCTGCAGACCTCTCACACAAATCTGTATCATATATATCTTTTCCTCCTAGGTATGTTAGGCTGAAAAGAAAACCAAAAGTCCCTCACCACGCTATTTGAAGTGTCAGTTTCTTTAAGGAATTGTGGCCTTCAAATTGCCAATGTTAGCTGCTCTAATAGTAAGTGTCACAAAGCTCTCTGATTTGGGGAATGTGTCAAGTTTGCTGGTTGACAGCAAGATATCCCTATTTATCTTGTGACTGCAGAAGAACAACCTGATAGAAAGAAGACCAAGGATAAGAAAGTGGGGTAATAATCAAGATTGTACTGCACATTTTAAGAAATAGTTTGCCACTGAAAGTGAGTCACTGTATTTGGAACAAAATCCTACCATTGTAAGCATAGCTCAAGTCTCTGACATCCTCCTTCTTGCACTCCTTTTCTGCGTCTCTCCACTGCATTGACAAGACACACCCTCTACAAATCAGCCTTCACTATCAATGATGCTAATCAGTTCAAGCTACAATGATGAAAATCTGTCTTTTTTGGGTACTTAGTCAGTCCTACGCTAGTTAGCACTGTGTGGTAAACAGACTTGTAAAGCCCAATGGTGCTGGTTTAAACAACTGTCGTCGCTCAAGCTTTGCAAGATTAAGGAAACGGCACAGATCGCTGAAGGTTCCAGGTGATCGGTTCAACACAAGAGAGACCATGGTTACCGGTTCTGAAACCACCTGGTGTGCCATAAAATAACTTCTCACTGACTGAGTTGTGGAAAATTAAAAGTTCATTTTAAGAGACAGATTTGGAATCCTGTAAATGTTATGCTTAAGTGAATATTTTACTTGATATTTAATTGTGCATGACAATTTGGTCCAAGAAATACTTATTCTGGTGATTAGGAATCGTCATCAAAGATTGCAAATACTTAATATGACTGGGTGTCTCGTTTGCTTTAGCATCATCATTAAATATTTTGTCACTATACTGAAAATCACAGAATCACATTGGAATCAATTGAAATGTGTTCCGGAGACTACAATAGGAGCAAAATGTGGGGGCGTATTAAATCACATTTCAGAGTTTCAGCCTGTTTGAACCAACTGAGGTAGAAACAAGGAGACTCATGTCGAATTAAGATGTGAAATATGAAGAAATATGTAGAACGAGTCAATAGAATGCTAACATATTCTTCTTCCGTTCATAACACTGGATGCATCAAAATAGCTCATGTTGAACTTCCCATAAACTGACTAAGCCTACATATGAAGACGTTTTACCATTTCTGTGTCACCAATGTGTCCCAGTGATAGTGTAACCACGTTTCTGTTTGCATATATCTGTGAGGTTTTATTGATGATACATGTCCTTGAGAACAGACCAGATACCTCTCAAAATACAGCAATTGCAGTCAGAAGCACATTACCACCAAAGGCTGTGATGAATTCAGTGAGGGAGAGAGAGAGAGAGAGAGAGAGAGAGAGAGAGAGGAGAGAGAGAGAGAGAGAGAGAGAGAGAGAGAGAGTGAGTGAGAGAGAGAGAGAGACTGCATAATGACACCACAACACCTGAATTCCTCATCCTGTCAGGACCATGATATTAACATCTGTTAGACACAGTCACCATTATAGTACATTAACAAAACAAGGGGCTGCCATAAAATACCATGTGTTTTTGGGACCCTATTTAGAGATAAAAGAGGCAAGGTAATATCTTATGAGTAGTGTCAGAAAAACAACAACCATTGTGTGCATGTGTGTGTACCTGTATGTGACATAAACAACCTAGATGACGTCTGTGTGTAAGTGCTGTGGTTACTTACCTCATAGGAGATGATGAAAGAGAGCTACTGTGTCTGGAACTTTGTGGAGTAGCCATTCTGTCTGTGTCCATACTACTTTTTCTCAGCACCTAGAATGAACCAAATTTGACAGAATTAATATTAAAGTGTCTGTATTAGAGTCGTAAATCAAACACGGTCAAATACTATATGATACAACCCTTTACTGTTACACATACTGTACTGACACAAAAGTAATACCCCAGGTGTGCACATTTACACGCGCACGCACACACACCAACTCACATCACAGCGTTTTAGTCATGTTGCTTTCCACAGCAGCATATCCACTGCAATATCTACTTATTGATCTGCATCCAAGCCCTCTATTCTTGTCTTGTTTTTACCCCCCCCAAGTAATTCAATGATCAATAACCCAATGTTTTAAATAGCCGCAGACCCAGTGTGCCAGTACAAGAATATTTCTTATCTTCTAATTCACTGGCTGGCTGCCAGCCAGTGACTCTCCACTTTGAGCCTCAAGCAAGTGCCTGGCGCTCTAAGTGCCTGCAACTTTATTTCACATTTTCATTGATGCATCCCATTTAGATTAGACCATTTTTAAATCTGCAAAGGCACGGGGGGACCTGGCGTAGCCTAATCCATTTAGTTAATGACATCATACTATGAAATGATAACTAATGTCATGTTTACCATTGACTATGATTACACACTAGTTACACACAGTACAATAGCCGAGCCTCTACCAAACAGCCAATGCTGATCAGTGTCAATGACGTTTCTCAGATGTAGGGGCGGGGCTTGTATTAAATGCTCAGGCATTGCTTTTTATTGATAACATTTCAGTCCAATGTTGTCATAGTATCAATATACTTTACAGTAATAGTATTGATATGCAGTATGTTATACTGTATATGGATACAGTATATATATAGGTAGATACTTAGATCATCTTAGTGAAAAGGGTTAGGGTCAAAACAATAAAAGACTGCTGCACTGTATAGCTACAGGTACCTTATTTAAACACACTGTATTATCATACACATTGAGGTGAGAAGTCTAATGTGCAGAATCAAGCAGAATCAGGCATGCCACTGGTGTTGCATGAATGACAGGCAGGTCAAGTGCTATCATTCTGAGAGGGATCTCTTGTTCTACCACAAGTGGTCATAATCTGCTGAAATGATGAGGAGGTAAAGTGTGTGGTGTTGGCGATAATTTAGATTCATTGCCAAAGCCAACGCACTGAAAGTGAATCACTTTTAGAGTTTCTCCGATTTTTTTTGTTCATTACTTATTTGTTTTTGGTTTCTTATAGTTACTGTTTTCATCATAAAGGTGTAGAAATGAACAGCTACTGATTGTAAGCGGGAAAGATTTACTGTCCAAACGACTTCATCATGCCCCATCTGGCCTCTACTTCCCATGATTCCCGTGGCTCTTGACCAGCCACGTTGACAATCTTTCAACATCACTGATAGAAGACATGGGTCACCTCACTTGGAAAAGACTTGGAAAAGTTCTGCTTGGATCAAAAAAATGCTTGGGTTCTTGACACGGAACACAGAGTAGTACAAATGCGGCTCCGCTATTTTCTTAAGCGTTTCAGAAATGGGTTCAACTGGTCCTGTCTAAGTTCTCCTTGTTGGGTTTGTCAGCTATTTTCATGTCTAGGAGGGAAACCTGAGTGGCTTGATGGCTTCCTGCCTGTGCTAGAGAGAATGTGGTTGGTTTGGGTAAGGAGACAAAGGACACTTGTGTTCCAGCCATGTCACATGTGGGATAAAATAACAACCGCCCGGTGGGTTATGTGTGTAAGGACTGCAGAGGGACATAATTCAGTGTGCCCTTGAAATGTATTGCGGCACTCGTATTCATGCTTCACCAGTTTGTTTGTGTGTGGGTGGTTGTGTGCGTGTGTGTGTGTTTAATGTCCAGCATCGGCTCAAGTTCTGTTTGTCTCCACACTGCACATGAGGTTTACCTAGCTTATACTTATACAGCTACACAAAACTGTAATTTAGACAGCATAGGATAGTGTAGCATTCCATAAACTCAATACAAAGCGCAAGAAACCACTACAGCAAGACAACTCCTTACGTAGAGCAGGCCTGTCATTTGTTTGCAAAAGGTAATTATTTGAAAAGTAATTGAGTAACAAATGAAAGTCATGTAGATGTTTTGCTCATCTAAAATATGACTAAGAAGACACTCCCAGTCCCTTTTTGTGTGACATGGTACAGTCTAGACAATAGTTTCACTGTCTGCTGACCTCAGCGCCTGTGGTCTTGGTAATTGCAGAGCCACAGTCAAAATACAAAATAAACTGCAAACCTTTTAATGTTCTGTGGTGGAAATTAAGCCCATATCTGTCTCTGCTTAAACCCACTGCATGGATACTCCACAGGAATTAGGATCCACACGCCAAACACAGAAAGCAAAATACATCCCATCATGCTAGTTCTCCTCATTCGTTCACCAAACGCTATTACTCAGCTTTTGACGTAAAACAGATTAACAGGATAAAGAAGGAATAAGAAATAGGCAGACATCACTCACCTTTTTACAAAGCCATAGCTTGTCTACAACATAAAACATCAGAGTGGAGCTAGTTGAATTACAGTACTGGAAGTCCTCTATCCAGTATCAGAGTAAGGTCCCAGGAGATCCTACTTTATCTGCCCTTTGGCCTTTAAATAGACAGAAATACTTCCTATGGACGACCAGCAGCCGTGGAGGTTTGCTCCAAGTCAGTTCATTGAACCAAGAGAGGATAATCACAACTGGAGACAATAGTTACAACATTTACCAGAGAACTATCATCTTGGATTTGAAGCCTTGGTATGATGACCACTGTAGCGTTACTGTATGGGTCGCAGCTGACTGTGGGAACATGTCGGAACCCAGCTCAGCTGAGCTCTGCCCCGGCATTCCAGTCCCACGCTCCGTGGGCTGACTCAATGTAGGCCCTGTGCTCAGAGAGAAGTACAGTAAAGTGCCCACAGAGTCACTACAACAAGTGACGCAGCACACAGTCAAGTGTGGTAGCCTAGCTGTTACTAAGAGAAGCTAGAGTAACAGGCTTTCTTGGCTAAGAGACTTGTTAATAGATTTTTCTTTTAAGTGTCTCCCCTAGACTGTAGATTGTATACGGTTCTATTAGATAATACAAAACAATCAAAACCCTTCCATGGAAAAGTATGGAAACTATGTTAATAAGATCTCCACATAGCTTTATCGGTTTTCTTTGAAACCAAAATAACCCTGTTGATTTTCTCTCAAGTGAGTGAATGCAACGCATTCCTCAGATAACAGTGTTCTTATTTTAAATGTAGTCTGATGCTGACCTGGAAATATCTAATAACTTTTCACAGACTGGTCAAATGTTTTTAAAAGCGCTGACATGTTTTGTTTGCACAATAGTCAAGCTAAAACTAAAGCATGTAAAAATGAATAGTCAAGACACTACATTTTCAATCTGAAGACAGTCATATAGTTTGGCTTCCAGCATCAAAAGGTGGAGCAGAGTTCATTGCATGCTGCATTAAGACTAAACCGGATAGTGTGTGAAAATAGCAACAGTGCCATCTTCTATTAACTCTCTCACCGCCCACATGCAGGCATTAGGATGGGACTGTCAAAATAATACAGCCTTCAGAGTGCAGCTCAATCATTTAAGACATTGCAGTCAAACAGATATGGGGACCCGCTGCGGATAACAGTGACAGCTCCCACAGTTTACATAATCATGGCTTTCTGGAGCATACAAAAATACACACAATTAATGTCTGTTTTGTTGGATTTTGGTTGCAGTTCTTCAAGTGTTTCTACCTTTTCCTTATACATTGATTGTCTTTATAATATTGAAAGTATTATAATTATAACAATTATTAAAGTTTTAGACCCATAGTCTTTTTTGCAGTTTTACTCTCACGATCCTGCTACTAATGACAGTTGAAGTATTTGAGGAGCTGATGTTTGTCTGAGGCATGGGTGCTGACAGATAGGGTTCAAGGGTGTCACAGCTGTGAGAGCAAGACACCCGCAGCGAACGAGGGCAGAAACAAGTGGGTGGGTAGGATGGTGAGCAACTGGCGAGTGAAAGAGCTGAGAAGAGTACTGTTGTGGGGGAGGGGCGCGTGTGAAGTGAGTCACTATGCCAAGAGTGCCATGGTTAATTATCGCTTCCAAACGAAGAACTTCATCACACTGACGACCCCAGTCAGTGACCCCCCCAGGCCAGGGGGAGGAACACACTCAACACGCCAGCTCAGAGTGGACACAAACTGAGAAGCGGTGAAGAGAAAAAACTGTTGCAATCCAGGATGCTGAAAAGGTAAAACATGGGAGATAGACAGAGAGCAGTTGTGTAAAAAGCTGTACGAAAGTGGGGTGTCAGAGAAGTATGACGTCAACAACACACACAAAAGTGAGTGAGAAAATATAATTTTTTGTACTTTGAATATTAGGGAAGTAAGAGAGCAGAAATCTGTCAGAAAGGAAGGTGAGATGTTTAGAAGAGGCAGAAGGTGATACAAAGGGCAGAGAACTATACGGAGATATGGAACGGAGCATGAATACAAAATGTCACGGTCTTGTCTATAGAAAAAAATGAAGTTGTAAAAGAGGACTCCATTGATGTGATGGACTGACAAAAAGCTAGGTCTTTAGGTAAGGCATGACATGAGCCCATCTCTACCCCACGTAAGTGGTCCATTATAAAGCAAGTGAGAGAACTAGAGGAGAGAGGGAGAGAACTGGTGTCAGAACATGTCACCTGACACTTCTGAGAAGATAAATGGATGACACCATAAGTATGTTCCGTATTTCAATACATATCTTGCGGTCAGCTGAAAGTACGATATTTCACACTTTTACTCTATTTTACTCTTTTCCTTTTCATCTCTCCATCCTTGTACCTCCCTTGAATAATTTACTTGATCTCATGGTTTTCATATTTTTATATTTCTTGTCTCTCATTGTCTTTAATTCTATCCTTGTAGCTGTTCAGCAGCATGTTCCACATTACCTATAACATGTAACGGTAACAATAATAATATGACTCACTTAATTAAATATATTGTTTATGAAACAAGTCATGTAACAACATTTGTGAACATCCTTATTTTACACCACCCTCTCTCTCACCTGCTTTATCATCCCTGTACAAAACTAATGCAGTTACTAAGTCTGGCCATTAAACGGATTCCTATAGAAATGTCCTGCAACTGAACTTTGGCAGCCTCGGCTTGCTTCATATATAACTCCTCCCATCGTCGCCACCAATGTCAACATCTCAGGTGATATGTTGGTCCAGGGATCAGGAAAGGAAGACTAGTTTGACCATTTAGTGAAGTTCTTTTGTGGACTGTAGGCTGACAAAAGATGCCGGCTCATCTAACCAATATGCAGAGATATCACCGGTCCAGAGATATCACCGGTCCTAGGCTTTCTGTGAGCAATGGAAAGAGTCGCTTGAGTATTGGCCTGCGTGATAGATAGTTGTGTAAACCAGTTCCTAATAAACGACACATAAAGATTACATCCTGTCTCCTCCAATTAAATGTTGAGCCATTCAAGATACTAAATGGACACAGACAAACAACTTGGGAGTCTGGCAGTCACTGGAGGGCGTGTCTCCTTCCTGAAGGCCCACTTTATGGCCTTGTAGTATGAGAGGTGCCCTCCAGTGCAGTCCAGTACATTACTCATCACATCATATGCGGAACATGTGAACCATTAAAACATGTTTTTATGATGCAGCAGAACCAATTTGATCAGGATGGGTTAAGTTCCCCCCCCGCCCCCCTCTCTCTCTCACACACACACACACACAAACACAGCCACACACACACACACACACACAAACACAGCCACACACACACACACACAGAAACACAGCCACACACACACACACAGAGGTGCAGATGCAAAGCTGGCTGAACCTGCACACATACATAGAAAAGGTAAAGGCACAATGTCCCACAGATAGCCCCTCATATATCCAACAATGAGCCATTCAAAGCAACAGTTTCAGCATTGTAAGACTTTTGACACCAAAACGTACTGCTTCAATACCAAATTCTGCAAAGTATCTTTTTCCCCTCTGAATATGAAACTTGGATGATAAACATCCCATTCACTTGACCACAAGTCTGGGAAAGCACACCCATTGTCATTTGAGTGCTTTACAGTCTGTAATAAAGAAAAACCATAGCTCTTCTTTTCCATTACTTTATAAATAGAGGATGATAGAAATAACATACCTTCCAAAAGATGGTCACCTACTCCAAGAAAAATATCCAAATGCATTTTAAGGTCCACCGTCCATCAACAGGAGCAAGCTAAACACATAAATAACAAGACAGGCCTCTCTGATGAGCCAAGGCACTCTGCTAACAGAAGACCAGAGTCATTTTGAGAAGCATTAATACTGAAGCTGTGAACAGCTACTGCTGCAATTGGATCCCGAGACTTTAAGGTCCAATGGAGGCCCTGGCTGCTTTACCTGACACCAGAGCAACGCTAGCGTAGCTAGCAAAACATCAGGAGCTGCTTAATAATGAATGGAGCCTAGGGAGAGCTAACACATGCCACATGGCTAATACAGAGCTAGGCTGACCAAACTTGAGACAGGTTAGCGTTGGGTCAGTTAATAGCAGGCTTTATCACTATGATCAGTACCGACAAGTTGCTAGCAGGGGCCTCTGTCAGCAGAGCACCACACATGGCTGCTTAGGAGAACACTACAAGCTGTCATCCATCATCAGTCTGACTAGTCTTATTACACAGCTATTAGTCCTTCAGATTAAAATACACAAATGATTTCAGGTAGGAACTCGGGACTTGCTTTAGATTCATGACTAGGATAAAGACCATAACAGCCCGTAACACATTTCTAGTTCAGGAAGCAGTGTTTTGTGATTTGTGTGATTGTACCATCCACTTCGAGCAAAAGTGATATATCCCGCCCAGTCTTCTATGCCATTCCTGTTGCTTTTCTTTTCCCATCAATCCCTCTCAGAATGACCTCACTGAAGTTTCCATGACACCTCCTTTAAGTTAGATAGAGTGCCTTGGAAATAGCAATGCCCCAGATACAGCCTTTCATGTCAGAGAGAGAGGCATACCAAACACTGGAGTCAAGTGGAATCCATACAGGCAGAATTTACAGCTTGTTGTCCATCTATCTCCACCCACGTTCACCTGCCATGTAAATTACAATCTTCATACCCCCATGCCTAAACCATAAATATACCCTAAGTGGATATGGGTGTTGTGCTCTTTAGTGGGCGTGGACCCAGTGCGGCATTAAGCCACACACAAGACACACAAGGGAGGAAGGGGAGAGGGCAGGACGACACCAAACCCCCTGCTGAACTGAAATATACAGATGGTTAACATTAGGGAGGGGAGCAAATTTGGTCAAGTTTCTTGTGTTTGTCTGGGTGTGTGTCTGGGTGCGTGTGTCTGGGTGTGTGTGAGTGGTTGTGTGTGAAAGGTAGTGGCATGTCTTATTTCCAGACTTGGCTCTATACATACGCCAAGAAACACAGGCTCCCCTTGAGTGTCTCAGTGGAATTCCGGAGGTGTTTTCATTCCTGTGTTGTTGCACTACACAATCAAAAGCCCAGGGTAAATGTGGCACATGAGGTCAATAGTGTAAGCAAATGTTTTTTGGAAAGATTTCAAGGTATGCAAGAAAGCCCACATGTGTGACCACTGAGCACACACATAGCCCTTCCATAACATTCACATAGCCCTTCTAACAAATTCTTCCTATTTTTTCCTGTCATTTAAAGTAAACATATGAGTGTGAGTGTGAGTGTGAGTGTGAGTGTGAGTGTGAGTGTGAGTGTGAGTGTGAGTGTGAGTGTGAGTGTGAGTGTACAGACATCTGCCGCGCACACTTCCAACAATCCCAATTGATATACACAGAAACATTCCCTAGCAGCGAGTGGAGAAGATAGTATTCACACACCTCTTGAATTGAACGTCACCAGTGAAGGACCATCTGATTCAAACGGCAAGCGCAAGTCACAGAAGTCATGGGGGGAAACAAAGCATTTATGTCAGAGCTATCTAATGCTCCAATAATAAGAGGAGGGACCAGACTGACTGAACAATGATCTTCTCAAGATTCCCCCAAGGAACCCTCCACTGCATCAACACTCAGGCTGAGTCAAGGGGAAACATGACCCTCGTGCGTTGGCCACAGCACTCCAGTAAAGGATGTTGGTACTCATCCGCTCTGAGAGGTACCTTAACTCTCTTTTTTTCCCAGTCCCTCCCAGGCAAAGAGCCTCCGAGCACATGAAGGGACGGTTAGTGTTCCAATTACAGAGAAGAGGAGGAGGTAAAAACATAGGAGGCCCTAGACTCCATTCTCTAACCCTCCAATTAAAATAAGAAAAGGGGCAGAAAGAGTGAGAGAAGGGTAAGAAGCCCAGGAAGTGCAGGCTCTCTTTCACTCATATTGATTTGTTTTCCAGTCTTCTGCCTCAGTGGCTGCCATATTGGGTCCGCCTACGCAAAAGATGACAGTATACGTGCACTCTCTAAATTGAGCCCCGTATTGGGGAGAGTATCAGCTGAGTCACAAGCTCTGGCGGTTCATCAGACCTGCCAACAGACCAACTCTCCAAAATAAATACAAAGATGTCCATGCGTTGTACATCACCAATGTTTGCACTTCCAGTTAAAGTTAAAGCTGGTGTTACACTATGGCCATTTTGGGTGGGCTAGAATAGCCGTTGTTCAGATTTTGATCAATTACCCCAAGTAGTCTAATAACCCAATCGTCTGTCTCTGAAAAATCTTTTGCAAAATCTGAAACAATAATTCATAATATGAAATCACAGATGTTGTTCCCTTGTTAAACATTTTTACTCTTTGAAATATATGATAGCTTATTCGCACAAGCATGTCCCTGAAAGTGTGTTTCTCAAGGCTGACATGTAATTAGAAACACAGGTGGCTTCATCAGAGGACTTCTCTGTGGGTTCAGAATTCAACAGCTGGAAGCAAACCCAATAATACCGCCTTTGGTCCTAAACAGCCTGGAATGTTTCTGTTTCTTTGGTATCATGCGTCGGCCTGGTTCATCTCAACTTTTCATCATTCGCATGCTCTGAAAGTTAACTCAAATAGTTTGGTGTCTTGGATGTGTCTAGATCGAATTCTAATCAACTGGCAAGGTGAAAGAAGCAATTAGTAAGAATATTTTCTAGACCACAGTGTCTTTCTTGACACTTGCCAAATTCTTCAGCTGGGATTGTACTTATTTACTCTTTTGAAAGTGGTACGTTCTAGGAAAATAACTTTGAGAGAGGACAGAGCTGGCCTTGAAGCCATCAAGGGAATTCAGCCTTGGAGGGGTAATGGGATAATCTTCTATATTTAATGTCTATGAAACCAATAGGGAATCAGTTTAAACTAGAACTTTCACAGAGAAAAATGCAAGTGAGCTTTAGGAGCACCAGAGTACATTTCTCAAAGAGGTTGTGTCCTCCAACTCACAGCAAAGAGATTGAAGGTAAAGATCAATTGAAAGTAAAAACATATTGACACGACCATCACTCACTGTCCCAAATCATTCGTTGTCTCTTCTTTCTCTCTCTTGATGGTTAGAGGGAATGGGGGATGTGTTTGATGCAGGATGCTGGGTCTATCGAATATGTATAGTAGAACACCCTTGTCGCCCCACCCAAGGAGGGAAGCTGACTAAATGGTGTGGTAGAAGGGCCAGGGCTACCAGTTGTGGTTCACATTAGTCAGGCTACTCCCCTCTACAGCTGCTTACCAGAGGAGCATGAGATGAATGATGAGAGATGACTGCCAATGTGGCAAGGAAGACTTATGCAGCCAACAGACGCACACAGAGACAGTACACAGATGGTTATACTTACACTCGGTCACGCATATCATGCATACAAACACACACAGTACTTACTCTCATGCTCAAACAAGTGCGTATGACAAGCTCACTCAAAGAAACTCAAACAGTACATGTCTGTACACACTTCTCTCTACATGCAACATGGGCATTAGAGTCCTTCATATCATTAACCATATGACCAAACTCACAATCCTATAGCCTATATATTGTCATCTCTAACTGCAAACAAAGCTGGCGACGCCTACACGCCCTCCAGAGCTCCCAGTCATATCCACAGTGGACGGTAATTCAGCATCACTCAGAGAAAACACACACAAAGCATCTCTTCTGTGTGGGGACATAAAAGGTAACCTGATCCACTGAGGGCTACACTGGCCTACTCTGGCCATGATGTGGGTGGCACACTAAAGGGCATGCAGAAGTTGGGTACAGAAACAGTTGACATTTACAAAATGCTAGTTGATATTTCAGATGTGTCAAAATAATTGTCAAACGTGAACCAAATTATTGTGATTCTATAATAATATGGGGTGGTTTACACATTTGCAATTTAACAAATAGAAAAGCAGAAATTAAAAAAGTATATTTTTGTAAAACACTTCAGCATCAGCTTTGCCTTCACCATGCCTTTTAAATGTTAAAGTCATTAAGTTCTCTTTTGAAACCACTTTACCTGACTGTAGCATTGCCATGTGGATTAGCAACACAAGTGTTTAATGCTATTTCTGAAGCATCAAGTAGAGAAATGTCTTTGAATTAAAGTTTCCACATTTCTTCAGCTGAATCTCTGTGGGAATCTAACAAAGATACCTGCTCTTGCCTGCTTAGTGTCTTTCTGATGGTTTCTGATGCCACACCCTTCAGCAGACACCTGCACTTTCCAATCCTCCTTTGGTTTCTACTACTCCCCAATTTCCATCAAAATGTGCGTTTCTTTCAAAGAGTATCAAGTCCTTACATATCCCTTTGTGATGCCCATGAGTGAGCAAACATCAGTGAGCAGTTCCCTGACTTACCCGCGCCCAAGGTCAGAACCTTAAAGTCTTCCAAGGGGTTTTCATGGTCGTGCCGCAAGAGTCTCTCTCCTTCTGCAGGCTCCTCTCCTCCTTTCTCCTCTAAGCCCAACCAGCACACTCAAGCTCACTGGCGTAACTGCTCGAATTCTACCATGACCTTAAGGTTTTTCTTGGGGAAGAAAAAGTCCACGGCTCCATTGCCAGTCAAGGGGGCTGAGCATAGTTTCAGCTGGGCGGCCATCCAAACAGACAACTATTCTATTTCTGTCTGCCATGTGAGTGGCGTCGTCGCATTTTGGAGAAGTTCTGTGGTGGGGCATGTAATTGTAGAGAGACCAGTTATGGTGAAATGTAATTGTAGACTTCATGATATCGGGCGAAACTGCCAGCTGAACAAGGTAGAGAACTTTTAAAAGTCCCACAAAAACAAAGCAGACCACATAAATAAACGAGGAGCTGGGATCCAGATGTGGGAGAAAGGGGGGGAAAGGAAAAGAAGAAAAAAGGAGGGGAGAGGGAAAACCAGACAGAGGAACTGCCATCACAGCAGAATGAAATCACATTTCTGACAGTGAAAGGGTGTTTACCTTCCCTGGAAGTCTCAAGAAAAAAGGGCTTTCGGGAAGGTGAGAGGATGTCAGCTGATTGTGTGTTGTTTCTGGCCCATAACCAGGAGCATTTTTAGGTGTCTGGTTTCACCTTGGAAATTACAACCGTCTGGAAAAATTGGGAGCTTTTAAAGAAAAAGGGAAGGAAAAATTCTAAAAAGAAACTGGGAGTTGGGTGGTTCACATTACCCTTCACTCTTCACATACACATTCTTTATAAAATAAATAAAATAAATATATAAAATATGAGCAGCTTTCACATACATATCCTGAGCACTAAATTATTAAGTGTTTTCAAACTGTAAACCAGCAAATTCCCTTACTTATACTCTTAAGTATACTCCCTTATTTAACTTTATTTCCTTACATAAGCAATGGCTGGGACATATAATTAAGATGCAATGTCTATTAGTAAATCCTACGTATACTCCTTCAATCACTAGTGTAGGAACAAAATGTTAGGTCAAGTTCAAATTGTGTCAGAAATGCATCAAAACTCCAAAAACCTTTCACCAGATTTTGGGTTGTGGTTGACATTTCTGGGAACTGCAAAAGTAAGGACTTTTCTTTGGATAAAGGGTTTTGCTGCAAACCTCCTTTTCATATGAACCATCTAATTACCAACTGAAATCATCCAATGAGAAGCAGCTGTACACTATTAGGACTGCTTTGTCATTGGCAAATAAGTCTGAGTTAAGTTGCTGAGAATAAAACGCAAATATTTGAAACCAGCCTTTAAACTCTCGTCCCCCTCAATTATGACAATGTGTAGGAAAAATGTTTCCATCATTGAAGACATTTTTCCATGTGGAATCCAGCCCTGTTCAGAAACCTGAACTGATTCCAGCCCAGACAGTCAGACAGACTGAGTTAGAGAACATGCAAGACGATGGAAAGACTGTAAAAAATGAATGACAGATGAGGCTTGAGAAAAACAGATGAGAAATGGAGCTCAAATCCAGTTTTGCACTCTGTATTGATCATATATGAAGCACCCAGAGACTCATTGGACGTGATTATATATTTCCTATTTTCATTAACAGTAATGAAGTCCCATATCTCAAGCCGTAAGAATCACCCTGTAGAACTTTGTTCATTGCTTTAGTTTGTTGTTCATCTTCATCTAAAATCTTTCACCGATCTTATCTTGGTCCATCTTAACCGCTGCAATACTTATTATTTGTATTTTCAATGGTTGGGGTGATGTTTGGTGTCTAGTATTATATTTTAATTGAAAGACATTTGCGTCAGTGGTGTGCACAGCCTCCATGTATGTGTTTAAGCTTCTCCATGGACCCTACTGGCCCTGAGAGAGTTTTCTGGGATTATGCCACTGAGAATGTATCATGATCATTACTTTAAATTGTATTTTCATTGAGGTTTAACTTTTGTCTTCAACTTTTGTAAGGATACTTATATCGCCACCTGTTGGAAGATTGCTGTAAAAACACATGAAGCCCAAACTGAATTAACAAGAAACCTTGTAGATACGTTACCAGTTTATACACTTCAAATGAAGTAAAATAGTGACCATACAGTTACAGAGTGAGCAATTCACAGTGACAAAAATGAACAGTTGGACCTTTGACTTGAAACCAGTACACAATTTAAAAGAACCAGTAGCAATTCAGTTTCAGGTTCAGATGACTGTACATTTTATGTAACTCCTGCTTGAACGGAATCCTATGTGAACATACCATTCTAGTCAAATGGAGTCGGAAGGATCGTCGATTCTAATTGACAACAAAAATCTGTCTGCAAGTCAGGTCAGTTTTCTTGAGAGATTCCCAATTCTCATATTGTTAGCTGCCTCTAATCTGGTGTATTAGTTTATGGTTCAGCACATTAATACAACAGTATAATTTTAGCAGTATGAAATTATTATTATTATCTTTATCTATGTATTCTGTCAAATGTTTCTGAGCTTGCAATGTTCCAGTGTATTGGTTGTAGAAAACCAAGGTAGGTACCAACCATGGTATGCATCATACATAATAAACAAGCGTATTTCTTCACCTAAAATCTGAACCCTTTGAAGAACAACACAAGTACCCCAAACCCAAATGTATCTAAAATACATTTTAATGCTGAAATTTCACAATCGTTACAATATTAATCTCTGGAATACGTTTTTTTTTCTCCTCTTCATTCTTATCTTCTTTGTATCTGGAAACATACTGTACAATCATGTCATGTAAAGTGTTCTACATCAAGGCACAAGACACAGCCATTGAGGGGAAGCCTAGGGAAGGCTGATCTTTAATGGCGTCCCTCAGAAGAACAGCAAACAGGTGCTGTCAGGGACAAGGATGAGGGAAAGGAATGATGGGTCTTATAAGGGATCACATGGTACAAATGTGCTGTAAGTAAAGAGAGAGAAAAGAATAATAATAATAAAGAACCACTTCTGCTCTTTCTTTATTTCTGATGAAAATGTGTAAAAAAGTAAAATAATTATAAGGAGTCATTTGTTTATGTACATAACTTTGGATGTTTTTTTTTCTTCTTTTTTTTCTTGTTTGCCAAAAGTAAAAATGAAAGGTTCCTAACATTAGTGGAGTATGTTGTCTCCATTTTTGAAGACTGTTGGAGACTGAAGGGCCGGTGGTCTCAGTTTATTTAGAATTTGTAGTTGATGTTTTTTCCCCAGTTACTCTGATGTCCTCACACTGAGAGGGTTCAACCTCTGCAAGAGAAGAAAGTAAAGTAAAAACGTCTTAATAACAAATACAAAGGAAAATAAAGGTGTGTTAAGCAAATAGTTACATTACATCATTTCAATGCTTGCTAAACCACCAAAAAGAAGAAAAAAAAAGACAAAATAACAAAATAATTTTACTAGAAGGACGAGGAGGAAGAGAGGGAAAGAAACACAATTCTTAAGATAGCAAGACAAGTATTCACCATATCCCTGAAGGTGGTTGGAAAGCTCACATCTGGGTGTCTCTCCTCCGCCGGCCGAAGGCCTTGGAGCCTACGTTGGTGGGGACAAAGTTGCTGTTGCCCATGCCTCCTGACCGGCTCAGGAAGTCAGCCAGGCGGTGAGTCACGCACGTTGCTGTGTTGCAGGCTCGCTTCTGTGCTGTAACGCTGCTTCAGGAGAAGAGTGACATGGTTAACGATGAGCTCCGGAACACACGCACACACCATCATAAAGACATGGCCCTTCCAAGAGATACAGTCATGTAGACACATACGTGCCTACACAGTCCCACACATGATTACACATGTAAAAGCAGTTGACTAATTTAATAAAAGAAAATCTTAGACTAGAGTAACATATAGCATATATTTAGTCACTTTAATCACTTTAGAAAATGTGTTTTGAATTAGATCAGTCATATTTCTTACCTTGAGACTCCATTAGGGATTCAGAGGTATTTCAAGGGCATTACTAAAGAGCTAAAATAATTTCTTAGTAAACTTAATTTCCTGGCATTGGCTTTATAGCACTACGCCAGGATCATAAAACTATATAGCATTACTTTGAAATTGAAAATAAGAAAAGGCTTCCTGGTAGAAAAATACGTTTATTGAATGAGAAACATGGTGATGCATGGAGGAACTCTTTATTATCTGTTGATATTACTCAAATGTGCCCATTCCTGATTAGATCCTTCAGCAGTTTTTAATACAATAAATTATTTATACTGTGAGGATTGCACATTGAGGATGAATCAAAAAACTTCTGTAGAAGAACTGATTATGTTTTAAACCCAATTAAGTTGATTGGTTGTCTAAAAGGGTAAAGTATGTAATTCTTTAATTAAAAATTAAATGGAATGAGCTCAAAGTAAAGGGAAACGATCGTGTTGGGGGTAGCAATCAGAGATTCTCCTTAAAGGGTCAATCAAGCAGGCAAACTCCACATGCACCGAGACTTGTCAAACCAAAACCATAGGGATGCAGCGGGACGAGGAGAGGAGGAAGGGAGCGTCTGGGTTAGATACTTTCAAGCATCTCCCCGTAGCTTGTATAGTGCTCGCTGTCGCGCAAGCTGCGCTTCTTGCCAGGCGTTCCCGCCCCCACATCCGTGCGAGGGAACGTTTGCAAATTGTGCAGCTCCTGGGAGAGTTTTCCCAGCACACAGGTGCTGAGGTTGGAGCAGCGCTTGGTAAGGGGTCGTTCCATGCTGTCAGAGGGATAGGTAGGGAGGAAGGAAGGGAGACACACAAACATGCAGAAACAGGCTCATAAACATGGGATAACATGCAGGTCTGGTCACTCTCTCTCTCAAACAGTCTTTCTCTCTCACACTCAGGCTTGATCATCTTCAATTGCTCTCTCATCCACTGTTAGACACACTTTTTCTTTGTCACACTTACTTACACCCACACATGATCTCTCAATCTCCCAACGTATCTCTGTTAATTATGTTAGTATGGTTAAATAACAACAATATCCACTCATGCATTTGCTATGAGAGAAAAATGCATCTTTGGACATGCTTTCAAAATAACATCATGCTCCCCCACCCAACACTTATAGGATTTTAACATTGTTATTAACCACATGCTCATATCATATCTACGATCCTCCTGCTGCAATGTAAAGTATTTCTGTCATGCAATACATTCCACTCCCAACTCCCACATCATGCACTCATACATCTCGTTAGGCATACTGATCTGTCCACATATCCAGCAAGCAAACAGGTTTGCCCATTTAAATAATATAATAAGAGTCAAACAGATCCATGCTGTAGAAAGGTTGCGACAGAGAATCTGTTCGTGAGCATTCAAATCTTTCCTTTAGGTTTGAGTATGTTTTTTTCTCACCTCTATAGGTAAATTAATATCCAGATGAACACTGATATGGAGGGGTAAAAAGGTCCTCAGAAAGAGTTTGAGGAGGTTAAAGTGAACTTTAAAGAACAATTTTGTTGTGACACCGGTGGTCATCCACGGGTGATCACTCACCCTCATCATTTCTTATGACTAATATCTGTCCTTCATATTCTCCAGCCACTGGAAGACAATGTTTCCAGGGATACCAGGAGGTAATGAAGGGTCGTCTGTACCTATTGCCTTCGTTGACTTGCTGCTCCAGCTCCTCGGCTGTCATCTGCACAAACTCCTTGACTATGGCGTTGAGTAACCTCCGTGCCTCATAGTCCGTGAGCGTGACGTGATCTGTCATGGAGTCTATGCCCGGTCTAGAGAGTGGTGGGGAGAGTGGAAGGAGGAGTAGGTTGTATAGGACATTTACATGAACTGTGGCTAGACTTAGCATCTACAATGAAGAAGAAAGAAAGAAAGAAAAAAAACGGGATGGAGCGTCGTGGTCCGAAAGGCTGTTGAACTGGGAGGGACCCCAGCCAACACGGAAAAACAATCTGCTGAGAGTGGCCCATCTAAAAGGGCCGTTGTGTGACCAAGTCGAGATTTATGACTAAATCAATATCTTCATGGAACAAGGAGTGGGGGTCGTGGCTTGGATGTTTTTATTTATCTCATCTATCTCTCCTAAATTAAATTACTCGTTATATTTAATTTTTTTCCGACTGGAAATTTCATTAGAGTCTCCCTTGACACTTAACTAGAGTGCACTTCGATGATATTGGGCAAAAAATATGCTTGTATGCATGTTACAATAAAATGAACATTTCTTGTGGGAATAGAAAGTAATTTACAGACTCAATAGAACGATGGAAAAGGTGAAGTCTTACAAAAACTGACAAAAAGTTACAAAACTCCACTGAACAATACAATATAAACTGACTAAAGTAGTAGATATGAATGGATGGTCTATTTTTGGTGAATCCACAATTTAAGTCAGTCCATTCATGTGCACAGTATGTTTGCATTGGTGTGTTTGCATAACTACAGATGTACGTGTGTGTGTATTACATATGGGTCAGCAGGTGTACATGAACTGTCTGTCTGTCTGTCTGTCCATCAGTCAGTCAGTCCGTCTGTCTGTCTTTCTGTCTCACCTGGCAGGGGCCGCTTGTGAGCTGTACATCTGGCATATGACCAGGGCATAGGTAACAAGGAAAGCAGATATCTTCAACATAACCATGGTCCCCTACAGCAAAGACACAATCCTGTCAGCTCCACACAATGCTACATACATTCATAAATTCAGCCATAGAACATCAAGAACATCAAGAACATCATCACCATTTGATCATACATATATGTATACATTGGTGAAGCACACCGACAGACTACTGTATCCTTTTTCAGGCACTTGGTGAAAATAACTTTCCCCAGTCACTGCTCAACCTAGCTGGAGATTCTCTCACTCGCTTCTCTCACTTTGTAATTGGACAGTTCAAAAAAGCCTGACACATCCATCCATTTATCCATCAATCTATCCATTTCTCCATCAATCTATTCATTTATCCATCAATCCATCAATCCATCAATCCATCAATCCATCAATCCATCCATCTATCCATCCATCCATCCATCCATCCATCCATTCCAACTCTTATCCAGTTTCTTATCTCTCTGGTTCCATCTCTGAAAAGGACTGGTAGTCCTCTGCCAAGCCTTTAGCATGTCCAGGACAAGGGTCTTAGCATGTAGCGCAACACTAACAAGTGGGACAGCAGCATTAGCTGAAGCTCTGAGGAAGCCAGTGGGACACCAGCGTGCCAACTCCCTGGGGAGCAGGTGCATTAGTGTAATAAGCTGCCGCCTCTCTACCTCTCACGCACACTCACACACACACACACATGCTCTACCTCTCTTTCAGACAGCCCGAACCCCCAGACCCCCATCCTTCTCTCTCGCTCCCCTTCCAGCTCCAACACTTACTTTCACTCTTCTCCACCTGCACTTTCTCTTACCGTCTCCATACCCTGCCCTCTCCCCCTTGGTGCCTGTAGAACTGGGCTCTGGAACCCTACAGCCACACATCAATTCCATTATCACCACTACCTCATCACACTGCACCAAAACGCAGGTTTACACTGTCAACATCCCATGGACTTTCCATTCAAAAAAGATTTTTGGTCCATTATGTGAATCAAAGTAAAAGTGTATCACTTACCTTCAGTGATAATCACCTTGCAAAAAAATAGAGCTATATATATATATATCAAACACTAAGTTGACTTCTCTCAACTTGAAGACCAACTCTTGATTCTGTTGCATGCGGAGCCAATGCACAAGCCTATATATCCACCACTTGGATTTGTGCATTGACTGTGTAGGTGTTTAATTATCTTTCTTCGGCCAATCCGCTGGCTGAGATGCTCCGGTAAGCCAATCAGATGTCATCCCTTACTTCTGGCACTCTAATAAGGGAAATGGCTTCGCAATGACGTCATTCTCCAGTCATGATGTGCTTCATTCACAAAATATTCCAGTCATTTAGACCATTTGACATCCAAGTTGGTGTTGTAGCCATTAATTAAACAAGCAAACCAAATGAACAGCACATGAAAACTATCCCCAACGATACACATTTTGTAGGAAATCTTACATGTATGACATTTGTCAAGTGAAAATCAGTAAATCCCGTCATTGATTTGCAGACGGGGCCATCTGCTGGAGAGGCATGTAAACTGCCCATGTACATGACAAAAATTCAGTCCAGGATTGGATTTACGGTATTCAAGATATAGAAAATCCATGAACTCAAGAATCTGTCTTTCTTTTTACACAGTGAAAATACACATTGATTACATTTGTAACATTGATTATACGTTGAAAGTACTGGTTTACAAAAGGTCTACTTAAATAGGATATCTTTCAATATGTTGACACAATGTGAAACAATGTTCTGTATAACGATCAGATTACTAATGTAAAACCAATATTTGGGTAATAATTTGACCATAGTCCATCAAGCTAAATTTAAGTCGTTCCGCAAACTGGTTTTCATGATCAAGATCATTAGTTAACATTCCACTTGCAATGACAAACACTACTGCCTACTGCTCTCTAGCAATTATATAACTATTTTTCACGTGGCATCAACTGACTTCCCTTCCTCTTCATTACAGTGGACACATGCAGTGTATGTTTCCATGTATGTACAAATGTGTGTGTGAGTGTGTGTTGCTGTGGCTGTGTGTGCGAGTGGGAGGGTTTGTCTGTGTCTCGGGGGAGAGGAGGGGGAGGTCTTTTCTTGTCTGCGTCATAGAGGAACCCCATTAGACAGGATGAGCCTTTTAGTGCTATTGAGCAGCGAGCCACAGCGATGTCACAGACTCTAAATCACTGCAAAATGGGCCGCCCAGGGTCCAAACCCATACCTCGGAGAACAGGGAGAGAGACACCTAGTGTGTACAGAGTATAGGTCTGCTTGCATGTCTGTGGTTTCACCTGCTCTTGAGTGCGTTTGTACAGTATGTCAGTGTGTGTATGTGAATGAGCATGCATGTGACTGTGTGAATATGTGACAGTGGATGCGATCTTGCAATGATATTAGGAAGTTCACCTTTAGGGAGTGAGTAAAGTAGAGTCCATACAGTAGATCTTCTCTCGCTTAGCTCAGCTCACCCACCCTGGTGTGATTTCAGGGGACATTTAACAATTTGCCCTAACATCATGGAATACCAAATCAGATGGGCTATTTGTGACAGTTTTGGTCAGTTTTGTCAAATCCACTGCATAAGCACAGACAAATTTGCTATTAGAGAAATAAATAAACCAACCACGATCATTTGCATATTGGGGTTTCTTATTTTTTATAAACATACTAAGCCATAAAGCTTAATGCACTAGACTAGAGAATGTAAGTCAAACTCTGGGAGAAGCATTTTGGTGATAAGGCCAAAGGTCTGAGATATGATCTTTGTTCCACTCTTCAGCGCAGGGTGCTGCGCTACAAGTGGGCAGGACCAGATTCAGATCAAATGCTTCATAAAGACAAAGGAAAGAGCAACTGCACTTAAGTCATTAGCTACACAGTGATAGCTCTAAATCTCTAAATCTAATTTGTGCTCAGCATCACCAAAGAGGCTCTGCTTGATTGAATGTTTGTGACTTAGCTTTTATCATTGTGTGGTTTCCACTGGAGGCTCTAAAGGAGTTTGTTCACCTGGACAGAGTGCTGACCAGGATTACCTGCACACACACTTGACCATACTGTTTGGTACGATCAGAAACACACACATGAAAATGCAGAGGCAAATGCACAAACATACAGAGATGGGAGAACCTTCACAAGTACAATTGACTTTTTTCTGGTCCACTTTTTTTCTCTAAAATACACACAAACACATGCTTCACGTACATGCATTCCCCTAGCCCGCATGAACTAAGTGGGATTTAGGGACACCGAACAAATGCTAGGCTTACATTTTGGAATAGGTCATTACTTTAAGGCCCATGTGGAGTGCCACTTCACTTGTAAGAGCAAGCAAGTGCTTACTGGCTTCGCTGTTGTTCATCTCAGGACATTAGGGAAATTACATTTAATAGTTTAAACAGCGAGGCATCAATCAGGTGGCCATTGCGTGCTGCGTGGGAGGAAGGTTTGGCTAGCTCTGACATCATCCTCCGGTGGTTTCAGTAGTACTCCACTTTCATTCACGAAAAGGAGGAGAGAGGGAAAATGTTGACCACTCAGCAATGTCTAGACTCTTATAAATGCGGCGTTTGTGGAAAGGGGTTTTGTGTGTTTATGAAAGTGCATTCCAAGTATCTATCATGGTTCTACAAGTGTAAAGTGACTCAGCTTGAGGAAATGTCGATTCAAATGGAATATGAACTTTAACTGGACTTACTTGGTCCTTGCTTGTCCTGTCTTTTCTCAACCTGGTAAAATAAAGCTCAGTCTGGCGTTAAATACACGGACACAATCAAATATACTGACACATCAAACAACTGGAAACACATTGGTTTGTTTCCCAGAAGCATGAACAGTCAACCCTCACTAACACATGTACAAGAATACATGTACGACCATTATGATCTTGTTGTAAAAAATTACTTAAATTCAGCAAAACTATTCTTACAGTGACTCAGACGAGTACCCTTTTTTAAAGCTTGAGATTAGCAAGCAATTCCTTCCAAGTGTCTTTAGAAAACTTGGCTCAAACACATTGGAGCCATTTCAGGTTCAATCACACTTGATCAACTTGGATCCCATCCCATTGTATTTATAGAAAGTTAAACGGTATGCGGTTATGAAATGTGGCCCATGGCCAGCCTCTGCTGTCATTTCTTTCTCCACAGCAAAGACGAGTTGGAAATTAAAGAGTCTTACAGTGTCAGCTTCAATGTATTAGACTTTCATGTACATGATATCATACTGTAAGACTGGATTATACCCTGTGAATTATCTTCACTGTTCACCTAAACAATAGGTTTCTTTTATGTTTAAAAAATATGTGGTCAATGATGGGTTGTGGATGGTTGCCTCTAGAACCCATGTTTCCTCCCCTCTTTCGTTTCCTTAAATTTTCTCTTTATTTTCTCTGTCCAAGTTTCTTTATTAAAAGCATTATGTCCTATACACCAAACGTCTGTAGACTGACTGCGTTACACGTGATTTTAATTGATCATTGTTTTTTGGCAGAATTAAATGGAATTTAGGATCAGTATCATCTCTTGAACTTTTTTATTTTATTAACTTACTTATAGCTGAAACATTTACAAAGAAAGGTTAACTGACTTTGCATACATTTTCCTTAACCAATACAATACCATTATTTTCTAGATATCAGTTTCAAAAATAGTTTAGCATTTTTTTAATTATAAATTCAGTTTATCACTGCACTAGTGATTCAGAGATACAAAGGCAAAAAGGCCTACAAAAGGAAAGTGCATTGTAGGTGAACATAAAATACCATATCAAGTATTAAAATGCAGATGTTTTATTCATTTAGCAGATGCTTTTATCCAACATACGTAGAAGACATTTAAGCATTAAAATGGAAAACAGTTGAGGTTATCTGATAATGAAATTCCTTGGTGACAGTAAAGACACTTTTTAAACCATGTATGTCCCATCAGCCACTCCTCAGAGAAGACACCCAACTGACGCAATAGACCATTAAAGTCTGTGACCCTTAATTCTCCCCCTTCTCTGATTATATCACTCTCTTATTGAAGTAATTGAGTCTTACAGCTAATGACTCTGGCACCGTGGAGATGAAATTAATACTCCGTGTTCGGATGCTGGCATGGCATTTCCTTCATGTTAGAAATGGGACAGATGTTCTAATCAGTTAAATGCAGTAAAAGCACCCTCAATCGTCAAAGCCATTACTGTGACATGATGGATCCCGGAGCACAAGTGACCATTAAGGAGTTTGATGTATAGATTAGCGATGGTGAGCCAGATACCGTAGGTGTCTCAGAAGCTAAACTTCACCACTTATATTCTGAGATGTTACAATAGTGTTACTGGCTGTCACAACATTGATCTTGCCATGCCCAAAAATAGGATATGAGAATGGCCATGAGTGGAAGACTAGAATTGTTTCTGAATCCAATCTGATGAATGAGTCAATAATCATGTTCCAACACATACTTGGCATTACTTCCTTTCTAGTCTCTCAGTGGATGAGTGGACTGCACTCACTTAAGAAAAGCCTTTTCTTTCTTCCTTTAGTATTCAATTGTGTCCTTAATCCAGTCCATGGAGTGCTTCTTAGGACTCAACTTTTGATGCCTCTTTAGATTCTATTTTAGGTTTCTTTAAACTTCTTTTCTCACAGACTCACCCCGTTTTACACTGGGAAATTTGGTAAAAACTGTGATATAACAGACAATCTTGGTTATACTTTAGGATTCAAATGTGGTACTACAAAATGAATAATTCTATGTAAGTTAAATTGTTAAAGAAACTCACTCCTCAATGGACACACAGGTCATGCATAGATTTTTTTTGTGGCATGTGTGTTATGTATACCCAGGACAAAAACACATTTTTAAGGTAAATCTCAGAAGGGGGAAATGGCTCACTTAATAGCTCTTACCTGATCTCAACCAAATGTATCTGGGTCTGAAAAAGTGGTTCATAGATTTGTTGTCTAACCACTGAGGAAAAATTGGTGACTAAATTAAAGCGGTTGCTCATAAAGGGGGGTCAGTGGTAGCCAAGAATCACTTTCATCTCAAAAAGTGACCTCTCACATTAGTTAATCCAAAAATACAGTATTGGATGGGCAAATGCAATTAATGTTTGAGCGTTTGCTTGGGGAGCCAGGGATATACTTTGAGGTGCATTAATGATTTGATGTCTCATTTCCCAGACTTGGCATTGGCTGTTTCTTTCCATTGACAGTCAACCAATACTGTTGAGAAAGTTAATAGTGTTGGTGCACTTTTTGAAATAATTATTTGCATTGTCATTCAGTACATGAACATGCATTGTGATGAAGAGAACACCTTAAACTGAAGAGACATGATTTTCTTTTGCTATGCAATTATATTGCATGACAAAATTATAATTATATTATCATAAAACAAAATATTACAAACCAGTATTTTCATTAAAAGCATGTGCCCTCTCCTGTCACCCGAGATGTACTCTTGTCCTTGATGTAATCCAGTCCCCACATGTCTGCTTCACAGTATCCACCTTGAGACCACCTGATGATTTTCTACAAGACAGCACACAAGCAAACACATGATTGACAGGTAGAGGAAGCTATACATACAAAGAGTGCAGATTTATGTGGTTACTTCTTTTTGTTCTTTGTCTGAGGAGCCTGCACACATACATCCCCAGGGGATTACAACCTGCCAGACCAGCTTCCCCATCAAACAAACTACACCTGTCAGATCAGAGGGGAACAGCAGGGAACCTGTCAAACATACAAGTCCCAGAATGCACCTGATCCATAGTGCTACACATGTAGTGGAGTAAAAGAGTCAAGCATGGCATCCATGTTCTTATCAAGAAGACTTGACAGCAGTGGGTAAATATAGGTCCACAGCAGTGCAATGACACATTATTCAGTTTGTTTACAGTGCCTCAACAAATTATTCAGAAACCTTTTATTTTTATTTTTTGTTGTCGCTATGGTTAGAGATAATTTAAAAATATATATTTTTGCCCTAAAACTATATATCCCTTGTGATGAATTATAACAATTTTGGGACAAATTATTTTGCAAAATAAAGAGCTTTGCGTGTGTGTTTTTTTCATTGTCTAATTATTGACACAAATGCTTCAGGTACAGAATTCCTTGAACTTCATGGCTTTTTGCTGTGGTATGTATTGTGAAATACTGAACGATGAGGAACAATTATGTATACACATTGGAGTATCAATAGGGGGTCAGATTGTGTCTCAAAATAAGTCATTTTCTTGCTTTACAAAATAATTGAAAAGTGTCTAACATACATGTTATTTTCCTACAAGCATCTCTCTCCACAAATTAAAAAGGCTGGAATAGTGAGTGATCAAAATAAACCTGACACGTTGTATTGTAATATAGCTGCTTGAACTTTCACCATAACTCCACCAGCTTCTTAAGAAATAATCAATAAGCATGAATGAGCAACACGATGGGCGAGGTTTGCCACTTATTGGCTGGCTATTATTAGATTTAGAGGCTGAGAGAGGAGGCAATCAATCTGGCCCTTGATATTATTAAGTGCTCCACAATGTGCTGTGTTTTTTTCCCGATTTGAGACAGAAGAAGCCTCTTCAGCTTTTTAACCTCTCTGAAGTGCCATGTCAGCTCTTTCAGGGCAAACGCGAGCAAGGAAAGGGGGGATGTCAGAATTCAGTGTGACTATCCTGTATGACTATGCCAACACACACACACACATCTCGCTAACACCATCCCTATTTTCTTGCTTTTCCTGGCAATCAGTGTGAAATGGGGAAGTACAGTCGTATGCAAAAGTTTAGGCACCCCTCTGAGGCTGCATGATAATTTCCTGTCTTCACCAAAAAAGATCAATATAATATTGTAATATTACTTTTCTAGTTAACACTGAGTGCTGGGGTGTTTTCCAGACAAAGATATTTGGTGTAGCAGTATTTAGTTGTGTGAAATTAAATCAAATGTGAAAAAAAGGCTGTGCAAAAGTTTGGGCACCCTTATCATTTATTTGATTTGAATACCTCTGCCTACTAAATGCTGATTAACTGCAACACATAGTTAGTCTGATTAACTTGTTAAGCCTTCAATTACATAAAAAGGTGCATTCAATCATTAGAAAGGGTATTTAAGTTAGCCAATTGCAAGTTTTGCTTCTCTTTGATTCTCCTCTGAACAGTGGCAAAATGGGGGCATCAAAACAGCTATCAAATGATCTAAAAACAAAGATTGTTCAGCAGTATGGTTTAGGGGAAGGCTACAAAAAGTTATCCCGGAGGTTTCAGCTATCAGTTTCCACTGTGAGGAATGTCATTAGGAAATGGAAGGCAACAGGCACAGTTCTTGTTAAGGCCAGAAGTGGCAGGCCAGGAAAAATAACAAAGAGGCAAAGGCGAAGAATGGTCAGAATGGTCAAGGACAACCCTCAGACCACCTCCAAAGAGCTGCAAGGTCATCTTGCTGCAGATGGTGTCACTGTGCATTGCTCGACCATTCAGCGCACATTGCACAGAGAACAGCTGTATGGGAGAGTGATGCGGAAGAAGCCTTTTCTGCACACGCGCCACAAAAAGGCTTGCTTGAGGTTTGCCAAACTACATTTGAACAAGCCAGGCTCATTTTGGAACAAAGTGCTGTGGACTGATGAGACAAAGATGGAGTTATTCGGTCACAACAAGAGGCATTACGCATGGAGGCAAAAGAACACAGCATTCCTAGAAAAACACTTGCTGCCCACAGTAAAATTTGGTGGGGGGTCCGTCATGCTGTGGGGCTGTGTGGCTAGTGCAGGAACTGGGAATCTAGTTAAAGTTGAAGGTCGTATGGATTCAACTCAGTACCAGCAAATTCTGGACAATAATGTTCAAGAATCTGTAACAAAGCTGAAGTTACGGCGCAGTTGGGTGTTCCAGCAGGACAACGACCCGAAACATTGCTCCAAATCCACTAAGGCATTTATGCAGAGGAACAACTACAATGTTTTGGAATGGCCATCCCAGTCCCCAGACTTGAATATAATTGAAAATCTATGGGGTGACTTGAAGCGGGCTGTCCACGCTAGGCACCCATCAAACCATACTGAACTGGAGATGTATTGTAAGGAAGAATGGTCCAAATTACCTCAATCCAGAATCCAGACACTCATCAGAGGATATAAAAAGCGTCTAGAAGCTGTTATTTTTGCAAAAGGAGGCTCTACTAAATATGAATGTGATTTTTCTGTTGGGGTGCCCAAATTTATGCAAGTGTCTAATTCTCTTATGATGCGTATGGCATATTTTCTGTTTATCAAATAAACCTTATTTCACGGCTAAAATATCACTGTCCATGACGTATGTGTATATATATGACAAAGACGTTCCTCATCCAAACGCCCAACATTTTATAGATGAAAGTAATGGAGATTATCAGGGGTGCCCAAACTTTTGCATACGACTGTATACCAACCCATAAAACCCATTGGTGTGTGGGGGGGCGGGGCGGGGGGGGGGCTTTCATGTGTGGCTGCCGAACTCTCACCCCAGTCTGTGATCTGCCATCTTAATGCACACTTGGCAGACAGGTTGCCTGTCTCCCCCATTAGACCAGTCGATTTCAAGGCTAACCACGTTGCTGACCTATTTAAAGCCGCAGAGGTGGCAAGATGGGCATATTTAGTCCCTCTCCATATGTTAAAGTAATCCCATAACTGAAGGCATGGGGCAGGTAATACAGCTGTGTAATCACTCGGTTTTTATAGCAACCCAGAAGTGAAGTTCAGTTATTAGAACTTTGAGACCACAAATGACCCGATAACTGAATTATAGGCCTACTGATCGGTAAGCTTTACCAACCTTGAACACCATAACATGTAAAATAACACATTTTGAAACAGGTGTGTCTTGTATCTTGTATCTTGTAAAATAATAAAAGGCATTCGATTAGAAGACAAAGCAGTGTGGTGGGCATAACAAGCACCCACCACATATTTAAACCCCCATTTCCCAATCCCAACCCTCTTTGCACCCCATGGGCCTATGCTGTGGCTTGGACCCGTCACAGAGTGACTCAGGTTGGTCTCCATTTGAAAAATTAAAGGGGTTGGGAGGAGCGCGGAGACTTTGGCAGTCAAATGAAGCCCGGAGAGCGATCGTGCTGAGCTCAGCATAGCCCCGTTACAATCTCAATCACAAAGGCGGTGCGGTGATGTAATGGTCGCCACTGCCGCTGCCTTGGCAGAGGAGGAGAGCTCGTCAGCACAGTGCCTTGAATTCATCTCCCCCCGGATCAAGGGTACAACAGATATCATTAACTAGGGCCCATGCAGGCACGTGCAACCAATCCTGCCACCCCCACAAAGAAACAAAAGTACCCTACTGAAAGCAAAAGTAAAATAACGAGGTTGTTTACTGCCCAACTAAATCAGTAGTGAGTGGGTGTTTTTCCCTTCAGACAACTTTTACTTATATAAATGAGCCTTTCATAAACCTAAAGACGTTTGCAGGCTATGCGTTCAGACCCACACGCATTTGTGTTTTTATCAAACACTGAACTGCTGCCATCTGGTGCTCATTTAGACACACTATAAACGTATACATTTTTTTACGGCCCTACAGTAAGATTTTCAAACTTTTAAAAGGTCTGCAAAATTCAAACAATTAATACAAACTTTACAACAACATTTCCTTTTTTTTAATTCAGCATAAATCAGTTTCGTTTTAGGTCTCAATCAAGTAAACTGATTCTGAGTTCCACAGTCTTGCCTAGCACTTCCAACAAACCAGGAAACTAAATCAAATCGGAATCACTGTTTGGTTAAGGCGACTGTTGTCAAAATGGTAGGAGTGAATGAAGCATGTTTATTAACTACAATAACTCGGCGTTCTTTAGATTAATGCGTTGTATGTAAGATCGATTACTTTGTTAGACAGCCAAGTAAAAAACATTTAGCTATGATCACTCTAGGCAAAATGGATAGTTAGCGAGCAGTACCGGTAACTGAGTAGCTAGCTTGTTAGCCAACGTGAGTAGATGTGAGTAAGCAAAAAACCCTATGTTAGAGGTAGAGCTAGCTAGCCATCTAGCTAAAATATCTGTCCACTCGCTAATTGTTTGGTGGCCTGCGTTTTTACTCATCTTTGCTCCTTTCTCTGTTCTAAACTCCTGGCAACGGGACTCTATAAGATACCATTTAGATGTGCATAGTGTTACGCTAGGGTGATTTGCGAACAATAGCTAGAAAGCTAGCTAGTTAGCCTAGCTTTTTGTAGAATTAGCAAATGTGCTAGCTAGTTTGCCGGAGGTTAGCCTGCTAGCTAGCTAATGATATGATGACTAACTTTCTGTTTCAGTTTTATCTCGAGTTTTTTCCCATTATAACATTGTTGACTAAGTCGAATGCTTCTGTCAAAATGTTTGAATGGGTTTGCCTGGCGTGCACTTTGACAGGTGGCTGCAAACTGAAACTCCACACTGTTTTATCCCAGTTAGTGCTTTATTATTTATTCAGCAGTCATATGAAACCCAGGTTACAGAAAAGTCTATGGGTGTTAGTAAGTTGCTAGCAGTTGAACTGAAGTGTTCGTTGGTGGAATAGTGTGAAGAATGCAAGATAATTATGTGGGTTTTGTTTAAATAGCTGAAATAGTTGAAATTGCTTTTTTATTGATATCATATTTTCTTCTCTAACTTTCCGCAGTTCCGTAATCAGTACGACAACGATGTCACAGTATGGAGCCCACAGGTAAACTAGGAAATGCCGCTTTGTTTTGGCCTTAACCATGAAGTGACATTTTCCTTACAGTATCATCTAACACTGTATTCTGCATTTGCTTCAGGGCCGTATTCACCAGATTGAGTATGCAATGGAAGCGGTGAAACAAGGTTCTGCCACGGTTGGACTCAAGTCAAGAACCATTGCTGTACTAGTTGCTCTAAAGGTAAGACCATTTGAAGAGTTAAAATAACACATTTGGAGTTTGCTTTATAGATTTACAATAATATCACAGTACTTCAGTTTGACCACATGCTAAAAGTGGGGTTGGGAACCGAGAATTAAATTAGTACCGGTTTTAGAACTAAACTTCAATAACCGGTTCCATGAACAGAAGTGTTGGTATATTGTAGGAGAGATGATAATCTTGAATTTAGACTTTGTGCTGTAAATGGCCTAGGTAGGCTAGATCGTTCCCTCCAAAATAAAAAAGGTATTTCTCTTGACTGACATGCTTCTGTCTTGCGTGCCTCTTCAGAGAGCACAGTCAGAGCTGGCTGCCCATCAGAAGAAGATTCTTCATGTGGATAGCCATATTGGCATCTCGATTGCTGGACTGACAGCCGATGCCAGGCTCTTGTGGTAAGAACACAAACGTCATGGTGGCTAATGGAGGCTCCAGAATATCTTCAAAATGCTGGTGTTAAGGACCTCTCTTTTCCTGTCCTCTTTAGTAACTTCATGCGTCAGGAGTGCCTAGACTCCAGGTTTGTGTTCGACAGACCCCTCCCTGCGTCACGGCTAGTCACGCTCATTGGCAGCAGTATCCTTTTTTGGGGGTTTCAAATGTTTAGTGTGATTTTTTGAATTGCATGTGAAAGTTCTCTCAACCAAAACTTGACCTTAACCTGTCACTTAGAAACTCAAATCCCAACACAGAGATATGGCAGAAGGCCATATGGTGTGGGACTGCTCATTGCTGGTTTCGACGTAAGTTTTAGTTTTAAATGGATTGAGTGGAATACCTTCAAATAAGTTCAAATGGAAAAGTTGATTGTAGCCAGTAGAAAGGCAGAGCCTTAAATATGATTGTGACCATTTTATTCAATCTCTTTTAGGATATGGGCCCTCATATCTATCAGACTTGCCCTTCAGCCAACTATTTTGACTGCAAAGCCATGTCCATTGGAGCCCGGTCCCAGTCTGCCCGCACATACCTGGAAAGAAACATGGACGCCTTCCTTGACTGTGAGGACACACACACAAGCATACACTGATACATAGACATTTGTGTGCACACTCATTTATTGTCAAAACACACCTTTTGGAGATCATATACTTATACACTGACATTGTCCTTTTTCAGGTAATCTTAATGACCTTGTGCAGCATGGTCTCCGTGCACTGAGGGAAACACTACCAGCGGAGCAGGATCTCACCATCAAGGTAGGCCACCAATAGTCTAAACCAGGGTTCTCCAATCCTGGTCCTCGAGGGCCGCTGTCCTGCATGTTTCCCTGCTCCAGCACACCTGATTCAAATGAATGGTCATTACCGGGCTTCCACAGAGCTCGATAACAACCCATTTGAAACAGGTGTGCTGGAGCAGGGAAACATCGAAAACATGTAGGCCCTCGAGGACGAAGATTGGAGAACCCTGGTCTTAAACCCTTAAGTTTTTCATTACATGGAATCACTTTACTAAGTCAACTGTTCCATCTTTCAGAATGTCTCTATTGGCATTGTGGGGAAAGACACGGAGTTCACCATCTATGATGACGACGCGGTCGCCCCCTTCCTGGAGGGGCTGGAGGAGAGGCCACAGAGAAAGGTACAGTTCTGCTTAGATATATCTGGAGCCATGAAATGACAGGTGATGTTGTTTACAGGACGTGCAAGTCAATGGATGTATATGTATCAGAGTATTTCTAATTGAGTATTTCAGTGAAGTCTAAATGTTAAACAGCCACAATGTTAACGTTGTATGTTGTGTACTCTAGGTGGCCCAGGCTGCCGATGAGCCGGCTGCAGACAAGCCTGATGAGCCAATGGACATGTGAGACCGTGCAGTGCCAGAGGACTTGGAGTTCTAGACCAGTGGCAAGCTTCCTTTCACATTGTAGTGGTCTGAAACCAAATCTTAAACACTCAAGAGCTGTACCGCATATACTGCAGTTCATTGAAACAAGGTGTGCCACTTCAGGAAAGTTACATGTACGCTTTTGGCTAACAATGTTGTATGTTGGTTTTTTCTATTGATAGAATGTTCAGTTCTATAAGTAATAAAAACGTTTCTGACAAGTGTTTGTATTTGTAAGTATTAGGCAACTCGAAAAAGGGCAGAACATGTATTTATTACACTCTGCATTAGGGACTTTCTCTAACATTGATATGCAGGGCAGCTACATTTATCCATAGAAAATAAAGTGTATAAAAGTGAGAATCTTAAAATAAATTGCATTATAGTGCAGAGTAGCTATCAAGTAATCATAAAAGGGTTGGAAGATATTTCTGTAGCTGTCCCGCAGGGAAAAAAGTCCCAATTGTGAGTTCCAATGTAGGCTACAAACATCCTGAGTCATATCTAGAGGTGATTTGAGACAGGAATGACGAGAACATCCTACATAGTGAAATTAACTTAACATGAAGGGTTTGAACTGTTTTGCCATGCAGAAATAGGACCACAACCACAGCATCTAATAATCAATAAAGTTCCACCAGAGGGAGAGAAGTGGTAAATAACTTCCATCATAATGTTTGGTAACAAATTGGTAGGACCTAACTTGATGCTACATAGTTGTGAGGATATGGGTAAGATAGAAAGGTGTCATGGCTCAGGATCATAGGGCCCACTCACACTGGGAGTTCAGTTAGTCTTCCAAAGCTGAGCTTTGTGTTTTCTTCTTATGCCGCCTTCTAATACGAGTGACGTTAGTAGAAGTATCATTTGGAGGGTGGACAGTGTTTTTTCCCTCCTGCTCCTGCATAGCGGACATCTCCAACGTCAACTCCAGCTCATCCCGATCCAAACTAATTCCATCTGTGGCCACACCGATTTGATCCTTGCCCCCTCCCACTTTCTCTTCATTTACATTGTCTTCATCCATCACACTCACATCTTCCTGAGCCCAACATTCCTCATCTCCAGCGATATCTTCTTCCTTTCCTCGATCATTCAAAACACCCGTTTTACAAGCCCCTCCAACTCCACCCTCTTGGTGTGATATGCCCTCTCCCGTGTGACCCATAACCTCTTCCTGGCAGGCACCATACTCTTCCTGCTCAGGTGCAGCCTCGTCTTGGTAGGTCCCACCTTCTTCCTGGTTGGTCACACCATCTTCCTGGTCAACCCTACCTGGTTCTGTCCTCTCTGCCTCCTCCTCTGGGCTGTACTGTTGGGTGTTATGTCCACAAAAAGGCTCCCAACATTGATGGGGATCCTCCTCGGGAAAACCTTGATTGGACCCCAAATTCAAATTCACTTAATCCCATCAGAATCAAAAACATGATTTTTCCATCAATAAAAGACCATTTAATCCCCTTTCATCCCAATGTACCTTCCCAGTCTTCAGCCTTCTTCTCTGGAGCAACCCCCTCCACCAGATGCCTCTCCTGCATGACCCGAGTGATCTCTCTCAGCTGGAGAAGCAGAGTCTCCTCCTGGTCTGCACTAACACCCCGTACCCTGCGCACAACCAGACAGTAAATTATTTGTGAGACAAATACATTTTGAAATGTTATCATTGTAAGAACAGAAAGAAAGGAACATTTGTAGTTCAGTAGGATATGTTCAGTGGGATATGTAAACAAAGAGATTGGAGGGGGACACAAACCTCTCTGGACTGTGGCTAGCCTTGGAGACTATCTTCTCCATTACCATTTCTGTCTCTTTCAGTTTCTCTTGCAGTTGACTCAACTCAAAATCAGCTAAAAAAAATAAATAAAGGAGGGAAGGTAGGGGGGAAGAACGGTATACATTAGAAGTTTTATCATAACATAAAAATAATTCATACAATGTCCACACAATTTACAAACTAATACTCACTGATCTTTCTCTTCAGGTTTTCAGATCTAACTGATGGAAATTTGGTCTCTTTCGGTTTGGTGTTCCCCTTTGATGTAATCTGAGAGAGAGAGAGAGAGAGAGAGAGAGAGAAGTTTGCTTCAATAATTGTGAACATATTTGTCTTTGTCTCTGAGTTAAAGTATGCACATTCCACATAGATGTAATACAAATTATTACTCTGACTCAATAGTGCATGCATACTGTTTATACATGTACAACAACCACATTTAAATCTGTCTGCACAAGCATGCATCCCAATTATCCATATTCTTACCTTGAATAGTATGTAGAGAATGTACATCAAAATACCAAACCCGTAGATTGGTATAATCTGTCCAGCCAGGTTGGATTTCCCTCCAGTTCCTGCACCTGTTCCTCCTCCCTTAGCCCTAGCTGTGGCCTCAGTGTTGTGGCTCCTTGAGAACTGGGACCCCGAAGTGCTCTGTCCCTGGCTGTCCGGAGCCATTTGCCGATGCACCATCGGTGGAAAGCGTCCTGGACTACCTAACAGGAGATTGACATGATTGACTGAGTTGTTGCCATACACATGAATTACTTCCATTGATTCCCATTGTCTAAAATCTATAATCAAAACAGTGGAGGAATCGATTACTGCAGTGACTGATTGGCTTCATGATATGCATACCATTTCAATATAATATAATAGGCTACTACAGAAAGCCCGGTGTTGCATTTAAAATGCTGTTCTGTGATATAAAGGCGAGGCTTTGAAGCGAGCGCCTTCAAGAGGAATGTACGTTTACTGCAAGGACCAGACAATTAAACTCGACGACGACGCAATAATCTATGGTTAAAATGGGGAAGAAACATTTCAATTTTCCATTGTAATCATTTAGCTTACTGTTTTATCCAAAGCAAAATACAAATATTGCATCTAGGCTACAGTCAGTACTAGTAATCCGGGACTAGAGATAAAAAACATGTACCGCGCAGCAATAACCCCAAATTCTGACAACAGGACAGTGCAATAACAACATCCTATACAACATTAACAACTGAAAGGGTCCATGACTAGTTATTTAACAAACTGCAATAGTTAAAAAGACAGGCAAAACAATACCATCAGTGTGTGCAGCATCCTTCTTCCCACGGGACAACAGCATTTTAGGAAGAAGTAAAGCAACGCATAGCACGAGACAAGTCACCAGCGTCACTTTCTGAAATGTTGACATCGACATTTTTTATCCTTGGCAGACAACCGTAAAATACCAACAACTAAAATGTGTTATTCCATATGAAACGATGTCAGGTGGATGATGTGCGCGTCACCCTTGTAGGCATCACTTCCTTGTTCACTGAAACTGAAAACGGAAGTGCAGTTTCTATTTCAGTACAGTACCAGTAGATGGCATTGCACTAATACACAACTCTGCAAAATAATGATGTTCTTTGGTTTTAATGAAGTTTCCTTTTCAATGTATAGGTTGGATTGCATAGAAAATCACAATTTCACATTTATTTGTACTCATTTGGAAATAAATTACTGTGTTCAGTCCCTTTACTAAGGTTTTTGGGACGCTTATGCTAGTCTCAGGTATCAAGTGATGTATCAAATCCTGATCAAGGTGACGGTTGCCATTAGATTAACCCAGAGCCATAGAAAAATATGGCTCTGGATTAAACCCAGATGAGCTGTGGATTTGCAGCTTTGTTTTTGGCCACTTCAATTAAGGTTTGCTATCTGAGGCTAAGACATTAAAGGAGTGGAGTACAGGGTGTTTGTTTTCCATTTCTTCAGACAAGCTCAGTAAATCAGCTACTATGCAATATTGTCAGAGTTACAATAAACTACCAAAGTTGGCAAAAGTATGTGAAAAAATAGTTTCCTGTGCAATATTCTTTATTCTCACTCAGTAAGGAAATCAGCAGGCAGTGGTCCAGTCTCTCTTTCAGTTGCCATTAGGCAAATTACACAAGGCAGGGTTTTTGCACCCACCAGATTTCACACATACTTTTCATTATCATCAAAATAAATTGTTAGATCAATTCAGAGTCTATTTCATCCAGTTAAGAGTCAACTGTACTCAATCCATCAACTTCTAAAGTAAAAAAATAACACACATTTGTACAGATATTGAACACAATGATACATCTTAGCAATTCACGAAGCATGGAGTCCAGAGTCTGAAAACAGCAATATAAATTGCTGTATATCTGTGGCTTTCCTGTGCATTGTAGCACTAACGCTGAACATAGGTTCACTGAGATGGGCCTGGTATCTGACCAGCAGAGAGCAGAAGCATTCACTGAACTTGTTTCTCATCGTTTCCTTTCCACTTCCCTCCTTCACAGTCCAGCTGGCAAAGTATCATGTTGTCCTTGAAGAAAAACTTGTCCCCCACACAAAATCTGTAAAAGGGAAAACACAAGGGCTTCTAAATGTAATGAATCAGTTACAAATATTTCCAGTCTTGGTTAGGTTGAGTATTGTCATTCTGTGAAAACACTGAAGACAAAACATAGGCCATCGTTGTCGATCCATGGGCTGAAAGTAAAGTATATGTAGCCTAGTTACTTGTTCAGGGCAAAAAGGGAACTACTGTAGCTCCTTGCTACGTCAGAAGTGAAAATAATCGATTTCAATCAGCTAATTGCTCTGCCTAATCTTACCTCTGGCGGCAGAGCTGGCAGGCAAAGCAGTCTAAATGGTAGACATTCTCCTTGGCTCTCATCACCATCTCAAAGGCAGGGATCAGCTTACTGCATGCTGCACAGTTCCCTGTCAAGCCAAAGAGCCTTGAGAGAGAGAGAGAGAGAGAGAGAGAGAGAGAGAGAGAGAGAGAGAGAGAAAAGAGAGAAAAAGAGAGAGAGAGCAGTGGGTCAGGTGCTATACAAGTACCCCTTGGTTGCATTAAGTAAAACATAAAATACAAGAAAACCTTGGTGAACTTAAGATACAACATTTGATGTTTTAGTAGAGTTTCTATATGAACCATGCAAATGTATGGTGAGCACTATCTAGCCTACTTAAGTCTTGACATGGATGAGATCTGTGCAAGGGAGATCAGACATTGACCAAGAGTAAATCAGGATTTCTGATGACAAATGACATTGTCATTAACACGTAACAAACAAGAGCATAAAAGCAAGCAAGCCCTAACGTACAGAATGTTCTGACCAGCCTTGGTATGTGTCTGGTGTTTCTGCTTAAGGAGGGTACGAGCCTGATGCTAATTCTTTACTAATGGTCCAATTAAAATAAATCACATGGTTTTAATCCCTCTCTTCAAAGGCTTTCAGCCTGAAGGTTATGATGATGAGGAAAACAGGAGGCAATTTAACCAATTAAACTGTCAAAAGGGTTTTCCCCCTCTAAACCAGTGCAGCTAATGAGAGACTTAGTCTCAACCAAATCCAGCTGGATTTTAACACAAGACTTGCACATCGGGTGTAGTAGTGTGGAGAAGACATTAAGCAGATTGAATTGGCAGCGACACTATATCTCCATGGTAGCCAAGTGATATGATACAACATCTCAATGCAACTACTAGGTTCTTGTGTGAAAAGTAATGAGTGAATACCCCCAATTACAAATATAAATCTCTGCTGAATCCCAGAGTCTAGAGAGCATATTGGGACATGACTGGAGGTACCTCTTAATCGTACCTGAGGTAATCTCGCCGGCAGAGGATCAGGTTGGCTCTTGTGTAGAGAGTGGAGCCTTCCTCACCGAGGCGACAATCACAGCAGGCACACTTGAGACAGTCTTCATGCCAGTATCTGTCTACAGCCTGGAGCATGAAGCGGTCCTTGATCCCCCTCTTGCAGCCGGCACAGCCCTTAGGCTTTCCATCTGCATTAAAATACATTACTTGTATTACTGGAAAACACAGAGGACCATAGTGGGGCAGGCACACAGACGTCTAATCTTTGGCCCAAACAGTTTTTGAGGCTTAATGCAGAAGATGATTGCCAATGGCCAGTAATTATCAGCTGTACCCAAGCAATGTGGTATTAACCCAAAGTAGTATAATCAAAGTAGACCTATTCTGTACTTGTATTCGATAAATAGAAGAGCAGATTAAGTTTAGTATTCTTTTCATAAAGTCCAACAACATAACGTTACAACGTTAGACTCATACCTCATGCCATTCAGTGGATAGAATTGAAGAAAAAGCTATTCGAGCACTCACTGTCCTCCTTGTCCAATACCATCGTTCTGGATATAAAACAATCCTATTCCACGAGACCTTAGCGCAGTTCGAACCCTTCTCTTCTTGACGCTGGAACGCAAAGCCGAATTTGTAAGGTTGTTATTAACTTCATATGGTTTTTAATGTTGCCTTAGTTGGAACGCTTGTAAACCACCATATATCCATAATTACTTTCTCTCTCCCAGCGTTTTCAAACTAAATTGATCAAACCTCGCGTGCTTAAAAATGATCAGTTGATTGTCCTTTTGCTTGCCTTAATGCCAGTGAAGCGTGGTCCCGCCTCTTGTGTGTACTGTAGTGTTGAAAGTCTGGCAAAAATGCACCGTAAAACTGTCAACGGTTCCTAACGCTATGTTCATTCTACAAATTCATTATGCTCCGGTCTGATGAGTGGCACCTCCCTTCTTTGAATCAATTATTCAATAGTCACACACTCGGTCTGTTCCTGGTGTCTTTTAGAATGAATTTATTGAACTCCAAACACAGTAATTATACTCTGGTAGGCCTACTCTTGTCATTTGTGAGATGTGTGCGTGGGTTAGTGCATGCGTGTGTGCGTGTGTGTGTGTGTGTGTTCGTATATATTTTTGCGTTCAACCCAACCACTGCAACCCCCTATCTTCATTAAACTATAGACTATTTTACCCAAATCACCATTTCTTTAAATTATACCTATCTACTTACCCAAATACTTTACTATGCATCATCTCCCTTTCATATGTGAATTACAACTACTATGACAAGCCTGACATATTGTTTACCTGACATGACATGCATTGATTTGTAACACATGGCTGTCAATTAGTTTATTTATTGATGCGGCTAATTAAATACAAACATAAGGTTTATGGTGCTTTACATCCAAGATGAGGAAGGAAGAGAAAGGGATATGGAGGTAGGAGAAGCCTATAATTTGACAGACTTCCCCACTACTGCTAATGGTCTGAAACTTTTTGCATAATTGTGCTGAGAGACTTGCTTTCTAACATGTGTTCCAAGATACCTGTGGTTTGTGTCTGATGAAATCGGTAGCTTTTTTCTAATTTGCTGCTGAATCAAGTTGTGTTCTTATTTCAAGGCTTGACATGAAGGTGTCTTGCATATGTTGTGTAGCAAAACGTTTATTTTCACTTGGAGTGCTTTCCAGTTTTGTCATTTAGGATAGATTGTATGTTGGTAGGCAATTCCACACCTCCTTAACCATAGATGGCAATAACATTACTATTGAAATGCATTGTGTTGTTGCGCTCAATGGTTCTGAAACAGAAGATACTTTGTCTTTTGATTATAGATGTGGGTTTTTAAGGTTGTGAGTTAGAATGAGATGCTGAGACATGCGGTCAGTGACAAACAACAAGGAATTTATCAGCTTATCCCACTGTGTGGAAGATTTAGACATCTGGGGACATCTAGTGGGGCAATAGGGTGACTTTTTTCAAAAAACTAATTATAATAGCTATCCAATGTCAGATTTTGGTCTCTAGGACTGATCATGTTCTAAAACAGGACATTTTAAGGTGATCAGATTTGACTTTATTTCCTCTGGAACAGATCACTTTTGTACTGCATTTACAAACGTAAATTGTGTTTACACGGCACAAATAGAAAGTGACATTACTATTTCAAAAGTGATTGTGGTTTAATGCAAACATGACTCTCCTGAATACTTCTATATAATCAATACTACAATGATACCAAGGAGATAGGAAAAACATATATGTGTATTCCACGTGCTTATATTTAGCTTCGACTAACCATTTTTTTGTGTTATTATCTGTATGGGATACTCATATTTCAACTTATTATCACCTTAAAAATATAAAGCTCTATGTGAGCTTTACCATATACAGCTAGAAAGAAAACAAATCTACGTAGGCCCCGCTACAAGTTTACCTTTATTACCCTCACTTACCAAGCTGATTGCTTGACAGTCTAACTGTCAGTCACAGTCTCTGATACTACACAGACTTCCTTCTTTTTCCAAAGACATTGTTGATGAGCTTGGCCATAGACTTGGAGCCGCTGTAGTGGCGCCGGTCAGCAGCACGGTATTTGTGGTGCACCATTACCCTGCGAATGAGGCCAGTAAAAAGGTTGACGATGTCTTGGTAGCTCTCAGCTGCAGACACCTCTTGGAAGTAGCAGTGGTTCTCCTGCGCCAGGCATCGGCCTTCCTCCTCGTACACTTGTCTGGCATGGCACAAGTCCTGCTTGTTTCCCACCAGGCACACTGGAACCTCCACCTCTCTGATTGAGAAGGGGACAGTTTACCAGCTTAACATGGTCATCTCCAGATATACCAAATTGACTATAAGGCTAATTCAAACCCACCAGCTTCAGATAGTTTGTCTAGGTATCATGGAGAACAAGGGCTTTTATTAACTGGCAGAGAACTCCAGACAAACTGGCAAGAGACTGGATGGCAGCTGTTTAGTAGGATCACATCACATCCCTATAAAATATTCCACGGCATGAGAACTTGCTTTGGAATCTTTTTATGTTTGGATTTCCAAGACATGGCATACAGAAAAGGATTGTTTTGGGTTGAGTTCATCAAGCTACCTAATTAATCCAAGCAAGCCTTGGGCCTTGAAACCCAGTCAATATTTTTTCCAGACTCCATGTTCACCACAAACCTTGACTTTGAATCCTGGGTATATTTATTACTGAAATAAAACTCCACTTTTGATCCGACCGGCACTCACCCCCAACAGTTCTCCACGTGTGCGTCTCTTATCTGCCCAAGGATGTTCTTGGCGTTGATAAAAGAAGTTCGGTCATTGATATTGTAGACCACCAGAAAGCCGTCAGCCCAGTCCACAGGCTTTTCCAGGACACACCTGGCCTCTGTGCTCTATGAGTCACATCACAGGTAGCACACGTTAGCAGTCATAGGTAGTGGCTCAAGATCATTAGTTGACTATACCTTGCCCCCTGCCATTTTTACAATTCTTTTTTGGTTTGACTCTGCTTCAGAGAGACATGACAAAGCCACCACGAGACTCTCCTGCCTCAATATCATTCTCACTGACAAAAATTTTGACTTTTTTCCAGAAAAGGACCATGGGCCCTAGCACATTTGGGAACTCTTGGAAACAAGTGCCTTAAAAAATAAAATAAAAACATTCTTTAGGCTCTGTTCTTCTGTCTTTAAATACTTTTACGAACAGGCCACTTAAAGTAAAGCATTCACCGTAGCCTTCCTTTAAGGTCCTGATTTATATTAAGCACACTGGAGAAAAACAATTCCAAAGCCTTTTCTTCTTGGCCGTAGGGTTTCTAATAAAGCCGAACTTTGCAATAAAGCCTTTTCAGGTCTCTGCCCTACTCGGCTACGCATCAACCAGGGTATATAGCTCTCTCCTTCGAATGCAGACTTATTGGTACAAATCACTCAGGATACACTTATGAATCTATTCAAATCCCCAACTTTCAGTGAGTTATGATGAATGGGGTAGTGGGCATCACAGCCGTGTTTTCCATCCGACCCTCTTTCTGCTTGTCTGGGACATGAGATGAGCCAGGTGGAGGAATGAATGCCTAGGCATAGTCATTCATTCTATTATCCAGTGAACTTGAGTGATGTAGTGCATTTGAGTCACCTGCATGTACTGTGTATTTAGACTCACGCCGTACATAATTTTCAACCCTTTTAGGTGCACAAAGAGCAAAACTAAAGTTTAAAATCTTATAAAAGGTTCGTCTATCTAGGAGAGACTTGGTATACTTATAACACTTTTGAGCTTTTCTCCGTTTCTCTACTGAGCTTGTACGTAGTAAATCACATGATTATGCCCTCCGTGATTGGAGGAATTTCAAGTCTTGGAACTAAGCCATGTAGCAACTTTACCTGGTCAACACTGCCTTACCATGTATTTAAGTCAGTATGCAAAAGTAAGTCTATTCTTGTTTTGTTAATTAGTCACTCTTTTGCACATTGGAATTTTACCTGGGAGCATGGGTCATACATCTCCAGGTTCAACTGTCTGCCATCGACAGAAAGTCTTTTGTGGTACAAGGAGTCTATAAAATAGAAAGAAAACAGACAATAGGGTAACTGTGAGATTCATAACACAAGTCATTTTTGTCTCATAGTTTGCATATTTGTTAACCATCAAGAGACTCTAGATGACGGGGCATCATGACAAGAACAAACGGGTCCCATGACAGTTTCTTTTCCCAGACGGTGGGCATACTCAATGAGTAGAAGTCAGTCCTCTGTGTCATGCGACTACCTACCCTGCCTCTAAGGTTGGCAAAAAGAAGCACCTACTGGCATTTGAGGCATACTCTCCGATGAAGCGCTTTGTCAGGAACCTTACTAAGACAGCTAGAGGAAAACGGGGAAAAGAAACGTTACTTTAGTATACACATCATTCAGAAGTTAACATGTTAAAATAGGTATTACATGATTCCGCAGACATAAGGGTTAGGGGTGCCAAATGTTACAGGATGGAGGAGTGAAACCGTACCCATGCATGAAAGGGCCTGAATGGTTTAACAAATGAGGGATGTTTGCATATTTGGCAACCAAAGCGGTAATTTCTGCTCTCTTTAACTTCTAGGCCGTGAGCACACTATCCTCTCTGTGTGCGCAGTTTAAGGCTGGAGTTATGGGCCTGTGGAGTCACAGCTTTCAATCTCAGTAGAAGACCGGGATGTCATCACACAGTGTGACAACTGCATAGGCTTCTTGTAACAACAAATATGTTGAAAGTCAAGGAATTAAAGACACATGAATAGGACACATGCAAAAAAACACACTTTACAACCAAATTCTACCACACATTTAGTCCTAAAGGACTCACACAATCATATACTGTGCCTTTGGATACAAACATGAGAGACAAGCAGAAAACTAGATTATATTTGAAGATCTGAAATAGATTGATTTATTGTTTCATGTGTCACTGTTATGCTTTTGTGTAGGTGTGTACGTTTGTGTGTGTGTATGTGTCTGCATATCTACACATCTCCACAGAAACCACCTTGCACTCTGTTCTGTCTGGCACGAAATAGGGATGTCCCACTGTTTTATTGAACACATGCATCAGGGCTCTGTCTCAACAATTTTGGTCTCTGAATACCTATTCAACAGGACACCATGCAGTCACTTTTTATGATCTCCCTCTCGTACCGACTTGTCCAGATACAGAGAGGAAAAAAATTAGTCACTCATAGGAAAGTTTTTGTATGTAGTTAAGCTAAACTCTCTGTTTCAAAATGTATTGTTGTTGTATATGTTAGTATCACCAAAGCGTTTACTTTAGTCTGAAGTATGTGTTCGCAAACACCACACATTCATTTGGAAGACTCATGTATTTCAAGCCATGTGTCAAACAAGTTAAAGTATTGGTTGTGGCCTCTACTTTTACTGACAAAAAAAACAAGTATTGAATACTCTTTAATCTCCTCAGTATACAAACACATCACAACCCCCACAAAAGGACCCATGAAGATCCCCCCACTCTCACCCAGCGGATTTCTCCATCAAAGATGACATTACACGTACAGTCCGGTGAATCTCTCACCTGATTTGCCAGCTCCTTTGCTGCCCAGCAGGGCCAGTTTGATGTCATTCATAATGTCTCCTCTGGTCTCTTTCTGTCTGTGTTGTGTCTGTTGGCTGACCCTCACATTAATAACATGCTTTTGGTCTGCGAAGAATTGCTGCTTCTCTTTTTAAAGTCAGCCTCGGACTCGCTTGCAAACTCGCTAGCTCTTTCCTCTCTCTCTCTCTCTTTCTCTCTGTCTCACCCTCTCTCTCTTTCTCTCCCCCTCTGTCCCTCTTTCAACTGCCCTCTTATTTCTACTGTTCTCTCTCTGGGGAGTCCCCCAGCCTACAGTTATATGCACTTTTATAGCACTTTTTAAAATTCTTAGTCAAAGTTCAGAAGGTTGTGGGTCTGATCCTAAAACCATAAGGAATAACAAATTGGCCAGGCTTAATTTTTCATTTTGATACTTTATTCTGTGCTTGGATCTGCATCAGAAACAGCAGCAAATATTATTTAGAGAAATTATTAAATATCTCATAATTACGTAAAACTCCCATCTACAACACATGACTTACAGTTTCCAATTGACCACACCATGACACCCAATGACCACCAGTGATGAATTCAGTCCAGAGTGCCCAAATCTCAGATGTCACCCCAAGGCTACGTCCCAATAGGAAGCACTATACAAAAAATAATTTTGTCCCAATACATAATAATAGATTTATAATATAATACAGTAGACAGTGCATTTGGGATTATACAGTTGGCTATGCCAAGACTACCCAGATGTCCTACTGGATCATTTTGTAGTAGCCTACACATGCCAGGAAGCTTTCCTGGCTATCCTGAAACCTTTTGAAGCTTTGGGGCTTTCTTCCTGTTTGTTCCCAATGTGCCGGGACAAGATCCAAAGCTTCAGGCACAAAAGATGGAGCGCACAGTGACATCTAGTGGTTTGCTGAATGTCATTTCGATTTTCTGGTATTTGTTTTCACATAACGTGTGTGTTTGTGTGTCAATATGCTACAAATAAAAGTTTTAAATATGTTGCAGTGGCATTGGCACTTGCCGGTGGCACTGGCCGTCAAAATTAATTTAGAGCAGGCACATTATTAAATGACGATGTACCACATGCCATAGTGCAAAAACAACACTGTCAAAGTTTGTTTGTTGGAGTATAGTTTAGGCATATCAATTAATTATTATCTAACGAGATTCAAGATTTTCATAGGTCAGAGATATAGGCATGTAATACAAAGCGGAATGTTTAAACTTTCAAGTGCTATACTTTATTATTATGAAGGAAGTATTGTTAATATTATAATGGTTATTGTGGTTGGCGTGCATTCATATTTCTGGGAATAATGTTAATGATATCTTGTTGCAATTGTATGACAGAGCAGCTAGGGGGAGGGTTAGAGTCAGATCAGACACAGCAACTCCAATTAGTGGCAGAGATCAGGTCAACGCAGACAGAGAGACACGCTGAGAAAGACACATCCTAGACGAAGGGTGTTACTAAAAAAGACAAGTCTAAGAACACAGGGGTGAACGAAAGGGAGATACACTTGCTTTCAGTTGTTGTAGAGAGGCGGCCTCTTGCTACAGGGAGTCCGAAATAGAGAGAGTGAGGAGGACATTTAGGCGGTCGAGAAAGAAGAGAGCACGGCACGAAAAAGGTTATTTTACAGGCACAGACCCTCTCAGCTTATGCAGACATGTCCAACTTTACTGGCACCTGGAAGATGAAGAGCAGTGAGCATTTTGATGAACTTCTCAAAGCTCTTGGTAAGCCCCTAATTTAGTCCTCTCTTTCTGACTATCTTTTTCCCTTCCTTAATTTTTTTCTTCAGTACCATGCACAACGAGATATCCCTGCATCAGTTTGAATATCCATCATGTACACTGAAATAGCTTTAAAAATTTTTATCTGGTCTTGAAAAGACGCACTGAACATTTTTGAAAATGTAAAATGTAACGGACACGGTTTTGTTATAAGAACAGTATACTGACCTGCATGTGGCTGATAATATTGTTAATGTAAAGCTTTTAACTGGGGCAGACATTGGCAACGCCAGACAGGGTCTGTAGACCCCAATAGAATTCTCATGTCCCATCTTTTGTTCTTTTTCTCTTTTAGTCTTTACTCATTACTGGGATGAAATGATGAAGGAGAAGTGGGTCACTTGATTATGTTGTGTGCGGGTTCTGTCCATGTCTGGACTACAATAGACACATTAAGGAATTTAGAGACCCAGGCTTTTTGTTTCACTTATTGTTTTTCACAAGAAAATTCATGGGTGCTGAATGTACATGTGTTGCTATTGTATGACTGAGTAGATTCATAAAGTGACCTCATTCTTTTGTTGTTGTAGTTATTCATTATTATCAATTAATTCTTCTTAGATTTTTGTATGAGATCTGTAAGGATTAGAGTGAGTAGTTTCAATAGAACCTAATGGTAAAAATGTGACCTTTCTTAAGACATTCTGATTCAGATGATAGGTAGCTGTGACATAATTTCTTTTATAGAAATGTGAAATTACCAAATTTATGAATTTAAGTCTAATTGAGGAATCTATAAAAATGTGTACGATAAATTAATCTATCTGCATTAAATGCCAATAAATATATTTTCATAATTTAACATTGTCTTGATATACAAAATGTATGCATATACACAAATACATTATATAGATACTGCATATATACTGTTTGTTTCAATGTATACATTCATGAATAGTCCTGCCAAATGTGGGGAAAATCATGTAAGCTTTCTCATTTTCTTGTTCAAGACGAAATGTTGAAATGAAACTCCTCCACTCATGCCCTTGTTAACCACATCTAAAGTTCAATACATTCCCCTTGTAAACTGTGAGGTCAGTGTTATTGGAGTTTGCACAACACAACATTACAGGTGACTGACCTAGATATATGTTAACAGGAGAAGCACTCCAAATGTTGTATGCAAATACAAGGACAATAAAGGCTTTTCTATTTCTATTCTCTATTCTCTATTCGATTTGAACTGCCAGATAGAGTGCTGTCCAATACACCCACTATCAAGGGGAATAAGATGAAATATTGCTACAGAATGTTTCGCAAATAATTCAGTGTATTAAAATATGTAGTAAGTCATTTGAATTATTTGATTAACCACGTCTCTTTCTGACTTCCCTTTCTTCATACTCCTATCTAGGCGTGAATGCCATGCTGCGTAAGGTGGCCGGCGCTGCAGCGTCCAAGCCCCACGTAGAGATACGCCAGACTGGGGAGCAGTTCTACATCAAGACCTCGACCACCGTGCGCACAACCGAGATCAATTTCCACATCGGCACGGAATTTGATGAGGAGACTGTTGATGGAAGGAAATGCAAGGTAGTGTTTGTAGGCAACATGATGTAGAGCGAGAGGAGGTGGTGAATGACCAGGGCATTCCACTCGGTTTGATCTAAACTGAGTAAATTGATACATTTATTGGTACGCAGTACCAGTATGTGACGTGCAGTAACCTGATTAGTATTTTCAACTATACATATATTTTTATAATAGTTGCTGGTTTTAGAGTTTTGGAAGACATACAAAGTAGAAACAAGCATTTGCAGGACTCCTCCCCAGTATTGGATCCCTGACATTTGATCACAGCTGCACCAAAAAATAATAGAATGGTGATCTCAAATAGTCTCATATTCAGCCCTGATTAACTGGCTGGTACTGGAGGGCCTAGCAGAGAGGGGTGGGTTTGTGTGTTTGAATGGAGGAGGGAATGGCCTGAATGGCCTGCCCTATGGTTAAAGGGATTACATACTGATCTGTCACTGGCAGAGATGATTATGGTCACACTGGCACAAGGTTAAAAGCTCTTTTTAATCGGGGGATTTGAATAGATCAGAGAGCCCTTCTCACTTGCAGAGCCTGTCCTGTTTGTCCAGGGATTGATAAGGAGAATCCAGGAAGGATGTCCTCTCTCTTGGGGTGTCAAAGTGAAAAAGGAGATTTAACAGTGGTTGTTAGCTTATTTCCAAAAATGTTGTGGTGCATCCCTGCATTTCAAGGACATGAAAGAGCCCAGGGTATGTTTGACATGATGCAAGCCTTTTTAAATAATACAAGTAGAACAAATGTATTGGGAGAGGGTGGGGGTGGAAAGAAAATTGAGAATTGTTAGAAAATTGATTTGGAGAGGAAGGGAGAAAGTAGATAAAAAGGAGAGGAGTGGAGGGATAGAATGAAAGCAAATCCTTGTAGTCAGTGCCAGAGACTAATGATGGTGGAGAACGGGGCCGTGGCTAATCAACTTTCTGTGCCTTTTGGTGTGTTAGAAAGGGGCAGTGAGAGTTTGAGAAAAGCCTCGCTCAGATCTGTACTCTATGGTTCTGGAGAGTCTCTGTGGGGCCAACAACTCAGCAGGGTTTGATTGCTTCACCCACTTTTGATATGGTGATTACCATTGAGGTCTCAGAGACTATGAACCATGTCAGTCTGCTTGGAGGAACATCAAACAGGATGTTGAAAGGCAATTCTGCTAAAGCAGAGAGCACATCACATCCAAAAGCTTCACAGTAGTAGCAGCAGTATTTGTATAGATTACATCACCATGGTCAAGAATAGTTAGGAATCCAAGTCTATACACAAGACGTGATGTTTTTTATGAAGGTAACCAAATATACTCCTCCAAAAATGTTTTACCTACGTCAACATGCTTACAAAGGTAATTTTTTTATTTCATTTGTAATTGGACTAACCTAGACTAGCAATATTCTCCACCACTATTGTCCAAATCCGAACACATTTTGGAAGAATGGTGTTCCAAGGCTTAACAGTTTCCAAAGAGTCAATTGTTTTTGTCCTTTCGTTTGTCACCTATCTATAGTTTCAATAGAGCAAGATTACCAGTAGGGGCAACAGAAATCAATTCTGTCATCAAACAAAGTTATGCAACCAATTATGGGTCAATTTCAGATCGTCTTTAACAACTGTGTCAATGATTGCTATCAAGTTTTACACCCAGATATCTTATCAATATTCCAATGAAAACATGAATGCAGCATTACTCCCCTTGAGGCTGACATATGAGGCACATCAGTACTTCAGAGCACATTACGGTACATTAGCTTGTGGTACGCACGGTGCAGTGGTACATTGCTGCAGGGTAAATGTTAAACATCTGTATTTACTTCACAGAAATCGTTCTGCCTTCTCACCCCTCTTTCAACAGAGTGTTGCTACCTGGGAAACAGAGAATAAGATATATTGCAAGCAAACCATTGTGGAAGGAGATGGACCCAAGACATACTGGACAAGAGAATTGAACGGCGACGAGCTCATATTGGTGAGAACAGTAGTGAACACTTACATTTACATTTAACAGAGCGACTTGCAGTAAGTACAGGGACATTCTCCCGAGGCAAGTAGGTTGAAGTGCCTTGCCCAAGGACACACCATCATTTTGCACGGCCAAATGATGATGGAATCGAACTGGCAACCTTCTGATTTCTAGCCCGATTCCCTAACCGCTCAGCCATCTGACTCCTTAGGAGAGGGCAACATTGTACCATTTTGAAGGCCTATTTGGAATTGATATAAGATCTGGCCCATTTATGATGGTAAACAGGGCTCTCAAGTCTCACGCATTCGCTTTGAGACTCACACATTTTAACCATTTCACATGCTCTCACGCAACACCTTGTATTCCTCACGCTGAGAAGTAAGGGATAACTTGTCCCGCTTTCTACAATTAATGGATGAGGCGCAGGCATACGGAGGGACGTTTTCTCCTGAGTTGAGAGCTGTCTCAAGTCATACAGAGTTAAATGCCACCTACCAGCCAATCAGAAACACCAGTGATACCTTGAGTTGTACCATGTTGACATTTTAACAGATGCTTATAAACATTATGCTAGGCACTGCAAAAGGACTAGGAACAATGTTCTGCTGCTTCTGCTAGCTGACTTAATGTATGTATTGAATATAATATTGTTGGAAAAGAGCTCCAAGATTTAAAGTCCATTGACAACTACCACTTCCCCAAGAGAATGGATAAAGGGTTTACAAGGAGTGAGTCCATGATGTTGGAAGTACAGTAGACCCTTATAGTCACACATCTCTGACAAGTGTCATAGCTTTGTGCTAGCGGAATTTGTTGATAAGAGTTTTATGTTAGATTTTAGTTAAAGTATGAAAATCTGTGTTTTCCCCTCAGATCTTCGCAGCAGATGACGTGAAATGTACACGGATCTATGTAAGAGAATGAAGCTTCTTCAGTGTCAGCTGGGAAGGCTGGGCAGGCAAGACAAACCAGACACCTAAACACCTCGGTCAAACCACCCTATTTATATAACAGTAGCAATGAGCTGCATATTCACAATGCAACATTACAGTCATTTTGTCGGTGATGTTTTTTACAGTTCGACGACAACTGTAATTTTTGGTTCATAACTGCAACTTGATAATAACAAAAACAAATGTTTGTTAGGTAAATGTTTAGACAAATTCAAATGAAAATAAAATCTGACAAAGTACTATGTGGTGGATCAGATTTGTAAAAAAAAATCACAATCTAATTGTACATGTTGTTTTGTGTATTTTTCTGAAATGTTACAGTGACCCTTAGAGACATAATAAGGAAGGCATACTACATTTTCAGACAATGTTTCAAAAGATGTCAGATAAAGTCAGGTACACAGTGATTTGTCTGAACAGTTTTGCAGCAGAAATATGGTGCTGGATAGGCTATTCCCTCATTTCTGGGAGAATTGAGGCCTAGAAATAAAATGTAAGCTGTGGCATTTGAAAATAACAAATACAATAGTATGGCATTTAGAACAATTACCTTACAGTTATTGCTCAAAATGATAAACATATTAAAATAGTCACAATGAGAGGGAAAGCCTTCTACATGAACACCAACATGTTAGTTTTATGACTATTCTGCAAGTTTGAATGAAGTCCCAATATGTGGATCAGGTGGGTGTGGGAAAGTCTGTTAAAAGTTGATTATTAAATGTACCAGTTTGGCCCAAAGCTCTTATTCCAATAAGACAAATACGAGAAAATGCTTCTTTGAAAGAAATCTGTAGATGCAAACAAAGTTTCTCTGAAGCATGAAGGTCAGAGGAAAGAATATGTTTCCTCCTGAGGGCTGAGATACAAACCAGCTGTAACTCTGTAACTAACAATTCATTGTTTGTTACCCTCACACATGGCCGAGTGGGGCAATGTTTCTTAACTACTTACTATTTTAGTTCATCACACTGTTTTTTGAAGATATGTATGGCCTGCTTCTAGAATTATTTTGCTATGATGTCAGCAATGAACAGTGTTATTCCAAGATGATCTCAAAACAGAAAAATAAATAAATAAATCACAATCTCAAGGATTTGCATCAACACATGGGAACCCTGATAAGAGTGCAAATCAACAACTTCTAGTACACTGATCTGCTAAGCAAAAAGCTGACTCTCATCTAAAACTGAGGTGAATACAAAAAATTGGCAACAAGAGGTTATGAATATGGAAAATAAAAGAACTGCTGTTGGAAGGTGAGTGTGCATGAGCATTTAGACAGGAGATGTATAGCTCAGCACATAATTTTTTTGTAAGCTCTGCTTGAATTAAAACATAATTTGTATTCATGTATATTCAGAAGGGTTATGCAATTGCTAGACATCTAATCCTCCTGTTGTGTTCGGAACTGGGGCCCCAGCCCAAGGGCATTGAGGAGAAACATGTATATCTGTTGAATGCACTAGAAAGATACTTTTTCATGTCATTCCTCTACCCACTGAAATACCATGTACAGTTTCCCACAGTTAATTCTATGCTGACAGTATTCTATTCTAATTCTATGCATGGGTCTCCACACACATAAAAACAACTGTATTTATCTAGTGTACTTTTGAACATGACTCATTACTTTTACCAGTGGGAGACACAGGGTTCAGTGAACCTGTGTCAGTCCAGGTCCTCGTCAAGACCCTTCTAGCGCTAGTTGATAACTAGGTCAGGGAGAGAATGGGCTCTTGCCTCTCACCTGTCTACTCTCATTGGATCTGCAGCAATAAGGAACCACACAGGGAGAGGACCACGAGGAAATGCACTTCCCTTTATGAGATTAGCCTGAGCCCAACCCACCTTGACTTTGTAAAGTCTGCAGTCTGTTGAGCTACTGCAATCTCAGACAGTGCTAGACAGTGCTACCATTAGGGGGGCATGCATTACACCCCTGGGTATTACAGTAAGCAACCAGCTGATTGGAGAGAGAGTGACTGTACACATCAACAAGAACAATGACCAATTAGAACACAGTGAGAGTAGCAACCTCTGACTGAGGGATGACGGGGTTTAAGGGGAACAGGGGGAAACAAGATAACATACAGCCAGCAGATGTTTGTCAATCAGGCAGATACTACATCTTACCTGCAGGTTATGGTTGGGACGCAGATATAATACATGAATGAATAACAAGACAGAATACATGAACAGATAATAAGATAGCTGATTGTGATTAACAGAAGCATATGATAAATCCCTGATTTCTCTTACACAGGCCAGACCACAGCTTCGTGCTTCTGCTTGCAGTTTACATGCAGGGTCTTTAGACTGCTGTGCCCTCCCTTAAATCTCTTGAGATCTCGTCTGATTAGGCAGAGGAAAAACCGGTAGAGCATGGACTAACCGGGGGCTACTTTTGCCAAATCCGCAAATGCACACCAGAAACGACATCAGCTGCTGCATTCCCACCAGGACTTTCAGTTTGTTCCCCAATCAAAATGTGGTTATGAGCGTCGCTGGCATCGCAGCGTGACATGACAGAGGATTATCAGAGAAGAGCCACCAGACATCAGCAAATCTCCACCACACACTGCTGCAGCAGAGCCCTCTGCATCACAGAAGACACTCTCCACTCTCTCATGCCACCTACCATGAGAAGCGTTTCCTCCATTCCACCATGTTGTGCGCATGCTCAACATCCATCAGCAGTAGACAGTCTGCCACCCCTGTCTGGGCTGTCTGACCCACCCCCGCCACCCCTTACTTCAGTAGACTGTTCTCTCTTGCCCATGGCCCAGCAGGAACAAAGATTTCAACTGCATTCCACAGCTGCCATTAACCGTCACTTTACTTATATACTACTTCTTATACTGGATTTGCACATTGGGTTTAATACTTTTTAAAATTACACGTTTACCTGTTGACTTACTAATTGACTTGAAATTTGATATGGCTTCATAAAGGTTTTGATGTTTGAAATTGTATTTACTTAGCATTTAAAATACATGCTTTACATAACATTAGGTTTTATTCAAGATTTGGAAACATCACATTTGATTTAGGATTGAACAATAGAACATAGAGAGGAGCAGAACCAATGCAGTTGTTCCAAATTGCCAATACATTTGAAACCTGATACTACTGGAAGAAGTGGTTAATGCTATCATAACAAATGACTGTGAGGCATTTATTACATTTCTATCAGTGCAGAATGTGAACCGACATTGCATATATCCCTTGTAAAGCTGGTCTGGTTCACAGTGAAAGTGCTCCATCTGCTGGAAAATTAATTGTGAATTCAGTCACTCAAGTAGGCTACATTCAGCTGCCGTGATATGGTACGTGGCCTAGCAGCCACACTGGTTATTTAAAGTCAGACCATGACTATGAAATACTGATGCCACCTTTAATACAGCACTCTGAGGTTTTACACTAAACAGCCAATTCACTTCTTCTGATGTCCTACATTGGCTGAATCCAACCTATTTTGAATATATATATGAAAGACCAGCTGCCTTACACTATTTCAAATCAGTAAGGTGCGTAAATGAATGGCTTGTATAATTTACAGAAAAGAAACACAATAATTATTCATTGCAAGGTATAGTAAAGTATGATCTTACTGTCTTATACCAAGGTTAGGGCTAATTAACTTTCTGTTGCATTACTTCAATTTTTTAAAACTATTTCATGATTAAAATTTCAGGGACATACTTCAAATGCTTGTGTATACAACTAACAAGAGGTGCTGTTTCATTGCAAAGCTATTGGGAATTTTTATATTTTTATGTTGTTTTTAAATTCTTAAATTAAGAATGTACTTTCAGTTTGTGAAGTTAATTATTTTTCTTTTGTCATGTTTTCCTGACAACCTCCCATAAGCTGTCCATCATGGTCTGGATTCCTTCTCTTCCTCCTCCTGCATCACATTTTTAAACCACTCAAGGGAACTAGAGAAGATGTGCAATCGCACTGCTTGGTAAAACAAGGATTCTCAATCAAAAACATACATTTACCTCTGAGATGTTTGTGTGCTCCAGCCATGACCATGTTCTACACGATCAGTCACAGTAAATCTCAAAACAATCCCCATTTATTTTATGCTTTCAATGTGCTTTCAGGTTTGTTTTCTCCAAGAACAACCAGCCCACCATGGTGCCCATCAACAAGAACGTTGAGATTGGCAACGCCAGCAAGATAAACCAAAATGGCACCAACAGACTCAACAGGCTGTGAATCAGGTGTGTAACTCACATGTCGATAAAAATAATACAATCAAATACCAAAGCTCAGACCCACCTGCAGGTGGCGCTGGTAATTCAGATAAAACAGGGAAGGATAGACCTGGCACGAGTGGGTTGGCAAAGATGGATCAATCAATCACAATCGATTAGTCTTTGTTTGAAATAGGATTATTTAAAAATAAGAGAAGTTCTCTATTTGTTCACCTGCTCTCAGATTAGAACAGTGTGTTCAGCTGCAGTGATATTCCAATGAGACCATGTACAGTGTGTACTCTGTCTGATGGCAGTTTTGTACCTCGTTCCTCCACAGGAGGTATTAATGGATTCTCGTCCCAGTTCAATATTTTACCTCCGTTCTCTGTTGTGTCAGACAGCTACTAGCCACTGGCCAGCTTCTGTAGAATTAATTACAATTGATTAAAACGGGCTCCGCTGGAATTCATCCTTCATCTAAAAATAATGTAGCAGTCCTTTTGTTCTCTGATGGGAATGAAACTTGCTCCCTTATCCTTTGTCTCTTAGAAAATTGTCTGACAAATGAGGGTAATCTTTTTTTCAGGATCAGAATGACCAGGAGAGTCAGTGGGTGGTAAGGCTTACTTTGTCTCCTCTGTCAGATGAGAGGACACAGAGGAATAGTTCAGACCGTTCCTGTTTCTGGGAGTCAGACTATCAGAGCAGAGTTTCTAAAACCGAGTAGGCTGTGTTCAAGATTTTCATTATACTATGTAAGTGGTCAATTTCAAGTTCTTTGACTTCCTGAAGAACTTGCCTTGCATATTTTAGGGTTGATACTATTCTTAGTTGTCACAAGGCTGCATACTAACACAACACTCTCAGAAAGCCTAAGGCCACACACTATTCTCTACTATTATCGTCCCCTAGAATCATTCATCTGTGTACAGGTTCACCCACAATTTACCAAGGTTGCAATAATCAAGAGTCTGTTGCCCTGGATACCCATGCTACAAACGCGGGTCAGGCCCCTGTCATGGGGAATGGCTTTCTCATTCGTCTACAGCAAATCTTGTTTTATTTTGAGTATTTTTTTGTCAGCAATCTTGTCCTTCAACACAAAAAGTACTTTAGATTGGAGTTTTTTCAAGATCTGGCTTGTCAGGTAACAAAACAAGTCAAATTGGTTTTCCTTTTGCATTTTTGGAAGAGGGAGAGAGCAGTGTATAACTGTCTGCTGACCCATTCTTCCTCAGTGGTGGCGCCCTGCTTTCATGTCTCGAACTACTAACCATCTCTGATCGCTCTCTACCTTCCCCCTTCGCTCCCTGTCCTATACACATACAGATGCATACTCAACCAACCTGTACTCAACCCGTTGTCTCTCTCTTCAAAGAGGTTCATGGTGTATGAGCGACTGTGGCAGACCCTTAACAGTGTCCAACTTCATCAACCTTTGCTGCTGTGACAGCACTGACCCAAAGAGGGCAGCAGTGCTACACGCTGAACACAACAGCCCCCTTGCCGAAACAGACAGTTTCTCTGCCTATCCAGTTCATCCTTCCCAGCAGGGTTTGAAACACTGGTGGGGCAGCTGTAATTAATAGAAGGCTATTTACATTCACTTCTCTCTTTCTCCCCTTCGGACTATTTTCCCTCATCCTCCCTTCCTCTCTTCATCTCTACTGACGGCTGAGTCAAAAGAGATTGACAGGTTGCCTATCCTGCTTATGGCCTTTAATCAAAACTAATTTAGGGTGCTGATGGATTTTCAAATCCCCCTCCAATCCATATATCTCTCCATCCCTTACAATTAGACAGAGCACGTTATTTGTGTGGGAATATCTGAGGTGTTGACCAACAGAGACAGAAGCCAGACCCCGGGGGTGTCCTATGTCTGAGACCAGGGTCAAACACAACGTTAAGAATATCAAAAACTATGAATTGATTGATTAACTTCATCAAGATCTCACAGTCTTTAAGTTGAGTCAAGCCCTAGGTTAGACAGCACCGTAGGTTGGTGTGAAGAGGACTCGTACTGTAGTACGGAACAGTAGAGTAGAGAGGGGTGAGGGGAGAGGATGTAGTTGTGGGTGTTCTAGATGTATTGATCAGGTAAACACTTGGAGCCTATGGAAAAGACGGATCCTTTAGACTTCTTCGTCCCTGTGTTTGACGACTTGTTCTCCCTTTCCGGACCGGATCAGAGCGGTCTGTGATGGGTTTTCACCATGACACTTGGTGTGGCTATACAGCCTGGAACAGAGGGTGTTATATAGAGAACATAGGAGATCTAATGTCAAGCACAGACAGAGGAACAGGGACAAGGATGATGATGCTCCTTTTTAAATCCCTACTGGTTCAGTAGTTCTTGTCAACTGGTTTGTTTTTAAGCTTGCAGTGTGTATTTAAAAGACCTGTCAAATATCCAAACTTCCTGCACATCTCATTCAGGCATCAGAGTTCGGCGCTCTCTCTTTTTCTCTCCCTTCCTCTTTGCCGACACGCCGACTGACATATTGAAAGGAAACATGGAGCCAAGAATTCATTTGAATAGCTTCGCCAGCTGGGGTGACACAATCCTCGCCTCCTGACTCCATGTTTTCCTGGCAGCGGAAGGAAAAGGCAGATTTTATGATCTGTTGTTATGCTTATTTACCTCTACCGTCTCCTCCTCTCCTCTCCTAACTTATTTTCCCCATGACTTTTCTTGCCTGGATTCTTGTAAAAGAGCAGATTAATTAAGCCTGTCTTGTTTTGTGAAGGGGGGCGATAGGGGTGCCAATTTTCTCCCTGGGGTGCGACCCCACCTACCCTCGTTCCTCTCCTCCGCTTCCCTGCGCTGGAGAGAAAGAGAGACCGCATCAGACAGAGCATCCCAGTCCTACTGCCAGATTCCGGGAGAAAGAGAGTTTCATATAAATGCTAATCCAATTCAAGTCATTCAGTCATTCACACACAGGCACTTTCCAATGGCTGCTGTCGAGAAGAGAAAATGAGAATAGAGACAAAAAGTTGGTTTTGTAGGACATGGTGATGGACAGATATACTTGAGTCTGTCACTAAAAAGGTTGGAGGTGAAAACATGAACCGACACAGAATGATTCCACTATGGGGTACAAACAACTCAATAAGTGAACTGGTCTTTGAAAATGTTGATAACAAAGGATCCATTTGAGATGCTTTTGAAACTGGCATATGCATAAAACCTGTAGCACGGTCTAGTTGTTATAGACTCATGACTGTGAAGCCAAGGGGGTGTTGAATGACAGGTGAGCCGAGAAAAACAGGTAAGGATGGTTGTTCCATCCATCATAGAAAATAATTATCCATCATCCTCGCCATAAACTAACAGCTTCCGGCATAACCTTTCTCACGCAATCCCCCTTCTTCCTTTTCCACCTTTTTCTCTCTTCCTGTCTTCTCTCCCTCCCTCCATCCTTCCCTCCCATCCGTCTCCATCGCTACAGGCGTCGACCCGTTAGCCCCCCTGGATGACCGATGAGCTGGGTCATTGATCACTCCTGGACCTGGGCTTTTACACCTAATGGAACAACTCCTGAGGCTGGCAGCACGCAGGCTGGCCACTGGAGCAACTCCATCAGCCTGGACAAAAAGGAAAATGAGGCTGGATGGATGGATGAATGGACTCTACTGAGATGTATCTGTGTGTCACACTAATGATGAATCAGTACTTTAGCAGTCATGTGAAGTATCCTGTCTCACTTTTCTTTCAGCTCTCCTGTTGCTCTTGGGGAGGGAATGTGTTTGTGTGTGTGTGCTGGAGAGACAGCTAATGCAGAAATGTGAGGTGTTGATAAGCTGTAAACTGTATCCCGTCAGGACAGATGACAATAACCTGCTGTCTCGCACCCCGCTATATTGTTACTTTTCCTGTTACCAGCAGCAAACCTTCCAAACACTTAAGCATTTAAGAAGACGCTTCAGGAGGCGTGAAGATGATAGAACAGGATGAGTTATGATCTTACCTCAAAACCTTTGTGAAAACTGATTCCAACAAACGATTTGAGTCATATCATCTCTTAAATAAATCATACAAATATCATGAATTAAACTAATGTTAATGTATACATTGTTATTGAAATAAATTGTTTAGATTACTTTAATACTTTGATGTAATCAGTTTCCACAACAAAGTATCTTTAAAGTAAAGTGTTCTGAATATATGGGGTTTACAGTGTGGGTACGTGGCCTTCCAGACCACATTACACTAAACACATTAGTTTGTTTAACCACATGCTGATTTACCAGCTTGCATGGGGACATAAAGAGAGAGAGAGAGAGAGAGAGAGAGAGAGAGAGAGAGAGAGAGGGGGGAAATGGGATGGAAAAGGCAAACAAGAAAAAGAAAGTGCTTTAGGTAATTACACAGTTTAAATGTTCCACGCAGATGTATTCATTGTGAATGCTCAAATTAAATACTGTCTGGTGTAACAATGGGCATTGTACGCATACTGTATACACACCCTTTCTGTAACTCACGCACTTGAACACACACATAAACACAACTACTGTTTGTCTTCTTCTTGGCAGCATTTTGCTTTGCAAGGCCCAACACATAACACAACCATCCAGCCTGCCTGGTTCCTCCTACCAACAAACAACTGTATTACTACTGTACACCGGCAGGTTAACCAGACACAACCAACAGATACACAAGTACGAGAGGAGAAGGTGTAGGGAGACGAGAAGAGAGAAGGCGAAAGCAGGTGATGGGAGATGTGATGAGAGAAAAGGGTGAGAGGAAGGGGAGAGGAGGAGGAAGGAAAGGGCATGGAAGGACTTCTGAATCCAGAGAAAAAAGCAGCTTGCAAAGTTCAGCTTCTCCTGCCCAGCGGTGAAAGACTAGTAGAGGTATCCTCTCCATGCTCAAGGTTTCAGCTGATTTGCATCAGAGACACATTGCCCCAGTGAGTCTGCCTTCTTACCTCTCTCTCTCATTTTTTCTTCTCCGTCTTCTACGTTAGCCTCATTGCCTCTACGTCAGATAGATAGATTAAATTTACATTTACATTGCTTTACTGTCCCATAATGCAAATCTATCTATCTATCTGTCTATCTATATATCTATCTGTCTATCTATCAACTCACTTTATCTCTCTCTCTCTCTCTCTCTCTTTACTTCTGTATCTACCTGCTGTGCTCTTCCAGTCAGAAGAGCCTTCCCCCAGCCAAGCAGTCATGGATGCATATTGAAAATATAACAGGAGACATGATAAATCCTTGTCCTCTGAATGGACGACTTATGTCAATAATAGGAGAAGTCATGCATTTAATTACTTATGGTGATGCATACGCATGGCATCCTGCATTAGCATCTAGCATCTAATCAAACTCGTGCTGATCTGTCCTTGGACTGAACAGGAAATGTGGATTTCTCAACACACATGTGTCTATCTATCTATCTATCTATCTATCTATCTATCTGTCTGTCTATCTATCTATCTGTCTGTCTGTCTATCTATCTATCTATCTATCTATCTATCTATCTATCTATCTATCTATCTATCTATCTATCTATCTATCTATCTATCTATCTATCTATCTATCTATCTATCTGTCTGTCTGTCTGTCTGTCTGTCTGTCTGTCTGTCTGTCTGTCTGTCTGTCTGTCTACAGTATCTATGTGAGGCTGTATGGTAGGTCTGATAAACAATCAGAAAAGTTTTTCCTTTACTGTAACATATTTTTCTCTGCAAGGGAATTAGAAGATGGAGGAGTGGGAGGAGAACAAGTTGGAGGAGGTGGTGTGGGAAGAGGAGGTGGAGGTGGAGTGGTTGCTCCATGATGAGATAGAGATATTCAGTTTCAATATCTCCTCCAGATCTAGTTCATATTTTGGATTCTTTACTGTAAACTGATGCACTCCAATAAAGTAGCTTAGAAACAGGTAGAGGCCGTCTGTCCTTCCAGTTATACCATTATACAATAGGAGTATTCCACTACAGAGTAGGGGACATGAGAGAAGAGAAAAGAGGTAGGAGAGGAGAGGGGAGGGGAGGGGAGGAGAGAGAACAAGGCAGGAGAGGAGAGGGGAGGAGAGAGAACAAGGCAGGAGAGGAGAGGGGAGGGGACACAGTGAGTCTGAGTGAGTTGCACAGTTCCCTCCTAAATGTAATGATGGAGAAAAGCATGTTGAGGAAAATTGGCTTTTAGTTTCCTTTCCTGTCTTTTGTATCGCTCAATCCGGAAGTCTTTGCATTCTGGACAATTTCGATGGTGCTCGACACACTGAGGAAAGAAAGCCACATTACATTACATTTTTTGTCTAAAAAGCCTATTCACACATACCTGTCAGCTCTCAGGCCTGGGAGAGCTTGAGTGCTCAGCATGGCAGGGCATGCCGTCATGTGGCTACACCGGAACAAGGCATGGGTTGTTACTGCAGGAAGGATGACCACTTATTGCCTGTTGGACACTCTTTTGTCTGTAGGGGGAGTAAGAGAGCAGGGAGTCAAACTGGAACACTGTTGGAAACACCCTGTCAAGGAATCACACTTTCACTTGACACAGAAGAAAAGCTGAGATCTGTCTTGGTCCATGAAGCAACAACACTTTCTATCCCTTTTTCCCTCTTTCTCTGTGTGTATGATAAGTGTTGTACTATGTGTTGCTGCATGAGTGTATGTGTGTGACTGATTGCCTACATGTGCATCACGTGTGTGTGTATGATGGGTGGCTGTCTATGGGGTAGCTAGTCAGTCCTGTCCTTGTACAGCACCTCGGGGCATCGACAGAGTCTGCTTCTGATTGGTCTGTGTTTTGTCAGTGTGATTACTGTCACCGTCTTCATCAGCATCCATCATTGTTTGGTAACGGTGTCTGTGATGCTGCCTTGCTCACCTCCAATTGTCTTTCAACTTCAAACTTACTCTACATGGATTGCTGAAATTACTTTTTTTGCGCACTGCAAAACATTCACCTAACAACCTTGAAGACTGTCACGCTTTTGTGTATCTCATGGATTTTCAGAAATACTCTGGCTCTATTTGACAACTGTTGACTATTATTTTTACAATGACGTGTTTCTCATATAAATGAGAATCTATTCAATAACTCAATACTTTTACTTCTAGGTCAATGCATTACACCCAAACCACATCTAAAATAAGTACCATTATCCAGAACAGCTGTTTGTGTTGATATTCACCAGGATGGATGGTACTCAAACATCTTGTTTCTCCAGAACGTTATTTATTCCTACAGTGGTTTATGTAATTTAGTTTTTTTTTACTGGAATTAAATTATAGAAGGGTGTTACAGTACAGCCAACGAAACCTCATATTCAATGTACAATACTTAGTTTTCTCGTCTGCCTATACGACAGTGTTCCAGGACCAGCTACACTCATACAGGTGTGATGGTAAAGTGTCCAAAGACTTTTGGTCAAAAGGTGTACCTCTTGGACAGCCTTACATTCAATAAAACAAGTATCGTCGTTCATTATTATCATTATTCTATTTGAGATAATAGGTGCATCTGTACACCTTTGATGTTGCTGCTAAATTGCAGCTACTCTGGTATTCTGAATAGCCGGGAGCGATTACACTTCTTAACACTCCGTACTCCAACTTTGGGTTCCCAAGGCCTCCGCAACCTTGGCAGAAGACTTTCCACATATTTCAAGTCATTTCCTCTGCTTTTAAATGCTGCACGTTTTAATTTGGAGAGCTTCCTTGTGAAGACTGTCTATCCTCCAAAGCTTTCTTTTCACAACCGTTTATATAGTGTGTAACAAACTCGTTAATTCAATACACAGAAATACGATATAGGAGTCTTATTCAGGCTGGCGTGTAAGCACAGCTGGAGCAGAGGCAGGAGGAACCAGGAGGCCCGTCGCTTCCAAGGACACAGACACATCCTGCTGCATAAAGAATGAATCAAATGTGTAGTGCATTTGACATTGAAATCAAATCCAAAAACGAACGTTCCCAGTGTATAAAAACCTGTAGACACAGTCACCCTCGCATGCAGGCATGGCTGTGTGTGTCAAGCGCACCCATCTGTCATAGAAAAGCATCCTGACTGAATACGAAATCCACAAAACACACGCACGCACACATACACACCTTGCTGCAGGGCTTGTCACACAGGTGTCAAATACATGTTCATCTAAGGGGGCATTCAGAGGCATTCGCCCATGACGTTCTCTGTGTCTCTTCTAATGAAGGTTAATGAGACGGCATTTGTGTTGGTGTGTGTATGAGAGTGTGTGCTGGTGCGTTTGTGTTTGTGTCTGTTGGTGTGCGTGTGTTTCACTGAGAGCACCGGAGCAGCAGTACCAGTCTATGGTTGGTGGCATGGTGATGGATGTGGTTGTGTGGATGTGAGGGGACCAATGGGAAGGCTCTCAGAGACTGGACACTGCCTAAGAAGGAATGACGTCATCAGTAATCTGTGAATGACATCGTTACCACAGTCCAATGTAAGGATGGAGCTGAATAGGAAAGAGTGAGAGCAACAAGACAGCGGTAGTTGTAGCAGTGTTTCCAGCACAACAGACCAGCACCCTCCTCTGACTCCTGGGTATAATTAGGTTTGCAATTATCTTGTTGTGTGTGTGTGCTACAGTGTGTGTGTGTGTTTACGTGTGCTTATGTTCATTTATGTGCACAACAGTGCCATTGATATGCGTGTCTGTGTGTGTGTGTATTATAGTGTGTGTCGGTGTGTGTGTGTGTGTGTGGTTTTGCATGCATACCCACCTCTAGACTGTCAGCTTTATCTATCTGAGTGCGTGGAGGACTGGCGGGGAGAGGGCAGCGTCCCCCATCGTACAGGTGAACACATCATCACCTGACTTATGCCATTACCACCTGACATGCAATTACTCTTTTCTCTCTGGCAACATCGGCATTACGGTAAACACATCCAAACTACTGCAAGCATGAACTCTTCCAGAACTTGGTTGTTGCTGTTACTGAAGTAGGCCTGGCCTTTCAATGCTCTATGCAGTGCATCCGAAAGTAAATGAATGAGGCCTTCTCATGGTCTGTCTGTGAAGGTGAACAAAGCTGTAAGTGACAGTGTTCCGATTGCTGCGTGGTGGCGCCGATCCATGCCACACACACAAGCGCGCGCACACATACACAGACCTCCCCCAGCAGTTGGCTCTTGCTGTTGGTCATAATGCGTGTATGTACTTTCAATGTAAACTTATGGTGTGGTGTCGACGGGGGACGGGGCATTCTCACCCTTATTCTATTAATAACTTATTTTAGAGTTCTTTCCCCTGGAACAGATTTTATGTTCCAACCGAGGGGGGCTGGCGGTGTCTTAGTGTCTAAGGCTGCACCAAATACCCTTGTTTAAATCGCTGCATTAGTCCACACTTGACCGGTGGGGATCTCATTCTAATATCATTGTAACTATTAGCTTCTCCTGGCATTCTCTAATCCCTGCTTTCCTCTCTCTGTCCCCCCTCCACACATCCCCTGTGGTGTGGGGGGTTTTTGAGCTGTCAGCACCTGCCTGGTCATCGGTCCGCCAACGCTGGACCTATTCACCAACCGGAAACTAGTCTCCGTGACGGGCAACAGCGAGTTTCCCGATCCCTTCCTACATCTACCAAGCTGGACAATGGATTTTGGTGTTTCTAAACCCATTGGCACTTCCCTGTGTATTACTATGTTTAGCCTGTGTTCTGCTCCTCTCTTTCACCAACCGTTTCTGGAGGAGGGGATCCCTCACTGAATTGCTCCTCCCGAGGTTTCTTCCATTTTTTCTCTTGCATTGAGTTTTTCTGGGAGTTTTTCCTTGTCTTCCTTGAGGGTTTAGGTTGGTTGAGGGGCAGTTTTCATGGGCGTATGTGAAGCCCTCTGTGACATGCTTGCGTGTAAAAAGGGCTATACAAATACATTTTGATTTGATTTGATTTGAATGCCAGCCCACCAATTTGGCAGCCGCGCAACACCATCCTGGGCATGTAGATCAAACACAGTGGGCTCAGCCAACCAGCCGACACAACGGTCGGCGCCTCACTCATAAAACACAATCACATTTACAAAGTGGAGTTCTATTGATTTATTCAAATGACTATTTTCATATTTTGACCGTGTTGGCTGTTGGACCTGACCTCTGTGATATGGGCTGTAAAGCTTTATGGCTGTGTGATGATGATAATATGAGGTGGACGGGTCACACCAGCATCTCTGCTCCACAGCACAACTCAGGTGGACGTTAGGCCCTCTAATGAGACACTGTTAAAGTGACTGTGATGATGTGAAGATTACGGGAGCAGTAAAGATAATGGAGGGAGACCGCAGCGTTCCTGCTGCTCTAACTCTCACCCACCTGTCGGTGAACGCAGCCCCCTGAGAGACACGGTCCTGAACTACATCAGGACCACAGCAACAGGCCACACAAGGCATGGAGGAGACGACAGGGCGAGAGAAAGCAGAAGCCAGTGGAACAAGGTTTGATGTGTAAGACATGACATATTTTACATTTGTGTATTCAGTTTTAATTACCTTTTTCAATTGTTTTGTTCCCACAATACTATGACTTTGACTATTTGAATGTACAGTGTGTGTATGTATCTGTATATACATGGGCACATAGATGTATATTTGTACATATGCATACTGCACAGTATGTTTTGTTTTGATAGATTTGAAAAATTTGCCAATGAAGCATACTGAATTGAACTGAGAGAGAGAGAGAGAGAGAGATAAGAGGTAATTCTTTGCTTTGTTCTCTGGTTATTCTCTTTCTACAGTCAGTCAGCTCTTCCTTTCTTTTAGTCTTTCTTCCCTATCCTTCTCCCTTTGTTCCAGACAAGGTAATTCATTCTGCAAGAGGTAACTATGAATTATGAATTAAATTCAATTGTGAGATCAGGGCACCCTATTTTTGTCTGGAACTTCCACAATCCACGCTTTCCTCCAGCTACAGTTTGATTGACAGTGGTTTCACAAAATAAGCCAAGGAGGAACACTCGTCTCCCCAAAGGCAATTGGTCGGAACAGGTTTTCTGGAACATAATTGGCTGGAAGTAGCGGGCCACTCCAAAATAATAAATGAACATTTCGCTGGCACTGAGCTGTCTGAGTTGGGCCTCATTGGCTTACACAACATATTTATAGGGGACAAACACTTCGTGGGCGTCACTCTGGGCCTCACTCTGGGCCTCACTCTGGGCCTCACTCCCCTGAAATAAGTGGAATGGACACGATACATACAATCGACTAGTGTAGATATAATGAGATACAAACAAGACTTTATAACATAACTCATACCATATGGTGAGAATAACAACTTTGGATATTCTGTTATTCACACATCATACAGCTTTTAATTTGTTGCCACTGCCTCTTTCACAGTAACACTCAAGAACTTGGCATTCCATAGCCTGGCACTGATGTGTTCTGCAGCTACTCCTCACCAAGCGTGGCTAAAGGTGACAGTAGATTCTCTCCAGGGGTCATGTGACTCCCAGTCTTCGTGCGAACAGCATCGGATCTGCTGAGTCAGTGTCGTCATCGATCTTCCCAAGTATGTTGATATGGCTCACTTGGAGGACACCGCTGAGGCATGGAGTGGTCTTCTGTGATAAGACTGGGAGATCGAAGCCTACAGTCAGAGCTGTGGATGAACAGTGGAGGGATGGGAGGAGAGGGGAGGGAGAGAGAGGGAGAGATCGGGAGGGATCAGACAAAAAGAGAGAGAGAGAGAGAGAGAGAAGGGGAGGGAGAAAGGGTTAGGGGGAGTGGAGAAAGGGAAAGAGAAAGACAGAAGCGGAGGGAGTGAAAGAGAAAAAGAGAGAGAGAGAGGTCAAGCAGGATGGAACAGTTGGTGCATGAGTGGAAGAGAGAGGACAGATAGTGCGAGTGGGAGACCCAGATAGGATAGAAACTGAAAAGCACCTTTCAGCACCTCCACAGAAGTTCTCCATGGTCTCCCATGTAATGGGGAAGTTTGGAGTGGGGTCACAGACACTGTCAGGCTCTCTGTGGACACCAGTGTTTTGGCAGATTGTAAAGTGTGTGTGTGTGTACGTGTGTGTGTGTGTCTGCGTGCTCAGGTGTGTGTTTGCCTTTCTGTTCCATCATTGGCGTAAGATTCACAGAAATGGAGAGAAGATGGAGTGCCCTGAGTGATAAAACTAACACACCTCATCTCATGCTGTGCTCATCCAGAGGTGTAGCGTTATGACTCCCTTGCCATCCTCCCCCTTATCACCAAATCCCACCTCCTCTTCCCTGACACGCCCAGGAAGTCTTCAGGTTCAGACTGCCTGATAATAAAATGACACAGGTTCCAGCTAAGTTGGTTTCTGCTTTTATTTATGGAATAAGTGTTTATTGGTGTGAGTTTACGAGACAGGAACACAGGCACAGGTGTTGACATGTTTGATATAGATGCCAGTCTGTTTGTGTGTTGGTGGTGTTTGTTTGTGTGTGTGTGTGTGTGTGTGTACATTTGTGCGTATGACATGTTAGCGAGGCAGATGCACATTGTGTTTGTGAGTGTTTCTGTCAGCAAAGCAGGTGCACATTCAAGTGTGTGTGTGTGAGGTGCTATGTTAGCAAGGCAGGTGCACATCAACACCTGTGTGTTTTGACCCCTCATCTCCCCACCTGTCACCTCCCATCGTCAGCAACATGCTGTCTGCCAATTCAGTGCATAAACTTAACCTCCCCGCCGAGGGCCTCAGCTTAACTGACACGTGAAGACGCAAATTGCCACTCGAACACAGCAAACAGTATCCTCTATTCATGTCGCTGCTTTTCCCCTCTGCTGTACGGTGTCTACTGGTAAGGCAGACAACACATCAGACATTATGCAGATGATGATGTAATATGTGGATGTGGTGGAGACCACACTCATCCCCCACACATGCTTCGTCGCTGGTCTGCATGGAGTGTCTGCTAGTGGGGTCTGGTACAGTGTTGGCTATGCTGGAGCATACCTGGGGGTTGGAAGTGGCAGACAGGTGTACCAGCCGTTTACAGAGCAGTCAGTATGTGATGTGGGGGCGTTAATTTGACAGTTTCACACGGGGGCAGGTTACTAATTACATCTGATTGGGTTTTTATCACCCTAAGTGCTAAAACCAGGTGATAAAGATGGTGTCAAATATTATTATGAAAAGTTAGATACTTTGATATTCTGTAGAGAAACTGCTCCTGTGTTTTGTTCCTCTGCAAGGCGTCCTAGATGGAGGCAGGCTGCCTAATGGCTTGACTACGGCTCATTCTGCTTGACAGATGTGCAGCAGAACATCCTGCAGTGTGCCAAGGTGTCAAACGTGTATGCTTGAAAGCCTTCAAAATCTGAGTGCCTAGCCATTAAAAAGGTGTAGGTCAGCTGATTTCCAGATTTTTTTACACTCAAAATCAACCTACCCCCACTTAGTTTGTATGGCTATACCCAGCCCTTTGATCAAACTGGCTATATATTCACTAATGCCTTAATGTTGTGGTGGTTAAATACAGAAAATAATAATGCAATGGTACAGAGGATTCCCACATGGGAGACGAGGATGTAGCATCCTGATTCATGTGGAGCCATTACTAATAAGGACCAGAAAATACTTTCTGATAAAAGGTTGTGGGTGGGGAATTCTCAAACGTTTGAAGTGAACATTGACAGTTACTGAACACGATCTCTCCATGTGATAAGTCAGAGTACCTCGAAAGGCACTCATACGGCACTGATTTCTTGAACCGTTTTTGTGAAGCCACTGAAGGTTAACGTGTGTGAAACATATTTGATATGAGGGATGAATAAAGGATTCACCGAATGTATGTGAGGTTCCTGTGTGGATGAGTCATCCGTCACGGGGAGGGTGTCATGTGAGAGCGAGGCACACACAGGCAGAAAGTGGGAAATGCTGTTTAAAATGTGCCCTTTTTGAACGTGATTCTGGTTTAAATGTTGTTGAGATCAGGGAGCAGCAGGGAGAGATCAAAGTACTGAAGATGCTTCTACACACTTCTTCTGTTCTATCAACATGTTCCAGTGAGGGAGAGAGAGAGAGAGAGCAAGGAAGAGAGACATACACACACAAACTGCGGGGAGAAAGATAGAAGGAGGATGAAGGGATGAAGAAAGAATGGAGAGTCTGAACAGAGAGACAATAAGAGAGAGAAAGAGATGTGAAATGTTTGAAATGCAAACAGTCTGTTTTATTCGGTGGATGAAAGATGCAAGGTAATTAGCGTGAGGTGCAGTAATGCCTCCGAGGGAGTGGGATAGACAGAAAAATGTGGTTGTTTCATTTCTGCTCATCGCCTTGGCGCCGGTTCTCTTGGCAACGGCTCATAAACTGACATGCTCTTGCTGTGCTCCTCTGCTCTCTGCTAGGCACCGTGGACAGTGAAACATATCAACCCACACCTGAGGATGGTTGCCATTTTCAGCTCTTTCCCCCTGGCTTTGCTACAGCATAGGTGAGGGTTCTGGGCTGGTAGCTGGAGGCTGGGGGCTGGAGGCTGGGGGCTGGAGACTGGAGGCTGGAGACAGGGGGCTGGGGGCTGGGGGCTGGGGGCTGGAGGCTGGAGGTTCTGGTCTGCAGGCTGGGGTCTGCATGATAAAAGGCACATACAATTCCCAGACAGTTCTTCGAACCAATCATTATTAGCTTCCCAACTTAGCGCAAATCAGACAACTATTGATTTACCAAGTGTCTCAGTACAAAGCACTCTATTCTATTCTACTGTATAGATCCAGCTATCTGTTGTTCTTATCCCACTCCTGGTGTTGACCTGCATTCTTTCATTGCTTCTCTGAGTGCTGACGGTACTGAAGGTATCCCCATTAACATGTTACATGTTAATCAGTCAACCAGTGCATATAGAAAGTGCAGCAGTAGATCAAGGGTCATTAGTGCACACAAAGAACAGGTCAAGGAACATACTGTATTTACTTGCCACATTGCAGTAGCACATACTGAATGTGTTTCTATCGACCCATACTTTACACGCCTGATGGTATAGAGTATATATAGAGTATATAGAGAGTATACATAGAGTATATATAGAGTATATATACAGTTTATATAGAGAGAGACAGAGTGACGGGGGAATAATGAGCATCGTTATCATTGCTTCAGTTAGCAGTCTATGATGTGATTAGAGTGAAGAGAGCAGGACAAGCAACACTGAACACTGATGACCGATGAGCTCATGATGTCTCCCTGTCGCTCTCTTTCTTACACACACGCATGCACACACACATTGTTGTGTAAACTAACGGCAGAGTGAATTTATTAGCAGACTAGAAAACACCCTAACCCTAACCCATTTTTCAATTATTAAATGTGGTGTTTATAATCATTTATTAATTTTGCAATCTGGAATGTAGTGAGACACAGTACACTTTGGTTTTCCTAGCAGTTCCATTCATTTAGAGTTAACCAAGACTCAAGACAGGCTCTCACGGCTGTGTCATTTAAATGAATACGATAATTGATGTTTTCTGTGGGTGTTTAGGTAATTAATTGGAAAACAACCAGTGATTTTTTTCAATGATAATTCAAACAAAGGCTTTAGAGGCTGGAATAAATCCACAAACTTATAGAAGAGAGAGTGAGCGGTGGGGCGGCAAAGATCATAACACTCACTTACTGTCACTGATTCCCTCTGTCCGAACTATTTCTTTGTGTGTGAGTGTGTGTCATGGCTCCTCTACTAACCCATGTCCTGCTTCTGACACCCTGGGTGACTCCGTCCTTCAGCCCCGCCCCCCGGTCACCCTCCAGGACCTGTTTTGTCCATCGCTCCAGCCCCCAGGCCATATGCCTGTGAATCCCTCCTCCAGACCCCTCCACCAAGCCTGCCATGTTCCTGGTTGGCCTGGTGGGATGTCAGGAGTTAATCCCAGAGGGGAAACATGTATTGTAGTGCACCCGTCTTGTCACTATCGAGTAATGCCACTTAATTCTATAGAAATTCATAGTAGACACATGTATTCAATGCAACTTTAATGTAAAGTGTTACCACATTCATTGGATCTGACAAAAAGATGATTGTGATAATTAGCCAGGAGTGCATGGCTGTTAGCTGCTAGGAGCTCAGGCAGCAGTCTGTCAGGCCAGACGATCTGTTTTCCCATTCCAAGAAGAAACAACCTGACTCTTTATCTGCACACCACCTTTGTTAGGCACTGTACCTTTATTAATGTCAATGTATATTATGCAGCATCAACCAATCATTCAACCAATGGACGTTGTAATTAGTTCAAACATGGATATCTATCCTACAATTATCGCCATGTAAAAACAGTGGAAAGCCTTACTCTAAATATCACCCAGACGATTTCTAATGAGCTCACTGGCAGCCTGGCAGTTCAATATTTGAATTTGACTGTGGACTTAAGATATGCTAATACATACAACGTGCTGAAATGCGCAACAGCACATAGCTAGCAGTGTACTGGTGTGCTGGAACTACTGAATTAGATGTTGGAGCCTGCAGCATTGGTAGTACGGCACTATGCTGTAATCAAAATGTTGCCATGTCAATATTGTTTACGTAGCATATATAATGATATACATAACCTTGTCATAAGGATATACGTGATCATGTCATAAAGATATACATAATCGTGTCATATTGATATATGGGTTAGGGTTTATGTGGCCATGTCATAATATTGCAGTATACGGTGTGTAGCACGAACTGTGGATAATCTTGGATAAGAAATAAATTATTTTGATCTGATGGCAGAAACCAGGGCTTGGCTTGTGGACTTGTTTAATCCCCATTGGTGACACAGACACAACACACAGTAAGTAGTCAGGGTAATCATTGTGATGCTGGGCTGCTGGAGATGATTCGTATCAGTGATTCTCTGACTATCATCTGACGTTGTTGGAGATCATGTTGGAACCTGGAGCTTTGAAAAAAGCCTTTTGCTTAATTCCTGTTTGAGATCGATTCCGAGCGAGAGCCTGGATGTTTCAATCAGGAGTTGAAAGGGCTGTGATTCTAACCCAGAGCAGGCTTATCTGCCACAATGTGTATCTGGGCTGTGAACCTACACTCCTGGGGCTAGAGGGCTAATGCAGAGAGAGAGAGAGAGAAAGCTGCAGTGAAACGCTTTGAAACATGACTGGGCGACAGTGAGTAAGACTGTAAGAGAGAACTAGTGACTCATAGCCTACAAGGTAGCAATGATCAAGATTTTGATCTCTTTATTTTTGAATTTCAAATCATTTAGGAAATGAAGTTCCTTCTTGAGTTGTGTTGAAGTAATCGCTTGGCCTTCATTTCTGTAGGTCCTGTTTCTTCTGCACTGCTGCTGTCAAACTTGAGACCTTCCTGGAGATAGCCAGTCCCCTGCCTCCCTGTATCCCTCTATGTGTGTGTGTGTGTGTGTGTACTTCCTGAATTACGACGACAGGTTTAGCTGTGGACAAAAACACAGTCATTCATCTTGCCTGGATATCCCTTGAATGAGTCTTCCACTCAATACTGCAGACAGAGAGGGATGAGAGGCAACGCGGCTTGTCCATAGCTTGGCCAAACACCACCCCTTCCATCCTCCCGTCTTCTCCTTCGTCCTTTCTCTGTGCCTCGTTCAATACGGGGTTCATGAAATAATCTATGGCCATAACAGCACAGTTACTCAATACATAGCAAATACTAGATTTCAAAAATCTCTAAAATTCTCCACTCACTGAGGCCAAAGACAACACCTTCTGGTTCTGGTTTCTGGTTTCTGATTTCGGTTCTGGTTCTGGTACATTCCTCTCCTCTTCTCACCTCTCCCAGTAAACCAGTGTTGACAGTCACCTAGGATGAGGAAAGACATTACCTAACCATTTGTGTGCCCTGCATTCTCGTAATTGGCTGTAATTTCGCTCATCCCGTCAGCACCACCACTGCACCTGACCTATACATTTTACTGTTCCAGGTGTAAAGCTCAGGTACCACAGTTCTCCTGTGTCGGCACCTTCTATCATGTTCAGCAGAATGCCCCCAACAAGTTCCCTGTTCAAATAAACAATGCAAATGTATATGTATTTTGCTTTACTGTGGTTATCACAGTAATAACACCAGCAAAAAGAGGGTAGGACAAGATGGTAAATGGACTGCATTTATATAGCGCTTTTCTACCTAAGCGGCACTCAAAGCGCTTTACAATGTTTTGCCTCTCATTCACCCATTCATACTCTCACTCACACATACTGACGGCAGTGAGCTACCATGCAAGGCGCCGGCCTGCCCATCGGGAGCAACTTGGGGTTCAGAGTCTTGCTCAAGGATACTTTGGCACATGACCTAGGAGGAGTCGGCGATCGAACCACCAACCTTGGAGAGAGGGGGAGAGAGGAGGGAGAGGAGAAAGAGGGAGAGAGGAGGGAGAGGAGACTAGAGGGAGAGGAGAGAAAGGGAGAGGAGAGAGAGGGAGAGAGGAGGGAGAGGAGAGGAGAGAGAGGAGGGAGAGGAGAGAGAGGGAGAGAGGAGGGAGAGGAGACTAGAGGGAGAGAGAGAGGACAGAGAGGGGAGTTTATCCCACTCTTATATCAGAAGCGATTATTTGGATTGCACAGGTAAGGGGTTGTGTTCTGATTGAAGGGTTATGGCACATTATTGAGTAACACTTGTGTTATTGTCCTGGTACATGACTACATTAAAAAACCTTTTAACGCTTGTCTGCCTCATCTGTCTACTTTTGTGTGCTTTCATGTTTGGAGCGTGTGTGTGTGTGTGTCTGTGTGCAGGCATACTTCAATTTTGTGTGCTACTGTATCGAAAGCTGGATGACATGAAACTGTTCTGAAAAGCTTCATTTCACTCAGTCCCACAACAGCTTGCTTTGCTGTGATACTTCCTCTGCTGAATATGAAAGACTTTGTCAGCTGTGTGGGGCAAGGCCGGAGTTAAGGTGGACACACCGCTGTTCCATCTATTCCCCCTGACTACAGCGACACAGACCTACAGTCACATCCTCCTGCACCGTAAACAACTCGCAGTGTCTGTAAACACACAGGAGTGTATGTTTTTGGGTCTGTCTTTTCAGATCCAGACTGCAGCCCAGAGTCAAGGGGAGAGGGGGGGAGAGTAAGGGGGGTACTGTTGCGTGGGGGCTGGTGTGGATGGATGAGCACACCTGGGACACATTCATAACATATTGTCTTTTTGAATGTCTCTTTTTCTCTCTACAATCTCTTCTTTTTCTCAGCTTTTTATGACTCTAATCTCAGCAGTTCAACTTTTATCTCACATTCAATTTCTCTCCTTGTCTCTGCTGTTTGTGTCCATTACCAAGTCTTTCTGTAGATCCCCGATTGTGTGTGTGTGTGTGTGTGTGTGTGTATACGTGTGCATGTCCTCTTGTGCATAGGAAACACTGCTCCTTTTTTCTGGTGATTGGTCATACAGCAATGATTATAGCAATAACTGCATTGTAGAACCAGAAGACTATCATCTCTCTCTCTCATCTGTTCCATTCACAGCTTCATCACATTACAGTGAGACTGTGACGTTATCATAGCAGACACCTTCCCAGACATCCTCCATTTCCTTCTGCCTGACGTATGTTTATATGCCTTGTGAAAACTCAGTCGTTGTACTCACATACTTTTGCACCTGTGAAGGAGATATCATGATTTCCTGTATCATAACACCATCTTGGCAGGGGAGGCGGCCACCTGTTAGTCGACAGAACATAGCAGGACTCGGAGAATCAACAAGCATCTGCTGAAGGGATGGATCAGGAGAGCTGGGATGCAACATCCTTTCAACATTCTCCCCATCAGTTGGCTCGTTACTGAAAAGCTTTTGAAAATTACCGTAACCATGGGAGAATGTGGGTTTAGGTGTCAATGTCACATTTGTGAGTGCCACCCTTAAGAATAGCTCATGCCTTTGTAAAAGAGTTTGCCGGCTTAGTTTGAAAAACATTTACGAGAAATGTTTGCGGCTAAAGCAAACAATACTTTACTACACAGAATTTGTTTCAGAAACCTTCAGTATGGTAACTCATGTTTCTTGTGGTGACTTTAAAGGATCCATTCTGATGACGTGCGTGGAACAATAATCCCAGGCTACGTGCTGGCACAACCAGGCAGCTATCAGTTTCATGTCACCTCTTTCAGATTGATTGTTCTATGAGAATGAGGACATCCCATTAATGATACATAGGCATATGCATAGTTATATCAATTATGAATGGATTAATGCATAATTTATAGTACTGTGTACCGAGAAAGTTTTCTTCCCCTTGCACAAGATGCAGTGTGAATTATTTGCAAGGATTTCATGTGGTTGAAGTCAATAATGAATAGGTGTCATTGATCATGTTTTCCTCACAGTTTTTTCTGAGATAATGTTAGATACATTTTGGACTTCCTTTGGATTTTGGTCACTTCATTTGAAATGTGTTTTTTTCCCAGGAATATCTCCCTCTCTCCCCCCCCCCTCTCTCTCCCACTCAAACCCAAAGAGTTTTTACCTTCCTTTTTTTTACTCTGATTCTCTGAATCAGAAAGTACAGTCAGCACCAGAGATCTCTCATCACACCACAGACCACTGTCATTACCTAATCAGATGTTGAAAAAAAGCTGCCACTATTGTAGCCTAGAGGAAGGTAGAACGAGTGAGGGGAGAGAGCGAGAGAGGGGGCGAGCATATAGAGAGAGAGGAGGAAAGAGAGACAAGGAAAGAGGGAGAAGGGCAGCTTCCATGACTGATTACAGCCACTAAAGCAAACCCTTCATCTTTCAATTCCACTGAAGCTCCTTCCTATCTGTGGTGAGAGAGGGGCTCAGACCAGCTGACCTGTCTCCAGTGCGTCTGCTCAGCACTCGGCATCAGAGTTGTGCGTCATACGTTTCCTTTTACTTCATTTAGCAGATGCTTTTGTCTAATACGATGTTGAAATGTGCATGTAGAAAGTACAGGGGGAAATCATGCGTCATGCGCATCGCACAAACACTGCTAGCTCATGTCAAGGAATTGTCTGTGTTTACTAGGTACAATGCAAAGTAACATCTCAGGCTCTTAGGCACAGGGGAAAATCATCTCAACTACATTACAACATTAACATCTCATCTGCAGGAGTGCAAAGCTCAGTGCAGCAAAATCATGCTCATTTCCAGTACAGTACAACATCAAACCGCTTGGCTGGTGAAGTCTCTTTCCAGATAGCGGTACGACAGGATCTCAATGACAACATGCAGGGATGGCACACATTTGCAAGTACACTGTAATAAGCAGTAATATATGGCCAAGTGCTCATTTTGGTACTCTTAGACAAGCAAAATCCTTTCTGCTTTACATTTGTTTTCATATTACATCCATTATGGGGTGTCGTGTACAGTATCAGGGAATGTTTGGCTGTGCAAATCTGCTGTGATGCAAATATACTAAGATGATGAAGAGGAAGTTGGCAGCCGTCTACCAGGGACCTGTGTGTCCCTTCCAGCCAGCTCAAACAGGCCCATTACCAGCAGCGGCCTGAAACTCGTCTGTAGCCATCAGGTGTCTCAACTGAATTACTGCACTTACCGATCAATAACATCACCTAGCAACCTGTGCGTGTGTCAGTGTCTGTGTTAGTGTCAGTGTGTGTGTGTGCACTGGTGTATTTGTGTGTGTTAGCACCTGCCCGCCAGCTGGATGTTGTTGTTCTGCTACCTTCCAGTAGGTATCCAGTTGTGGATTTATGCCATTTAAAATAAATATGTGTCATCCCCTGTAGTTTCCCCGTGTTTTACATTGCACAGCCCACTCACTCCTTTCAAACATTTCCTGTCACACAGTGACATGTATTTAAGATGGCAAACTATAGATGTGGAAGGAAGGTCTAGAATCCTCCATGCTTGTTTGTTGACTGCATTCATCCACATCACACCCTCGTACAGGCTGAATACAGCAAGAGGACCCACATGCAGGGAGAGACAGCAAGCAAGGCATCATCAAGAACTCAAAAGTATTTCTCCTCTCAAAAATGGGAACAAGCAGGGAATACTCACATCTACACCAACAATGACACAGCAAGGATCGAGAAGGGGAACAAACATATATACAGGCCCGGGTGATTCCACAATGGATGGGTGATTGTAACGAGACACAGGAGGTGCAGGGAGCCAGGTGAGACAGAAAAGACCAGGACTGGAACTCACCCAGGGAGACACAGAACAATTAGGTCCAGGGAAAACCAGGACTACAAAGCACACAGGGCATTGCCATGGGTGTGACAGTACATGGTAATTATAACCAGGGAGGTAGGTCTATACATTATCTCAGTTAGCCCCACCTGGATCAACAAACAAACCTAATGAAAACTAGAGAGCATACAATTTCTGGGGAAATTGTGAGGGTGTGCCTGCTTGTCCGTCCCTTTAAGTTTTCCCTTCTAGTGATATTTTCAAGCATTTAGCCTACTCATAGTCTATTCTAGGCTATTCCATAATAATTCAATAAGAACACCCTTGGAAAGATACGGAAGAGGATTAGGGCCACACATGTAAAAAAAAATTAAGTTCTGACTTTAATCTCAGAATTCTGAGAAAAAAGTCAGAATTCTGAGATTAAAGTCAGAAATCTGACTTTAATCTCAGAATTCTGAGATTAATGTCAGAATTCTGACTTTTTTTCTCAGAATTCTGACTTTTTTCTCAGAATTCTGAGATTAAAGTCAGAATTCTGACTTTAATCTCAGAATTCTGACTTTTTTCTCAGAATTCTGAGATTAAAGTCAGAATTCTGACTTTTTTCTCAGAATTCTGACTTTTTTCTCAGAATTCTGAGATTAAAGTCAGAATTCTGACTTTTTTTCTCAGAATTCTGACTTTTTTCTCAGAATTCTGAGATTAAAGTCAGAATTCTGACTTTTTTCTCAGAATTCTGAGATTAAAGTCAGAATTCTGACTTTAAAGTCAGAACTACGGGTACCTCTAAGGACAATCCTCCGTGGGAGAGACACTTTGCTTTATGCAGTAGGAGGAAACCACACGCAGAGTAGCCAGTAGCCTTAGCCTACTTGTGCTAAAATGGCTTCACTTAGCGACTTCTTGCGGGTTCGAGGGGTTCCAGAACAAGCCATTTCGTTAATGGAAGACCAAAAGGTGAGTGAAACTGTAATATGTGTTGTTTTGGTGCCTGGAGTTGCACATGTTTGCTAATATGGTCTGACGAGTCAACGAATACATCGCGCCAAAAAAATTCAACATATCGCCCAACCCTTTTAGCTAGAATAACTGCAAACGTACTGTGTGCATATCTTATAATGGGTCCATGTTAAATAAGGTGACGGTGTGCAGGTGAGCAGACTACAGGTTAGCAGGCTACAGGTTAGCAGGTTGGGCAGGCTAAGAGAACAATGTCTGCAGACTCTTGCTAAAATAGTAAATAACCAGCGTTATTTACTAGCGTTTGCGATCAAGCGGTCAGTGCCGCTCATGTAACTATTTACAGTGTGCCGCTGCTGATTTCTTCTTTATGCAGTCTACTATAGCCACTCAGTCACTCACATTTCTCAACCACTATGGACGGAAAATGGTATAGCACTGATTTTTCCGCAGTTG